>OW240913.1:122207615-122260037 GCA_933207985.1 Pelobates cultripes | reverse complement strand
AGAATCAGCTTAGGAGAGTTCCATCATTCGATAGGCGAGGTAACATCGTAAAAACCTTCCAAAGTCGGAGCTGGAATGTAAGTTAAGGTAAGGCCAACAGTAGATTTTTTTTTACATAGAGAGGTTAGTAAACTTCAGAAGAATCTAAAGGTTAGAAAAATGGCCATATTAACAAATACAGCTAATACCAAAAAGTAAAAAAATGTCTTAATTAGTAAAGTCAACCATGTTCTCAATCCCCAAAGAAGCCAGTATCCTGTACTAAGTCATGTAAATCTTTTATATGTTTATGGATCATAGTGCCATGGTCAGATAGATTAAAACAGCACATACCTTCAATAGCTTCACAGCCTAAGTTATGTTTCATTAGTAAGTAGTTAATGGCTGCTCTATTCTCAAGGATTGCCTTCTTATTTGCCTTGGTGTCCATAAGTAGCTCTTCTAGGGCCTGGGAAGTGGCATTTAAAAACTTTGGAAGGGAACAGGCTGCAGCATTAATTACGTGGGTATTATACAGTGCTAAGCCTAGGACTCCTACCATAGAGTACACAAGGGCAGAGTATTCGGATTTAGATAAGAGAGTGATTTCAGGGTTAAAATCTGAAGTAAGGGTGTTTTTAACATCTCTCCTGTCTCTCTGCAGTTTGTATAGCTGGGTGGTTTCAGGGATCAGGTCAGATTTGGAAAAATGGTCATAGTTAGTCGTGAGATTGCACAGGGACCTCCTGTAATGTTACCTCTGACATAAGCATAAGTAATATTTCCACAAGAGAAAGTCCATCCTTTAGGGAGATAGACATGGTAGCGGTAACTCATAACTTGGTGAGTTTTGGTACAATTCATAGTGATGCTCAGGGTTCTACAATTCGTGGTATTTTTCCACCATGTGGGGCAAAACAGGGATTCAGTATTAGGGTATTTTGAACAATCACATGAAAAAGACCAACATAGTTCAGCAGCTGTCACATTAATTGTCTTCAGGGCTAGGAGGGGCTTGCCTACCGGTGGGTTGAAAGCATAAGAATGTAGTTGAAGAGATTTACGGGGTCTATGGGTATGTAGGTACTTCCTCAAGAGTGAGATGGGGGTAGGGACAGCTATAAGACAAGATTGTATGGTATTTTCAGTACTGAGGAGAGGGTTGAGGCAAAACCCTCTTTGCTATCTGCAACCATATATTTCCCTACCATGCATAATTATCCTCTGGTCTCTAGTCAGAATAGCATATCTGAACAGAGCTTCATGTCAGTGGATCAGTCGGAGTGACTTGTTTACAGTGTAGCCGTAGTCAGGAGCACTTGGAATGGACCGTCAAAGCGTGGTTCAAGTCCTTGTTTATGCACCCTGCCTAATCTTTGGTATAGGACCTGTACATAGGCAGTCATACTACCATGCTGCATCTGAAGGCTCTGGGGAAAACAGAGGCTTGGCTTTGGGGCACATCCAAACAGGATCTCAAAAGAGGATAGGCCATGTCTGAAATTGGGGGTGGATCTCATAGAAATGAGTGCTAGGGGAAGGCATTTAGTCCAGGGCTTCCCTGTGTCTTGCATGACTTTTGCTACCTTGTTCTTTAAGGTGCCATTTTCAATTTCTACTTTCCCACTACCCCGTACATCAAGCACATCAAACTCAAAGGCAAACAAGGTTTAAGTTTATGTGGGCCGCAAAAAACAGAGTTCGACCTTGACCAACACAAATTAAAATTACATGTAGTGGCCCAAACAGGTGGATCCTTAACTGCCTTGACTTGGATGAAACTAGAGGAAAGCAGGAAACTTTTGAAACAACAACCATGTGTAAAGGCCACCCTAGACATATGGCACAATATCGCACCTAAGCTTGGTCTCTCATCTTTCCCTTCACTCCTCTTCCCCTTGACGAATATCCCTGAATCCCCCCCGGGACAGTGAACAGGGCATTTGCAAGTTTTTTCGCTTTCAAACAGGTTCAGATTAGACACATGACGGAAGGCAACACACTCAGACGCCTACCTGACCTCTTATACAGTACCCCAGACACGTTCCTACACAGACTGAAATATGAACTGAGACAGCTCATACACCAGTTACCTCAACAACCAAATTTGTTTAGAGCTTTAACCCCATTTGAACACGTGTGTTGACTCAGACCCGCAACCTCATGCAATCTCCCTCCTTTATCCCCTACTACAACAAAACTTAAATCTTCCAGCACCAGCATACATGGGGGAATGGGAAATGGCAATTGGGGAGAATTTCACACCACAATAGTGGGGAGAAGATATGTGATCTGGTACAGCATTGTACCTTAGCTAGTAAGACCCAGGAAACCCTTATTTAAAGTATTATCTAGGTGTTATCCTATGGAGATTCTCTGAGCGTCCACCCCCCCCCCCCCTTCCGACCGGCCCCATTTCTCTTACACCATACCTCCTTACCGACCGCCAGATATAAGAAATCCCTGAAGATTCGGATCCTAAATACGGCAAAACAGGCCATTCCCTTATACTGGAAACAAGACCTCATGCCGCCCCTCATGGTCTGGTTTGATAAAATGGAAGACGTGAGAAGACTGGAGGAACTGATTTACACAACACAAGACCGCTCCAATTATATGTAGACACATGGACACATTGGCTGACAACTGCATACGACACTGACTTCCAGAGGTTACTGACATATGAGACCCAAGGCGAGTAGTGGACATGAGGGGAGCTGGAAGGGGGGGTTGCCGTGCCGACCGGTAACGCAGGGGTTGCCCTAGCAGAACTAGAGGTACGATGCTCTTCACTCCCTCTGACCACTGACTTCTGCCCCTCCCTCAAGAGGGTATTCCTGCTGACCACGGTACGATCCTCGAACCCCTCTCAGGCGAGTCCAAAGGGGACATAACGACATGTCCATACCAGCTCAGGATGGACTGGTGAAGGGATAAGGGGGAGGATGGGGCGCGTAAACTATTTAAGCTTATCACTAACCAGTACAACTTCACACCTGAAACATGGAAGGATGACATTGGGTATTACATAGCACTATACTATACTAGACACTCCTAAATTGTTCACTATGGACGTGCGCGTCCTGACAAGTTGATTATGTTGGTCCTACGCAACCTATAAATAGTTGCTGATTTGGACCTGCGTTTCCACAAGTGTTATATCGAATGCTTGCCTCTATGAAAAATAAAAATCTTATTCACTAAAAAAAGAAATTATGTGTATTATTCTCATACAAACAATAAGTAATCCTGGGTACATATATAAATATAATTTACTCAAAAGCTTCACTTCAAGTTACTTACTATGCCACCCCAATCTAATACACAGCCTCCCGCAGCCCCACCCCCACTCTAATAGACTGCCCCCATACTCCCCCTAATTTAATACACTGCCCCCCCTCCCACCACTCTAATTTAATACACTGACTGCCCTCCCTCCAATGTAATACACTGCCCCTTCCTCCCACCACTCTAATGAACTGCTCCCTCCCCCAATTTAATACACTGACCCCCCCTCCCTCTCCCGCAAATTTAACACACTGCCCCAATCCCACCACTCTAATACACTGCACCCCTCCCTTCCCCAATAAAAGACTTTGCTTCCCCTCATTCTACACTGCCCTACCTCTGCCCCCAATTTAATACACTGAACTCCCTCCCACCCTTCTAATAGACTGCCCCTTCCCTCCCACCAGTCTAATCCACTGCTCCCTCCTCCTTTTTAATACACTGACACCCCCCTCCCTTCTCACAATGTAACACACTGCCCCCTCCCACCAAATTTAACACACTGCCCTCTCCCACCACTCTAATACACTGCCCCCTCCATCTCCCCAATTTAATACACCGCTTCCCCTCATTCTAATACACTGTCCCATCTCCCTCCCCCAATTTAATACACTGCCCCCCTTCCCACTACTCTTATACACTGCACCACCTCCCTCCCCCCAATTTAATGCACTGCCCTCTATAACACCACCCAACTACACTGCCTTCCCCCAATTTAATATACTACAGGAAGGTTCTCACAATCCCCTCCACCCCTACCTTAAGCCGTATTACAGACCAGTCGTACCATCTTCTCTGCTCAACCAGGCCACGTGCTCCTCTGGCACTGCAAGGAGCAGGGATAGGGGAGTGGCTGGTCTACTGCCTGTATGAGCATATGTAGTGGCAGGCTTGGTAGAATGTTTTGCCTGTCACAGGAGCATGCGTTCAGATGCGGTCTGTGAGAAGGCCACAGCACAGTATTCCGGTAGTCCAGTCAGTCCTTGGGCCGCAAAGATACTCATTGTGGTCCGTGCGTCGCATCATCATACATTCATTGCATAATTACACTATTTTAATCTAAGTCAGAGTTTAAAAAAAAAAATATACACATTATTGAGGTTTGAAGTTTGTGTTTAGTGAGTGAGTGAGTGTGTTGGATCTTGAATGATTAATTGACATATATATGTAAATATGTGTATATATGTACATATATACAGGTGTGTGTATATCTATATATATCTATATATATATATATATATATATATATATATATATATATATTTAATACAATGTTTAACAAAAATCTGCACACCAGTCAAGCCATAAGACTTGCTTTTCCCACAGAAATCACAAATCTTCAGTGACGTTACTACCACAAAGGATTCTGGGGGGGCATAGGCAAATTTGTTTACCAAAGAATCACATTTTTGCTTCATTACATTTTTAGCATGAATTCCTTTGAGTCAGTGTTTGCTGTATACAACGGCTTTGAAATACAACTCAGGAAAAAATGCATGGCCAGTAAACCACTCATGGACAGCTGTTTCATTGTTAAAGGACCACTATAGGCACCCACACCACTTCAGCTTAATGAAGTGGTCTGGTTGCCTGGTCCAGCTAGGATTAACCCTTTTTTCTGTAAACATAGCAGTTTCAGAGAAACTGCTATGTTTACCTATGGGTTAATCCAGCCTCTAGTGGCTGTCTCATTGACAGCCGCTAGAGGTCTTCCGCGCTTCTCACTGTGTTTTTTTCACAGCGAGAAGACGCCAGCGTCCATAGGAAAGCATTGATAATGCTTTCCTATGGACTGGCTGAATGCTCACGCCGCTCTTGCTGCGCATGCGCATTCAGCCGGTGACGGAAGAAGAGGGAGGAGAGGAGGAGGAGAGCTCCCCGTCTGGCGCTGGAGAAAGAGGTAAGTTTAACCCCTTCCACTCCCTAGAGCCCGGCGGGAGTGGGACCCTGAGGGTGGGGGCACCCTCGGGGCACTAAAGTGCCAGGAAAACGAGTGTGTTTTCCTGGCACTATAGTGGTCCTTTAATGCAACTCATCAGCATGAGGTTGGTTACAGTATATTGCTATATACGTATGTGTGTGTGTGTGTGTATGTGTGTGTATATATATATATACGTCCCAGGTCCCAGCACTCAATGCGCGGTCTTTTAATGCTCTGGTGCTGTCTCCAACCAAATTGTATACAATACCAGTAGAGAGCACTCAGGAGTCTTTCAAGGTAAATTTCATCTGTTGCTTTATTGAGCAATTACAAATTCACACAATGTTCCAGTCGACGTTTCAGTCTGTAAAAGACTTGAAAAAAGTCTTTTACAGACTGAAACGTTGTGTGAATTTGTAATTGCTCAATAAAGCAACAGATGAAATTTACATTGAAAGACTCCTGAGTGCTCTCTACTGGTATTGTGTATATATATATATATATATATATATATATATATTTGATTCAAATAAATATTTGGATAGAGACAATGTTTTGAGATTGTGATTGTACAAGGAAATTCAATATATTCCTTTGCAACATGGTAATTTGTAGGGTGGGGAGCACAAGTGTCCGCCCAATCCTGAATTACAAGTTTAAATGGCCCTGGGGGGTTCTCCCTTATTCATGCAGTCAGGGAGTGTACTATCTTCTTCCTTCGGCAATCAAAGATAATATATTCTTGCTAAAAATATGGAGCGTCTTTTCATTTCTTCCTTCTCTGCACTTTTTAAATTTATTTTATTTTTGGATTTTCTGTTAGTGTGCTCTTTTACAGTATGAGTGGGTGAATTTGTGCTTCAGCTATGGTTGGACTACAGTTTGCCTAATTTCCATTCAAGCCAACCAAGGATGCTGATATACACAGCACACAAACGTTAGTACACCACGGTCTGCACTTTTTTTGTGTGTGTGCAAAGTTTTATTCCCACTACACACTCTTTCTTTTTGTTCTGAGTTTGCGCTTTCATTTTCGGCTCAGAAGAACCCAATGTTTTTGTGCTATCTACTACTTCGAGTAGCCAGCATATTGATTCACAAATTTACATTAGTGCAGGTATTCATGGCAGTCGTGAGGTGTATATTTTGCATTCTATGGTGAACACGTAACAACTCAAATTTAATATAGAAATTAAAACAATTGTATATGGTTGAATGTGCACTCTAAGCACCATAATCACTTTAGGATTGATTGTATTCTGTAACATTAGCTGTTATCAGCGATGGGCTCCAACAATTTAGAAACACAGTTGGAAATGATAATTGTGGCCTCTACAATCTACTGGTTGTTTGTTAATAGCGACAGCTTACAGCAGCTATTTACCAACAAAATTAAAAAGAAGCCCCTTAGGTTTATTCACTGAACACCAGATTGCAGTAAAATGAAAACCAAATTCCACAATTTAAGCAAAATTAGCTGATGTAAAAAATTCTCCAACTCGGCTACCCTGATATATTTTAGTATACATGTTGTACAATGTGCAACCCCTTGGCTTCATGTGCTTGATGAAGTGCTTTGGGAGTTAACTACTTTTCACCTCTGGCTTATTTTATACAATTTAAAGAGAAACTGCCTCTTAAAAATCCCCCGAGGAACATCTGCTGGCAGTTAAGCAGACAGCTAGAAGGCTTTCCTTCCCACTAGCTTTGAAACATTGTTCAAAGTGGAGTGAGTGCTTCTCATAAAGAAGTATTATTTTGATTGTTGGCAGATTGTAGCGATTGCCATGAATACTCTGTATTCAGATGCTTTTCTATGTGCACCATCTGATAGGACACAAGTCATTAGTATTGATAACTACATGGGAGGTGGATCAGATATACAGTAAAGAAATTCTTCCTTCTCTACAAGTGGTTATGGTATAAGACATGCCCTTGCAATGTAAGTAGTCATGGCCTGGCAGACCGCAAGTAAATTATCAAATTGTCAGCAATCTGTTTGACTACTTAAATTGGGAGACCCTAGGATACTCATGGCATCATAACAGTGCTTGAAGTTAACATGCACAATGCCGGAATTGGGAAAGGGCTGTAAGCTAATTTAAAAAAAAAAATGTAATTGTTCGTTTAAAGCTCACTATGCATGGATATCTATTATTTCAATGTGAGTGTTACTTTAATCATTTTCTAATAAAGAACGCTAACTCATTACAAAATTAGGAGTGCATATGATACATCATGATAAACCGTGTATTATGGGAAAATGACATCTCAGGAAAACTAAATGCTAATTAGTAAATAATTTAATCTGAAACGTGATTTGTTTAATTTTATGTATTAAGCTAACTATACTCTATTGCAGAGTTGGATGCTTCTTTCTAAGTATGTTAGTGAAAGGTTTGAAGAACAGGGCAGAGCCACATACTATTTCTTGGTAATTGCTCTATCTACACAATGCTGCAATCTCCATCATCTCATTCAAAATTTAATGTTTTACTACCCTACATCAGCTTAGTAGATGCCAGGTAGTGATTGACAACATAATGCTCCAGGGCAGAATTTACAAATCCTTCGGAATCAATGCTAGCCAATAAGGAGCAAGACACACTTTTCTTCCATTAAACCCAAGCTCCCCACGCTCACCTCCTTTAATCTTTCCTTTACAGTCAAACATTCCTTTTTCCATTCGTTCACTCACACCAATGATCTGTATTAACCCTTTAAAGTGACAATCTGGGGACAATCATTGTTTCTATTTTGTTCTATCCACACATTTAGTTCAGTTCAGAATTCTTTGACTTTGTTTTGCTGATTATGTTTCTTTTATTTTTATGTTTTTTTTATGGTTTTGTTAATGTTTAAATTATTTTGTTTTTTTAATTTATTTGAAGTAAAACCTAAATATTTTTCTATCATTTTACCAGAGCAGTTGTTGAACTAGTTTTGGTAGTTGGGCTGCAGGTTTAGATTAATTAGAAATGACCCCAATAAATTATGTCTTTTTAAAGAAGTGCATTCAAACATTCCAGAAGCAATTTAAAAATAATAATTTTATGTAATTTTAAAAGCTGATGCATTTGCCGCAGATTAGCTGGCTTTACAACATTTTTAGTGATCTTACCTCACACCAGGAAGTGGCTCAGCCAGTCAGTCAGCATGCTCCGATTGTTTTCAATAGATATCAGGATATTCCCCAAAACCTTGGGATATGTTGTTAAAGCGGCACTGTTACCAGTGTGTGTATGTTTGTATGTGTATCTGTATGTATGTGTGTGTGTGTTTCTGTATATGCATGTGTCTCTGTGTCTGTTTGTATATGTTTGTATGTGTATCTGTGTGTATGTTTGTATGTGTGTCTGCATGTATTTGTATCTGCAGTGTGTCAGTGTGTATCTGAATGTGTGTCTGTGCATCTGTGTGAGTGTTATTCTGTGTATTTGAATGTGTAACATTCTGTGTATCTATATGTGTCAGTGTCGGTATCTGTGTGTATCTCTGTATCTGCAAATGGGTTCGTGTATGTATCTATATGTTATTGTGTGTATCTGCATGTATGTTGGTGTGTGTGTCTGTTTGTGTGTTAGTATTTCTGTTTATCTGCATGGTTGTCAGTGAGTGTATCTGTGCATCAGTGTTTGTAGGTGTGTCAGTGTGTATCTGTGTATCTGCATGTGTGTCTGTGTATCTCTTTATGTATGTCTGTACCTGTGTATGTGTGCATCTCTATGTATGTCAGTGTTTGCATCTGTATGTGTGTTAGTGTGTGTGTTTTTTTTTGTTTTTGTGGGCATTGATAGTGTGATTGCATGCTAGGAAGGAGAAGGGCTAGGTCAAGGAGCCCCAATCAAATACCTGCCCACGGTCCAATCAGTATTAAAGAGGGCCCTGAGAAGACCCCCATGACACTTGCAAGGCACAGGTTTAGTTAAGTAGACCTTACCTTTTCCTGTCCATCCCTCTCCCATTGGCCACTGGACCGACCCCCATTGGCGATGTCACCATTGAGAGTCTTTGCAAAGTTTCCAGAAAGTGACAGTACCTTTGTAAGCGCTTGTGATGTCTGTCACTGAGGGAGTGGGTTTTGCACAGCAAGCAAATATAGTGAGAATAAGCCAGGGGACCTTCTTGTGCCACAACCTATGCATGATGTCTTAGTTTAGTCACATACTGTATAAACTTGTGATTGCAAATGTCCTCTGGTAAAACTTTTACTCCAGTAATGTTCAGTCAGTCACACCCAATCTTTTCAGTTTAGGATGCTGTTGTGCATCATGAGACTCCCTGATCCATTGTAGTTAGAATGCTATCTGACTGCCACATTCACTCTTAGTTGCAAGTTATATTAATTAGTGTAATTATGATCACTTTAAAGAATGCAGTTGCTGACAGTCACAAAGTGGCCAGCAGTTTTGCACCCACTGTTTACACCAAACTGGGATTGTGTATGCCCAGGAAGGTTTGGAAACAGTAGTGACCACCTGTGTCTGGTGGGGACAAAGGTAGGAGGGAAAAACAGGGACAGGGTACTCTTGGCATCATGTCCACTTTAGCTGGCTAGAGTTACCTCTGGCAAAAGGGTACACAAAATTTTTTATATGGGGAATATTTTTTAATAAAGGGAGAATATTTTTTTATCAAATGTAAAAAAACAGCAACATTTTCTTCAATTAGAAAAATGCCTACTTAATACTTTATAACAAATGTAAAAAATGAGATCAATTCAGTGTTAAGTAGGAAAAGTCATTTACCAAGTTAAATTATAATCTTCAACATCCAGATGATGAACTATTTTAGACTGGCACAGTCATGTGGCAGTGTGGACAGTTTAGCTCTGCATGAGAACTTCTGGCACACCCCTTGCGCTTAATATGCTATTGAGTGTGTGTGTTTGTGTGTTAGAGTCGCTCATTTGGTTTATATTGCAAAAACATTTGTCTATGTTAGACATTTATTGTTTTAGAATGCTAAAAAATATACCCCAAATTGTAGATGATATCTGTGGGGAAGCAAAGCATTTGATACTATTAACAGTCATGTAGTTTGTATTAGAATAGTAGTGCAGATACATAATTAAAGAGTAAGGCAGGTATTGCTTCCTTCATGGAGACAAACTACTTTAAAACTGATGAAGGGTGCAGACTGACTCTTCTGTCCTCCTGCGAGCACAGCAGTGTCTCGGAACGTTGCCATGATAACACGCAGCAACACTCCAACCAGCCTTCTCGCGGGAGGAACACAGAGCCTCCCATGCCCTTCCCTCCCTCTGTTGAAACAAAGTGCCAAGATGGCTTACAGGATCTCCCCTGCTGGCCTTGGTCCACTGCCATTGAGGCACACCGGGTGTTTTCTGCAGATCCCACCACCGCTCACCTTAAATCCCAAACCATTCACTAGTGGGTGCTAGGGACCTGGTTGACTACCCCTGGTTTAGGTGATATATTAAGGAGAAAAAATAATTTCAGATTACTTTGCTACAGAAAAGTTTTCCATCATTAAATTACGTGTTTACCTGACCAATGTATCATCTAAGCATAAAGAAACCTCACAATAATAAAAAAAACCCTCAAATTTCTCCCCTGATCAGCCTGTATAAAACCATATCTATTCATGCTGTATAAGGGCACTGCTAAACACGACATTTGGGCTGTCTCAGATTGGTGTGCTCCTTTTTCTATCTCCCTCATTGAAAGTTAATGCTTGTAAAGATGACGAGTGTTTTGCCATTTGCAGTTCAAACAGAAGGTAAACATTTCTCCCAAATGTAAAAAAAATTTAATAAAATAAAAAACACAAAACAGGTTTATAAAATGCTGTCTTTATCAAACGTTTGATATCTGTTTTTCACATGAAGCCCCCTTAGGTGTCTTCCTTTTAAGCCACTCCCGGTCTAACCAGTTTTTTGGAATGTTTGTCTTAAAAGCGAGTTCTTTGCGGTTTAAAAAATGCTGCAGGATATAACATTGCGATAGGGCATAAAACTCTCATAACTGATGAAAACCGTACAGATCAGTCTAAACCCAAATGACACTGTTTTAATGTTAAACATTTTACATTTAATGCTAAATAGGTCTTTTTAGGACAAAAGCAGTACAGTGTAACAATGATACCTTAGTACAGGGCTTCCCAAACTTTTATGGGCAGAGACCAACTTTTCAAAACGGTAATTTTTTCTAGACCCACTTGCTTTTAATGCGTATTTTAAAAAGTGAACACCATGGCAATCAGCTTCAGAGGCATACAATTGGCACACCATGGCAGTCAACTTTAGAGGCATACATTTGGCAAATTATAGCAATCCGCTTTAGATGCATACAATTGGCACACCGTGGAAATCCGCTTTAGATGCATACAATTGGCACACCATGGCAATCAGCTTTACAGGCATTCAATTGGAACATTATGGCAGCTTTAGATGCATAAAATTGGCACACCATGGCAATCAGTTTTAGAGGCACAAAATTGGCACACCATGGCAATCCGCTTTAGATGCATACAATTGGCATACCATGGCAATCAGTTTTAGAGGCATACAATTTGAACATCATGGCAGCTTTAAATACATAAACTTGGCACACCATGGCAATCCGCTTTAGATGCATACAATTGGCATACCATGGCAATCAGTTTTAGAGGCATACAATTTAAACATCATGGCAGCTTTAAATACATAAACTTGGCACACCATGGCAATCAGCTTTGGATGCATAAACTTGGCACACCATGGCAAATAGTCAGATGCATAAAATTGGCACACCATGGCAATCAATTTTAGATGCATAAAATTGGCATAACATTGCAGTTTTAGAGGCATAATTTTGATTTATCATGGAAGTTTTAGAGGCAGAAACTTTGCGCATCATGGCAATCAGTTTTAGAGACATACGACTGCTTACTCACAGACTCAGAATCAGAAGTGCTGTTGTCCTGCTCTTTCATCCAGGCACCTCACGTTGATTATCCCAGATGTGGAACTAATGTAGAGAGGACCCTGGTGCAAGTATGTTTTCTAGTGAAAGTGTGGCCAAAAGGTAGATCTCCATCTGTCGGAGAACTTCAACAATGCTATGCCAGATGGAGATCTAACATTTGCGCATCATTGCAGGGTTATATTTGTGAGCAGTGTTTGAATGTAAGCATGGTTTTGTATTAAGTATATGTGTGCATGTATGCAGGGCCGGACTGGGAATAAAAAGCAGCCCTGGAATTTTTTTACACCAGCCCTAACATTAAAGGACCACTATAGTGCCAGGAAAACATACTCGTTTTCCTGGCACTATAGTGCCCTGAGGGTGCCCCCACCCTCAGGGACCCCCTCCCGCCCGGCTCTGGAAAGGGGAAAAGGGGTAAAACTTACCTTTTTCCAGTGCTGGGCGGAGAGCTCTCCTCCTCCGATCCTCCTCTTCTCCTCCCCGTCGGCTGAATGCGCACGCGCGGCAAGAGCTGCGCGCGCATTCAGCCGGTCACATAGGAAAGCATTCATAATGCTTTCCTATGGACGCTGGCGTGCTCTCACTGTGAAAATCACAGTGAGAATCACGCAAGCGCCTCTAGCGGCTGTCAATGAGACAGCCGCTAGAGGAAATAGGGGAAGGCTTAACCCATTCATAAACATACCGTATATACTCGAGTATAAGCCGACCCGAATATAAGCCGAGGCCCCTAATTTTACCCCCAAAAACTGGGAAAACATATTGACTCGAGTATAAGACTAGGGTGGGAAATGCAGCAGCTACTGGTAAATTTCTAAATAAAATTAGATCCTTAAAAAATTATATTAATTGAATATTTATTTACAGTGTGTGTATATGATGAATGCAGTGTGTGTGTGTATGAGTGCGCAGTGTGTGTATAAATGCAGTGTGTGTGTATAAATGCAGTGTGTGTGTATGAGTGCAGTGTGTGTATATGAATGCAGTGTGTGTATGAGTGCGCAGTGTGTGTATGAGTGCGCAGTGTGTGTATAAATGCAGTGTGTATATGAGTGCAGTGTGTGTATGAGTGCAGTGTGTGTATGAGTGCAGTGTGTGTATATGAATGCAGTGTGTGTATATGAATGCAGTGTGTGTACGAGTGCAGTGTGTGTGTATGAGTGCAGTGTGTGTGTATAAATGCAGTGTGTGTGTATGTGATGCAGTGTGTGTGTTTGTGTTGCAGAGCCTTGGTGGGGGGTGGGCATTTTTATAAATAAAAAATAAAAAAAATAATTTTATTATTTTAATTTTTTTGGTTATATTATTTTTTTATTATTATTTATATTTATATATTATTAATTAATATTATTTTAATTTTATTGTTATATTATTTTTATTATTATTATTATTATTATTTATATATTATTAATTTATTTATTTTGTTGTCCCCCCTCCCTGCTTGATACATGGCAGGGAGGGGGGCTCTCCTTCCCTGGTGGTCCAGTGGCATTGGCAGTTCAGTGGGGGTAGGAGGGGGGCTGGCAGAGCTGTTACTTACCTCTCCTGCAGCTCCTGTCAGCTCCCTCATCCTCCGCGCCGGTCCGTGCAGCTCTTCTGTCAGCTCACACTGTAAGTCTCGCGAGAGCCGCACTATGACCCCGCGGCTCTCGCGAGACTTACACTGGGAGCTGACCGACCGGCGCGGAGGAGGAGAGAGCTGACAGGAGCTGCAGGAGAGGTAAGTAACAGCTCTGCCAGCCCCCAGTCTGTATTATGGCAATGTAAATTGCCATAATACAGACAGTGACTCGAGTATAAGCCGAGTTGGGGGTTTTCAGCACAAAAAATGTGCCGAAAAACTCGGCTTATACTCGAGTATATACGGTAGCAGTTTCTCTGAAACTGCTATGTTTATGAAAAAATGGGTTAACCCTAGCTGGACCTGGCACCCAGACCACTTCATTAAGCTGAAGTGGTCTGGGTGCCTAGAGTGGTCCTTTAATTGTGCCAACTGTGACAGATATACAGGTGGAAAAACACAAAGGATTGAAAATTATTTACCCAACGTTTCATCCCAAACTTGAAATTTAAATTTAAATTAATCTTAATTTGTTTAGTCCTCAATCCTATGAGTGCACTCTGCGTTGGATATAGTTTGATACCAGGGAATGAAAGACTGAGAGAAGGGCAGGGTTATCGACTAAACTAATAATTTTTGTGAATAAATTAAAAAAATTAGGCTATAATATTCAAGCTTACACTATGGCAAAGTTTGGATTTTTCAAATCCACTATTTTGGTCTAAATTACGCAATTTAGATTTTCACTTTCTAAAATGAGAAATGTAGTGAATAACCCTTTGAAAAATGTAAAACCCTTGTTACATTTATATACGTGTGTAATCTCCAAATGTGTGTTATGTATGCATATGTCTATTAACCCCTTCAGACCGGAGGGCTTACTATTACACCTATTCTAAGCGGCTCTAAACGCCGCCGGGCGTAATAGTACGCCCTCCGGTCTTTCGGTACTTACCCGGTCGCCGGAGATCCCACGCCGGCAATCGCGGTGGGGGGGACTCCCAGGGAGCCCCCCGCGGCACGTCCGTCCTCCTCAAAGCCCCCCGGCCATGTGAGAGTGGGGTCCTTGCGAGGACCCCACAATCACATGGCCGGGGGTAGCTGCATTGCCAGCAGGGGGGCTGCCTGTAATGACAGGTGGTCCACCTGCTGGCTGAAAATAAAATAAAATAAAATAAATAGTGTAAAAAAAAATAAATAATATATACTTAGATCATATATATATATATATTATATATATATGATCTAAGTATATATATATATACACATATACATACACACACGTACACCGTCTAGGTGTATTTTACTATTAATATATAATTATATATATATATTAATATCAAATTACACGTAGACTGATACTGATTAAATATATATATAATTCTTGTTATATATATATTTATATATAATATAAAAAAAAAAATGTAAATACGTTAAAAAATAAAATTAAAAAAATAATTAAAAATAAATAATTAAAAAGTATATAGATGTGTGTTATTTCGTTCTAACTGTATTGTAAAATTAATATATATATATATATCAAAATACACGTAGAACAAAATAATATATATATCTATATACATAAATATATACGTCTATATCACAATATATATAGCTATATATAAATAAAAATATTTAAAAAAAATTATATAGATATATACATATATATACACATACGTATATATATACATATATTAATTCTACATATATATTTATGTAATATTTTTACATAATTAGGTATCTTAATTAATTACAATTAGCAGGACCTGCCTGACAACCCATGCCGAAAGTAAAGGGAATTTAATTTGCTAGCACTATATTTAACCCTATAAATTTCCGAGACACCATAAAACCTGTACATGGGGGGTACTGTTCTACTCGGGAGACTTCGCTGAACACAAATATTAGTGTTTCAAAACAGTAAAATGTATTACAACGATGATATCACCAGTAAAAGTGAAGTTTTTTGCATTTTTCACGCACAAACAGCATTACACGGACAATATTATTGCTGTGATACTTTTACTGTTTTGAAACACAAATATTTGTGTTCAGCGAAGTCTCCCGAGTACAACAGTACCCCTCATGTACAGGTTTTATGGTGTTTTCAAAAGTTACAGCGCCAAATATAAGGCTTGCGTTTCATTTTTTTCACATTAAAATTCGCCAGATTGGTTACGTTGCCTTTGAGACCCTATGGTAGCCCAAGAATGAAAATTACCCCTATGATGGCATACCTTTTGCAAAGTAGACAACCTAAGGTATTGCAAACAGGGTATGTCCAGTCTTTTTTAGTAGCCACTTAGTCACAAACACTGGCCAAAATTGGCATTTTTTGCATTTTTCACACACAAACAAATACTAACGCTAACTTTGGCCAGTGTTTGTGACCAAATGGCTACTAAAAAAGACTGGAAATACCCCATTTGCAATACCTTGGGTTGTCTACTATTGCAAATGGTATGCCATTATGGGTGTAAATTTCATTCCCCGGCTACTATACAGTCTCAAAGGCAACGTAACCAATCTGGCGAATTTCAATTTCAAATGTAACGTGCTATATTTGACCCTGTAACTTCCCAAAACGCCATAAAACCTGTACATAGGGGTACTGTCTTACACGTGAGACTTTACTGAATACAAATATGTGTATTTTATTGCAGTAAAAGCAAACAGTATTATGACATTGACCGTTAAAATGTCATGTAGAACTAAAAAAAAAAAAAAAATTCGTATTTTCTCCCATTTTTTCATATTAAATTATGTTTCATAGCTAAATATTTGATATTAAATGAAAGCCCTCTTTCCCCTGAATAAAATGATATATAATAAGGGTGGCTGCATTTACTATGAAAGAGGTGAATTACGGTTGGACAGACATGTAGCGCAAATGCCAGGTTTTGTTTACATTTTGTTTTGTTCACAACGTGTACATTTGGCTCCGTCCTTAAGGGGTTAACATATGTGTATCATACTGATGTTTGTGTGTATATGTATGTGTGTGTATATATATATTATAACCATAATAATTTACAAGATTATGTGTGTGTGTGTGTGTGTGTGTGTGTGTGTGTATATATGCATATACACACACAGTTTTACAAATTACTTTGGAATCTAGCAGCCAGCTAGAAAAGTTAGGAGCCAGAGAAATCAACGTCAAAAACACAATTCTTAAAAGGACACTATAATCACCAGAACCACTACAGCTTAATGTAGTTGCTCTGAAGTCTATATCCTGACCCTGAACGCTTTTAAATGTAAACACTGACTTTTCAGACAAAACAGTGTTTACATTGCTGCCTGGTGACACCTCTAGCGACAGTCACTCAGACGGCCTCTAGAGGTGCTTCCTGGGTCAGTGCTTCACACTGTGTAGCCCTTACGTTAATGTTCCCTATACAGATGCATTGATTCAATGCATCTCTATGAGAAAGTAAATTGGCGCAGTGGCATTTTGCCGTGCATGCGCAATAGTTTCCCAATGCTTTGCTATGAGGAAGCATTGGATTGGCTGAGATCGTCAACATTGATAATCTCAGCCATGGAGGTGGGGCCAGCCACAGCGTGGAAAAAAGGTGAGTAAAAAAAAAAAAAACCCAAAACCCTTTCCCATGTGATTGGAGGGAACACACACACTTACTGACCGACTCAGACTCACTCACAGACAGACACAGAGACAGACACTCAGACCAACACTCCGACAGACACACACTCACAGACATACTCAAAAACACACACACTCACAAGTAATTACTCTTTTATTTAAATTTACCTTTAGAGAGCTGAAGAGAATATGCTTTCCCTGGGGTCCAGTAGAACTGCTGTCATCTCCCTACTCGGCTCCCTCTCACGCACTGTTTAGTGAGCCGGGGGCCAGAGTGACATCATAACCCAGCTCCGTGAATCACTGCAAGCTGCGCAAGGGAGCAGAGCAGGGAGATTACAGCTCCTTCACCGTGGCACTAAGTCAGCCGCCCGCCTCCCTCTGCTCTGCATTACCTGGCTGCTCCCCTCCGTCAGCTGCCCACCTTTTCTATCACAGCTCTCCATGGGCCAGCCACCCCTCTCCCTCCCTCTGCAATAAATGAGCTGGCCGCCCCCAGCAGCCTGGCTGCCTCAGTCCTCAGTGATCCCAAGGCCTGCCTCTACTCTCAGGCAGCCGATCACCGTGGGGGCTGAACATATATATATATTTTGATATAATACTCATATATTAATATACATGTGTGCAAATATATAGATGCATAATACTCCCACAAATCATAAAATCACATAGATAAAGCAAAACTATATAAAACTATATATAACTTTTTTAGATTCAATTTATTTTAAATAAAAAAAAAAAAAACATAGACAGACACATGGATTTTTAATTAATAAATACTCACTGGCACACACAGGCGTGTAGTCACTGATGCCCATACATACTGACATGTACTCATCAACAGACACTGGCACACAAACTAATGCTGCATCCCATACAAACACTGGCACACAATCACTAATGCATACACACTCCCTGACATACACACACATTGATCCATACTGACACACACACACGCACATTGATCCATACTGACACACACACACGCACATTGATCCATACTGACGCATTGATCCACACTGACACACACACACTGATCCATACTGACACATTGATCCATACTGACACACACACATTGACCAATACTGACACACACACACACACATTGATCCACACTGACACACACAGACACACACACATTGATCCATACTGAAACACACACATTGATCCATACTGACACACACTACAAAAATACACACCAAACACACTCACAACTACACCCTCAAATATAAACACTCTAAGAATCAGTACAATTAACATGAAATGCCTGACTGGGTGCCTCTGCTCACTGAGCCTACCTTGCTCCTTCCCAGCAGCTTCCCTCCAGCTCTCTCACAGGGCTCCCTGCCTGGCAGCACTTTACACACAGGAAGCAAGACTTCGGAAGACCCGTGTGGGCTGCCCTGCTCTGCCTGATTACTGGGTCACATGCTTCCTGTGTGTGAAGGCTGTCAGGCAGGGACAGAGACTGTCACCCTCCCTGCATTTAATCCAGGCTCCTGCCAGCTGTCTGCTCTCGAGTGGATAAAGGAAAGCCTCTTCTAGAGGTAAGAGGGGACCTGTGCTCCCCAGTACCCCCAATGTGTGTGTGTACTGGGTGGGGAGAGGAAGGGTTGCTGCACTGTGCGGCCCCAAGTGAGACAGCCCACCGGGAAATTTCCCGGTATCTCGGTGGGCCAGTCAGGCCCTGCATGTATGGGTGTATTTGTATGTACTGTTGCTATTGGAATGTATTGGTGTACTTGTTTGTAATGTTTACGTCTGAATGCAGGGGTGTTTGTATATGTAGTGTAGGACTTTAAATGCAGGTGTGCTTTTTGTGTGTAGTGTTGGTGTTTGAATGAAGGGGTGTTTGTAGATCATTTTAGTGTTTTAATGCAGGGGTGTGTTTGTATGTAATGTTTACGTTTGATTGCTGTGTGTGTGTGTGTGTGTGTGTAGTGGATGCAGTGTGTGTATATTGTGTTTATAAAATATACATATACACAATGTGTGTTTGAATGTAAGCATGTTTTTTGTATGGAGTATGTGTGCAATGTATACACACAGACACAAATACACACATTGACACAGCGATACACACAATGACACCTAGTTTCCCACACACAGATACAGACACTCATGTACACAGATACACACAGACACACAAATACACACACACTGACCCAAAAGGACACGCAGAGACAGGAGGTGAGGGTGACAGTGTGGGAGGGAGTGTGTGTACTTGTAACAGTGTGGGGGGCAGTGTGAGAAAGGGTTACAGGGGGAGAAAGTGTTACAGTGTGAGGGGCAGGGGAAGAAAAGGGGACAGTGGGGGGCAGGGGGAGAAAAGGTTACAGTGTGGAGGGGGGCAGGGAGTGAAGGGGTCACAGTGTGGGGGAGGTGGCGGCATGCAGTGTGGGGACAGGAGAGAAGGGCTACAGTGTGGGGAGAAGGGCAGGAGAGAAGGGGCTACAGTGTGGGAGGGGGGCAGAGAGTAAAGGGGTTACAGGGGAGGGGGCAGGAGAGAAGGGCTACAGTGTGGAGGGGGCAGGAGTCAAGCCAGTGGGGTGGCAGGGGCAGAGAAGGGGTTACAGTGGGGGGAGGCGGAGAGCATGGGCTATAGTGTGGGAGGGGGGCAGAGAGCAAAGGGCTGGCTAAGTGGGGGGAGGGGTGAGAAGGGGTTGCTATGCGGGGAGGGGCAGGAGTGTGCCGCTACAGCAAGTGGGTAGGCAGAGAAGGGCTACAGTGGGGAGGGGGGCAGGAGCAGCCGCTACAGTGGGGGGTGGCAGGGCAGAGAGAAGGGCTGGCAGTGGGGAGGGGGGGGCAGGGAGAGATACAGTAGGGGCAGGGCCACAAGGGGTTAAGCAGGGGAGGGGGGCAGGAGTGAAGGGGTTAAAGCGGGTGGAAGAGAACAGGTTAAAGGGGGCAGGGAGAGGCGCTACAGTGGGGGAGGTGGGCAGGGAGAGAAGGGGTTACAGTGGGGGAGTAGGCAGAGAAGGGGTTACAGTGGAGGGGTAGGCAGAGAATAGGTTACAGTGGGGGGGCAGGGCCAGAAGGGGTTACAGTGTGGGCAGGGAGTGAAGGGGTTACAGTGGGGTGGGAGGGGACAAGGAGAAAAGGGGTTACATTGGGAGGGAGGACATGGTCTGGGGGCTGTGTCCTACCTGTAATAAATTCCCTGATGGTCCGGTGATTTAACTCTCCGGTCTGCAGCTCCGCCGGGTGTAGAGCTGCAGACCATGTCATAAAAGTCTAGGCGAGCACCCAGTGTTGCCATGGTAATGCTCTGGGAGCTTGCAAGACTTCTATCACACGGTCTGCAGCTCTGCACCGGGCGAAGCTGCAGACCGGAGGTGCTGGGCAGACTGATTGGAGGGAGCCCTGCGGCATACAGGGCAAGCCGCCGGGCCCCCTCCTGATGTCGGGCCCGCGATCACGGACCGAGAGCCCAAATAATCAGTCTGCCTTTCTGAGTACCCGGCGGCCCTGCATGTGTGGGTCAGCGCGACCCACTGGGAATCGCTCTGCGACCCACACTTTGGGAACCACTGCTTTAGTATATACTTATTAGCATTTATATAGCGCTAACATATTCCACAGAGATTTACAATTAAAGAATGGGGATATTTGAGAAGTTATTGACATACAGCAGATTAAGAGCTGAAGAACATCCTGATCAAACGAGCTTGCAATCTAGAAATGATATAGATACTCTAACTATGATACTAAAGAATGATCCTATAGTTTTATGTGATGGGATCATACTTTAGTATCATAGTTTTAGTATCTATATCATTCCTATATTCCAAGCTCGTTTGATCAGTGTCACATTCCGGAACCTAACACGCTAACAGGTCACAGAGAGGAAGGGTGCTATACCGGTCCTTAGAGTGGCCGGGCTAAGCACACTAAGAATGGTCAGGAGACAGGCCAGGTAAAGGGAGCCAGAAAACGGGAGAACAAGAAACAAGCCGAGGTCAAAGGAGTGGAGAATACAGGAAAATCGGAATAACGAGCAAAAAAATCGGTAACCAGAGAGCAACACGAGAGAACAGCACTACAGATATCACAAGACCACAACAGGGCACTGAGGGACAGGAAAGGTAAGTATAAATACCCTTGGTTTAATTCTGATTGGATAACTTCCAATCAGAATTAAAAATCACACATGGGGGATATCTATGCCTCCCACTGTGATTGTGGTACTGTTTGTTTAACGCCGGGTCACTCACGTGACCCCGGCGTTTGCATAAATCAGTGACCTCCCAGCGTGCAGCGTTATACATCCTGCCGCTGGGGGGCATGAAGGGCGCAAGCGGCGAGCGGCGGAGAGGAGACGCCGCTCGCCGACAGGTAAGAAGAGGGGAGACCACGGGCGGCAATGGACTGAGCGTGAGTGCTCCAAGCGGCGTGCAGCCTCCCTTCCTAGCGGCCCCCTGACATAACCCCCCCCCCTCGAGGCCCAGTCCCAGTGGACGAATGAGTCACAGTGTTCCTGGCGAATTCAGCCCAGGGAAGGAGGTGAGACCACTTCTCCTGGTGCGCATTCGTGAAGCAGCATAAATATAACTCCACAGATTGATTCGCCCGTTCGGCAGCTCCATTAGATTGTGGATGATAGGAGGAAGTAAACGACAAGGAAATCCCCATCTCAGCACAAAAGCCCCTCCAAAACCGAGAGACAAATTGAGGACCCCTGTCGGATACGATATCCTGTGGTATACCATGCAAGCGAAAACCTCTTTGGCAAATACCTGAGCCAACTGAACCGCAGAAGGTAGTTTTTTAAGTGGAATAAAGTGTGCCATTTTAGAGAACCTATCAGTCACAGTCAAAATTACTGTAATTCCATCGGATGAAGGAAGATCTACAATAAAGTCCATGGATAAGTGGGTCCATGGTTTCTTGGGTACGGATAGAGGCAGTAGGAGTCCCAGGGGTTTAACATTAGGGGACTTACACTGTGCACAAACACGACAAGCCTGCACATAATCCACTATGTCTTGCTTAAGTGAAGGCCACCAAAACTGTTGAAGGAGACCCTTGTAGATTTTGGTAACCCCTGGGTGACCGGCCGTTTTGGCGGTGTGAAATAAAGCTAACAATTTCTTTCTCTCTTTTTCTTTCCCGTACAATCTACCAACAGGTGTCTCAGAGGGTGCTTGGGTTTGGTATGCTTTGATACCATCAAGGAAAAGAGACGAAATAACCAAACGGGTAGCAGCTATTATCTTAGACGTGGGTACAATGGGTTCAGGAGCGGGGGCAATAGACTCCAAAGGTTCGTATTGTCGGGAGATAGCATCAGCCTTGACATTACGGTACCCAGGCCTATATGTGATAATGAACTGAAAGTGTGAAAGAAATAAGGACCATCTAGCTTGACGAGGGGACAACCTTTTAGCATCAGCTATATAGGAGAGATTCTTATGATCAGTTATAACCAGGATTTTGTGTCTAGCTCCTTCTAATAAGTACCTCCACTCTTTAAAAGCCATCACAATAGCTAATAGTTCCCTGTTCCCGACGTCGTAATTCTTTTCTGAATCAGACAGTTTTTTAGAAAAGTAACAACAGGGATGGAGGGGTTCGTTATAGGATAGTCTTTGTGATAATACAGCTCCTACACCTGATTCTGAAGCGTCTACTTCCATTATAAAGGGAAGGATCAGGATGGTGTAACACAGGGGCAGTGGCAAATGCCTTTTTGAGAGTTTCGAAGGCTTCAATGGCTTCAGGAGTCCAAACCCTGGGGTGCAAACCCTTTTTAGTCAGTTTCGTGAAATGACTGATGAAAAGTTTTTAATAAACCTACGATAATAATTGGCAAAGCCTATAAATTGCTGTATTGCCTTAAGGCCTTGAGGAAGAGGCCAAGACAATATGGCTTCTAATTTTGAAGGATCCATGCTGAACCCCTGTTCAGAAATGATGTACCCTAGGAATTGTACTGATTTCTGGTCAAATAAACATTTCTCCAATTTACAATAAAGACCGTTCTGTAGCAATCTCTTAAGTACCTTCCTCACATGGGCATGATGTGACTCCAAATCAGGAGAATATAAAAGTATATCATCGAGATAAACCACGGCACAGACGTGCAGTAAATCTCTAAGGACATCATTTATGAGGTCCTGAAAGACAGCAGGAGCATTACACAGTCCAAAAGGCATGACTAGATACTCGTAATGCCCACTGCGTGTATTGAACGCTGTCTTCCATTCATCATTTTCTTTAATACGAACCAAGTTGTAAGCCCCCCTGAGGTCTAGTTTAGTAAAATATCTAGAACCTTTAACACGGTCAAACAACTCAGTAATGAGAGGGATAGGATAAGCGTTTTTAACTGTTATATTATTCAGGCCCCTATAGTCTATACATGGCCTCAAATCGCCCTCTTTCTTGGCAACAAAAAAGAAACCAGCACCAGCCGGAGAGGAGGACCTTCTGATAAAACCTTTACGTAAGGGTTCCTGTATGTACTCCTCCATGACCTGGTTTTCTTTCTCAGAAAGCGGGTAGACCTTACCCCTAGGAGGCATCGTTCCAGGTAACAGGTTTATGGCACAATCATAATCCCGGTGTGGGGGTAGTTTATCAGCTTCCCTTTTTTCAAAGACGAATGCGAGGTCTGCATACACAGGAGGAACATAAACAGAAAGTGGTTTAGCTGTAGGCACATTAAGTAAACAAACGGGACGTAAACGAGCCATACAGTCTTGTTGACAAGATTCCCCCCAGGAGAGTATATCTAGACAACCCCAATCAAGTACCGGGTTATGCTTAACTAACCAGGGGAAGCCCAGAACGATGGAAGCTGTAGGGGAGTCAATTATTTGGAAGGTTATCCTTTCTTTGTGTAAGGCACCCATGACCATAACAATTTCTTTGGATTTCATGGGTCACCAAAGGTTTATCAAGTGGTCTACCATCTATGGCCTCAACGGCCAAGGGTGTGGCCTTTTGGATCAGATTCAAGGCTGCGGTTTTAGCAAAGTTCTCATCCATAAAGTTATCTGCAGCACCTGAATCGATCAAGGCTTTAGTTGTTATCGTGGTTTGATTGACCAAAAGAATAACCGTAATAAATGGTCTGGAGATGGACACATGAGGGGAAAAAACCATAACACCCGAGGCCGACCCCTCTCTAGGTCTAAGGTGCTGGAGTTTCCCTGCAAACTAGGACAGTTTATTCGGAGATGCCCCCTCTTACCACAATAAAGGCACGTTCTTTCAGCTTCAGATAAGCCTACAGCACCTAATTGCATGGGTTCGGGAGGTGGTTGATTAGGGGGAGGTAATGCTAGTAATGCAGTACTGGGTAAAGCAGGTAACCCTGTGTTTTCATCCTTCTTTGACTAGGCCTCTCTCTAATACGGTTGTCAATAAGAATGATATAATCTATCACATCATCCAGAAGAACAGGCAATTCCCTGAATGCTATTTCGTCTAATATGTAAGTGGCCAAACCCTCCTGAAAAGCTGTTACGAGAGCGTCGTTATTCCAAACCACTTCAGCTGCCATAGTGCAGAATTCAATGGTATAATCCGCTACAGATCTATTACCCTGTCGGACCCTAAGCAGAGCTTTGCCAGCAGAAGCAACCCGGCCGGGTTGATCAAATGTACGTTTAAAAGCTGTTAAAAAGTCTGCAAAGGACATTGGGGACATATTCTCCCACATGGGATTAGCCCATGCTAGAGCTTTCCCGGACAAATGGTTGATCAAAAAAGCAATTTTGGTTCTGTCAGTGGGGTAGGAACGAGTATTCATCACCAAATGAATATCAATTTGGTTGAGGAAACCACGGCACAATGCTGGATCACCGCTATAGCGCTGAGGTGGCGTCATGTGAACCACGTCAACAGGAGCGGGTACTGGATCAGGAATGGGTTCTGGCACAGCAGCAACAGCTTCTTGAACGGCAGGTTGCAAGTGGGCAGTACGAGCCAGTATGGTTTGTAAAGCCTGAGCAAACTGATCCATACGGTGGTCTAAACCATCCATTCTAGCCTCCTGATTTACTAACAACTGTGGGATGTCAGCAGGTTCCATAGTGGCCCTGTTGTAATGTCACGATTCCGGAACCTAACACGCTAACAGGTCACAGAGAGGAAGGGTGCTATACCGGTCCTTAGAGTGGCCGGGCTAAGCACACTAAGAATGGTCAGGAGACAGGCCAGGTAAAGGGAGCCAGAAAATGGGAGAACGAGAAACAAGCCGAGGTCAAAGGAGTGAAGAATACAGGAAAATCGGAATAACGAGCCAAAAAATCGGTAACCAGAGAGCAACACGAGAGAACAGCACTACAGATATCACAAGACCACAACAGGGCACTGAGGCACAGGAAAGGTAAGTATAAATACCCTTGGTTTAATTCTGATTGGATAACTTCCAATCAGAATTAACAATAACATAGAATGTGACGGCAGATAAGAACCATTCGGCCCATCTAGTCTGCCCAACGTGGGGGATATCTATGCCTCCCACTGTGATTGTGGTACTGTTTCTTTTGCATAAATCAGCGACCTCCCAGCGTGCAGCGTTATACATGCTGCCGCTGGGGGGCGTGAAGGGCGCGAGCGGCGGAGAGGAGACGCCGCTCACCGACAGGTAAGAAGAGGGGAGACCGCGGGCGGCGATGGACTGAGGGTGAGTGCTGCAAGCGGCGTGCAGCCTCCCCTCCTAGCCGCCCGCGGACCCCTGACAATCAGAAACAGAAAAACATAGAAACATAGAATGTGACGGCAGATAAGAACCATTTGGCCCATCTAGTCTGCCCAATTTTCTAAATACTTTCATTAGTCCCTGGCCTCATCTTATAGTTAGGATAGCCTTATGCCTTTCCCATGCATGCTTAAACTCCTTTACTGGGTTAACCTCTACCACTTCAGCCGGAAGGCTATTCCATGCATCCACTACCCTCTCAGTAAAGTAATACTTCCTGATATTATTTTTAAACCTTTGTCCCTCTAATTTAAGACTATGTCCTCTTGTTGTGGTAGTTTTTCTTCTTTTAAATATAGTCTCCTCCTGATTCCCTTTATGTATTTAAATCATATCCCCCCTGTCTCATCTTTCCTCCAAGCTATACATGTTAAGATCCTTTAACCTTTCCTGGTAAATTTTCCCTTCTCTGAACTCTCTAAAGTATCAATATCCTTCTGAAGATACGGTCTCCAGTACTGCGTACAGTACTCCAATTGAGGTCTCACCAGGGTTCTGTACAATGGCATGAGCACTTCCCTCTTTCTACTGCTAATACCTCTCCCTATACAACCAAGCATTCTGCTAGCATTTCCTGCTGCTCTATTACATTGTCTGTCTACCTTTAAGTCATCAGAAATAATCACCCCCAAATTGAAATCCATGTGTTTTTAGATGTTCAACAATCCTATCCTTTAACATGGTTTCCATCACTTTCCCCACTACTGAAGTAAGGCTTACTGGCCTATAGTTGCCTGACTCCTCCCTATTACCTTTCTTGTGATTGGGCACAACATTCTCTAACTTCCAATTTTTCTGGGACTACTCCTGTTAACAATGATTGGTTAAATAAATCTGTTAATGGTTTTGCTAGTACACCACTAAGCTCTTTTAACAGCTTTAGGTATATCCCATCAGGTCCCATTGACTTATTTGTCTTTACTTTTGACAGTTGAAATAGAACCTCTTCCTCTGTAAACTCGCGTGTAATAAATGACTCATTTATCCTTTTTCTTAACTGAGGTCCCTTTCCTTCATTTTCATCTGTAAATACCGAACAAAAATATTCATTGAGGCAGTCAGCTAGACCTTTATCCTCTTCTACATATCTTCCTTCTTTTGTTCTACATATAATCCTTGTTTTACTTTTCTTTTCTCATTTATGTATCAAAAAAAAGTTATGTCCCCCTTTTTTTACTGACGGTGCTATTTTCTCTTCTGTGTGTGATTTGGAAGCTCTTCTAACTTGCTTTCAGAGCATTCTTCAACTCTCATCTCTTAATCTGATGTATGTTAATAACTTATCAAATAACAGGGGCAACAAACCACTGTTTCCATTCCCTTGCAGTAAAAAGGAACACTAGCATTAGATTTGAAAGTCTGTATTCCTAACACTATAATCTCAATGTGTACCCTCCCACCTGTGCACTGTTAAAAAAATATAAAATGTATTTTACTAACCAAGTCTCCTTCTGCACTGGCGCTCGCTTCTCCTTGCATGATATTATAGTGGAGGTATTCCTCCAGGATGACGGTCCAATACCATGCTGAGAACCATAGGTGAATGCTCAGCGCTCGCTTCAATGTGATGCATGCAGTTATTCTCTTTGACAGACTATGACAGCACTGCACACATGCTTGTACGTCATGATATGCTTTTGTATAAAAGCCGGGGAGAAAAAACACAATTCGAACTACAGCGGCTACAGTGCCCACATTAAAAACACTGACATATGTATCTCCATCTTTTACCATATTCCACTTATATGGAGTTTTAGGAAAGACACGTAAAGAAAAAAAAAAACATTATAGTGTTCTAATGTGAGAATGAACAAGGATTTATTACGTTATGTACAGCTTTTCCATAGCTAGTAATAGAGAACTAGGATTAGCTGAGAAAACTGAGCAATTTGGCTAGCCCAGTGTACAAATTTAAAGGAACACTCCAAACACTTAAAGCACTTTAGTTTGCTGACATGCTTTATGTCTGAAGAGGGTGTCCTCTTTCGTTCATTTTACAAAAAGTGCACATTTTAATATAAATTGGCACTTTGATAAATGAACGTTGTTACACCTGCCTGGCTGTCAGTCAGTTACACCTGCCTGGCTGTCCAACAGTCAGTGGTACTTTAGCTCAGTGGAGCTAAAGTCAAGAGGTATGCAATTGCCCAAAGCACCTGCGCGGGGGTTGAGATAAACTTACAGATGTACACGTCCTCCTGAATCATGTTACCACTTCCTTTTGGAAGTGAGATACGAAAAGGCAGAGAGGTATGTTGTTGTTGTTGTTGTTTTGTTTTTTAACATGCATTTGGAATCAAGAAATAAAGGTTATTCTGCCTAATGCTATTTCAATTATAGCCATCTTACACATTTGGTCCCTGGAATGCCTCCATAATGTCTTAATAAAGGTATCGTGCAGACTGTAATCATCTGATTTTAGACAGGGCTGCACACATGGAATAATGAAGACTGGGTGGGGTTTTGGAAAAGTCTAGAAGTACTGTTTAATACAGCAGCATAATTCATTTTTATTTCTTTATCAAAATATATTATCTGATGAGCAATGTATTACACAATGCACATTCATTTAAAGAGTCCAGTTCAGGTTGTTACTGCCATGTGTGTGTTACTTGTTGAATCTTCCTGTTGACAATATCCTACTCTGGGTGTTGGCCAGACAGGCCTCTGGCATTGTACAATTTATATGCCATTAGTAAACCTTTTGAGTCACCTTTTGAGGGTAGAACATGATGATTACTTAGTACAATGAGCCAAGTCATCTTTTGGTGCTGCACTCAGTCCCAGCAGACACCTGGTGCACTGGAGCAGGACCAGCAATCCCACAATGATAAGGCAGACAAAAAGAAAATCCAGGCACTCTAGTTGTTCAAGCTTGACAAAGACCTCTTGGCAGGTCAAAACGTTGCTGCTTCTTTTTTTCTTCCAATAAATCTGCCTGCGGCTTGAACACCTAGAGTGCCTAGATATTTTCTTTTTCATCTACAGTTAAAGGGACACTGTATCCACAGAATCAAGCAGGTTTTGTGTATTGATTATGTCCCTGCAGTCTTACTGCAAAATTCTCTGCCATTAAGGAGCTAAATCACTTTTGTTTCTGTTGATGCTGCCCTTTCCACACCTCCCTTGGCTGTGACTGACAAAGATCTTAACTTACTTTAATTTTTATCTCCTGTTCTGTAAATAAAACTTTAATCACATACAGGAGGTACCCACCTCCTTGGCGATTTTAGCCAATCCAAGCTTTCCCATAGGAAAAGAGATAAATACATACATAATCCATTACTTAACATATAATCATTAATACTTATTGCCCTACAGACTTGGACCATAGGGAAAGCATTGGATTGGCTAAAATTGTCAAGGAGGCAGGATTGGGCGCGGCCAAACACAGTTTTGGCCAATCAGCACTTCTTCATAGATATGCATTGAATCAATGCATTTCTATGAGGAAAATTCAGCGTCCCCATGCAGAGCTCCCTAATATGCAGCACTGCCTTAGGAAGCATCTCCAGTGGCCATCTGAGGAGTAGCCACTTGGAGGTGTCCCTAGGGGCAATGTAAACACTGCTTTTTCTCTGAAAAGGCAGTGTTTGCATGAAAATGCCTGAAGACAATGATTATACTCACTAGAACAACTACATTAAGTTGTAGTTAATAAAAACTGATATGAAAAAGTGGAAATCACACTAATTAACCTATATATGTGTGATAGCACTCTTGTATAAAGTGTAGTAAATTAATATTAACATACACTTAGTTCTTTCTCTTAATAAGTTCAGCACAATGCGTTTCGGCAGGACACCTTCATCAGATGCATTTTTTTATCTTTGTTCCTGTTTCCTTTTATGTCCGAATTTTGGCGCCGAAAAAATTGGTGTGACCCGCCCCTTAGGGCGGTGCAATATGTTCATATCCGGTTCCGTCTGGTTGGACAATTAGACTACCTTAATCCCTCTGGCTGCCATCTTTGAAGTCCCGGAAATGAGTCCTCATGATCCGGAAGTCATCCTTTTGGCCATATTTACCCAGAGAGTATTTGTAGAAAATTCCCATCTATACAGATTGCCAGACATAAAAGTAAACAGGAAAAAAGATAAAACATACAACTGATGAAGGTGTCCTGCCGAAAAGCGTTGTGCTGAACTTATTGAGAGAACTTGGATGCAGCATACTGTTTTTATGTAAGGATTTTTATACTTTGTTTAAAGAAATTAAATTTTTTATCTCTAATTTCTGCTGTTTATCTCCATTATATGAACATACATCGGGGAGAAATACATCTATTGAATTCCCAGGATTTCTATATCCTACTCGTGCTTGCATACCTGAGCCAGTTCTGTACAGGCTCATGAAAATGTGAGTAGGACTAAGTGCCTAATTATATGAATTGTAATTTTTGGGTATTGTGCAGATTGTGTTGCCCTATGTGAGCATTTCTTTTGTAGACACATCATCTGGAACAAGTTTTTTTACTAAGTGTATGTATAATATTAATTTACTACACTTTATACAAGAGTGCTATCACACATATACGTATAGGTTAATTACTGCGCTTTCCACTTTTTTGTATCAGTTTTTATTTTCTGTTTCTTGTGGTTATAGCTGCACTGCATTTACTTTGATTTCATAGCGCCTCTTTATACCACCATACTCTTTTTCATTAAGCTGTAGTTGTTCTTGTGATCATAGTGTCCCTTTAAATATCGATATCCTATAGGGTATTGACTATCAAATTGAGAATATCTTGTCCAATAGAAAAAAAAAGGAATCAAACAATCTCTCAAAACAATTTTGTTTTCACTTAAGCTAACCCTTACTCCTTCATAATTAGCCTTTTGCTAATCCATAGCTAATCAACCGTATTCCCATGCTTAACCTATCCATATTCCATTCATGCCATACTTCATTTGTGTGTCATGAGCCAGCCTGGAGCAAAACGTTTTAGCCTGGCTAATGTCAATACTGTGCATTTACTATGCACAGATTTGCATTAATTGGCCAGCTAAAGCTCTTAGCCAATGAATGGGCATTCAGCTTCTGTTGCTCCATAGAAGTCGAATGTACGTCACCAGAGCAGGAAGGATATTCTACACTCAGTGGGGACCCAGGTAAGTGGGCAAACCATGCAAAACGGTTTGCCCTATTCCTGGGTAATCCTGGCACCATAAACACTACTGCATACTATGATACTTGGAGTAACCCTTTAAGTTAGTCATTTTAAAATTATGTGTGGATGGTCAGACCACCTCACCAGTAAGTGTCTCTGGGAAGACACCTAATAATATATAGCCACCTATCAAAATAATATGAAAGTAGCGTGATCCAGGAAAGCCATGCCGGTTTAGAAATCAGGAACTGAGAACCTAGACCTGTTTGACCGCTACTACAACAGCAGATCCTACGTGAAATGTACATAGGAACTATGGATGAGTAAGAGACCATCATCTACACTAACACCAAAACAGCTAATTGCACAACGTTTCAACAAGAGGTAGCTAGTGTCACAACTGGAAATAGATGGGCTACACAAAACATCATACTTAATCCATGAGGAGGAAGGTCCTCCCATACCCAATCAACACAATTACAGAGACCAACAAACTCATATATGCCACAGCATTGCCTTCCAACAGTTTGACTACAAGATCGGGCTGAAAGAGAAGCAACAATGCCCACCATGAAGACTATCTAGAAGCCAAGATAAAGGCAACACATAAGGAAGTTAGTAAGCTGGATAAACTTCACAGAGCTGGAAAGATCAATGACAAATCCTGGCTACTGAGGAAATTAAAGAGGCTCTGCAAGCACCAACACTACTGGCAACCAGACTGAGCAGATAAAACAGAGAAGCAGATGCCTTGTTTATCAAAGTACTGTCCAAGATGTGTGCATCATGTAACAACATACCCAGCCAAGACCCACCCAAAGCTGAGGCTGAGTAGTACTGGAAGAATATCTGGGAGAAAGAAGCATCATCTAACACAAAGACCCAGTGATTAGCACAAGGCAAAACAATACTGGTCATGAAGGATATTCACAAGGGAACAATACCATCTAACTGCCCTCCCACAACATTAAAAGTCCTCTCAGGCATCATGGCCCCCAAATTGATGGGCATGTGAGTCCATACATGAGCAATACACAGAAGATGATTGGAAACACCAGAGGCTCAAAACACTAACTGCTGTTAGACCAATCAGTCACATGGGATCCCAAGACCAGACAGACCAATCTGTGCACAGCCTGGATTGACTACAAGAATACTTTGACACCATACCTCACACTGATACTGAAGTGCTTGGCTCTATACAAGGTCAACAAGACACTAAGTACCTTCATAAAGAAATGAATCGGAAAGTGGAGAACAACTCTAGAAGCCAATTTCAGGACAATTACACATGTGAACATCAAATGTGGCAAATACCAAGGTGATGTGCTATCTCGATGCTGTTCTGCATATGCCTCAATGCTCTCAGCCAGATTATCATGAAGAGGGGATACAAATACAGGTTAAAGAGTGGAGTTACCATCAGCCACCTACTATACATAGACCACATGAAGCTACATGCCAAGAGCGAGTGGGACATTGGACAGTGAATCACATATCCACCTAACTAGGATATACAGCAGGAACCTCAGAATTTCATTTGGACTAGATAAGAGTTGGAGGGTGATAGTAAAAAGAAAGAAGATGATCAGAAATAAAGGAGTCAAAGTGCCAGAAGTCTAAATAGGAGACGTAGACAACGGGTACAAGCACCTGGGACTGCCACAAACACATGGCGACCGTGAGATAGAGGTAAGGTGGATAACAGCATCCACGCACCTCAGAGAGTCAGACAGGTCCTAAAGTCCCAGTTCTATGGCAAGAAGAAGATACTAGTCATCAGATACCCAACTGAAATAATAACCTGGCTAAGAGAGAGCTGGATATCATGGATTTAAAGACCCAGAAAATACTCACTATGAATGGACAATTCCACACAAAATCCAGCACCCAGAGACTGTATACCAGCTGAAAGGAAGGAGGTCAGGCCTGGTGAATGTCAAGCCACAGTCCTGGATGAAACACAGAGCATATACAAGTACATCACAAAGATGGAGGATGCAGAAAAGGAGGAGGCAAGACAAACCTCTCTACCACAAGCAAATAGTGGATGTGGCTCATATTACATAATCCTCCAGTGGTTGGGAAAACACAGGAGTGAAAGACAGCATTAAGGCACTAACCCTAGCAGCATAGGAACATGAACATAGCACCAGATCAAAGGAAGTGGGTGTTTTTTGTCCCAATGTGCAGACTCTGTAAAGAGGCATCTGAAACAGTTCAGCACATAGTATCCAGGTGCATGAATGGACGCAACGGGTAATGTGATGCGAATAAGAATAACCCCAAAGAACCCCCCAATAACAGACACCGAATTTTGCATTTATTAAAACATAAGACTGCAGGACTCATCCAACATTTACTAAACTTTATCATTTAATTCGAACCAGAGATAAAAACATCTCTCGTCCAACCAAATTCCCTTTTCCTTTCAATGCTTACCACCAGCTGGCTTCTAGCTCGGTGGGCATGTACAAGCTGGTAACTTAAAAGTTCAACCTACAGAACAGGTGAAGTTGAGACCCGCCCCTTGTCCATATCCTATACGGCAGCATTCCATGACTCACTGATTATGGGCCTGCTGCCAGAAGTTATGGGAAATGACCTCCGACCAAATAAGGCGCACGTTAGGAAACAGAACTAAAATGTGAGCCGAGTCCCTCGTAATGGCAGACACCACCCCATATATGCATAGTCCTTTGACACAGCAGTCGGCATGGTCAGGGCCACTGGCTAACGCCAATGTGGAGGCAGCCTTCCGTTTGCTGCCAGTGCATCCAAAATGTCATAATCTCCTGGGTTGTGTTTTTAAAGACATGTTCCACGTGGATATCTGCTTCCCGATGGGCTGTTCCATATCCTGTTTCTACTTTGAGTGCTTCAGCACTTTCCTGGAGTGGGTGGTCAGGAGGGAGGCCGGGATCGACTCCCTGCTGCATTTCCTAAATGACTGGGTGGGTCCTGCTGATTCGCCCGTTTGCTCACTGTTGCTGCGGGTTTCTGTAGATGTTTTTTGGCGCTTTGGTGTCCGATTGGCCCATGACAAAATGGTGGGTCCGGTCATGTGTTTCAGCTTCTTGGACATCGAGATTCTGTGGCAGGGAAATGCTGTTTGCCCTCGGATAAGATTCACAGCTTAAGGTGGGAAGTGTCTCTGGTCCTAGGGCTACGTAAGATCCGACTGCGCAGTCTGCAGTCAGGGTTTTTAACAGGCGTTTGGTGGCGACGTCAAGGGTCTCCGGACCCTGGCACTTCATTCGGCTGACTCTGCCTCTGCGGGATGATATGGTGGTATGAAACTCCTTTCTGGCTGTCTATAATAGCAGGTCCTACCCGCAGGCGTCTGAGGTCTCTAACACGGATCTTCATCTCTTCACAGATGCGGTGGGCTCAGTTGGGTTTTGGGCGATTCTTGGCTCTAGATGGTGTGCTGCCTCTTAGCTGGACAGTTGGCCTCACTAGGAATCTGGCTTTCCTAGAGCTCTTCTCCATTCTGGTTGCGTTGGAAGTTTGGGGGTCCCAGTTGCAGGATAAAAGGGTTATTTTTCACTGTGACAATCTAGGGGTGGTACAAGCTATTAATCCCCTGACGGCCTCCATCCCTCCAGTTGTTTGCTTGCTGCGGTGTTTGGTGCTCTGATGTTTATTTCTAAATATGTCTTGTAGGGCAGAGCATATACCTGGCGTTCACAATGTAATGGCGGATGCTCTCTCTCATACGCAGTGGTCAGACTTTCGGGCAGTTGCCCCGCAGGCGGATCTGGAAGGGACTCCGTGCCTGATGGAGATGTAGCCGCTCGGTCTGGCAGATTGATAGAAGTGGTCTGTGGATCAGTCTCAAGGGCCATGTGGACCTGTTACACAAAGGTGTGGTTTGAATGGGACAAGTGGGTGCATGACCAGGGTGGTTTTGGTGACTCGAATGCCCACCTCTCAGGGCTTTTGCAGCTCTTGTATCACTGGGCATCCGTGGGTAAGTCCCCTTCTGCAATCTCCCCCTGTTTTTCAGGCCTTAGCTTCCTGTTTAAGCTACGTGGGTGGGAAGATTCTACCAAGGCGTTCGTAGTGTGCCAGGCGCTAAAAGGCTTGAGGTGGCGTTTTGCTTCTGCAGACGCGAGATGACCAGTCTCCGCTGTGCTCCTGACGAAATTGTGTGGGATGCTCCCTTGGGTCTGTTTCTCAGTTTTTGAGGCCTGTCTATTTACATTGACCTACATTGGCTTTCTTTGGGGGCCATGCGCATCGGGGTGTTAGTGAGCCCTAGTAGGCGCTGTGGTGGCGGGGTATTGTTTGCCGATGTTCACTGCGCTACGGATCATATCTCATTTAAGATCCGACGCTCGAAGATGGATGTCTTTGGGAAGGGTAAGTGGGTTCACTTAGGTGCTGTCCCAGATTTGACTATTTTCCCCGATTGGCAGAGTTTTGAAGAGATGTCATCATTCACCGAACCCCACGAGGGTACGACAGATGATGAATCAAACTGTACTTTCCCTGCTCCTTTTTATGCACCAGTCCAAGAGAGAGAGGGACAGAAGAGGAGCCAGAGGGAAGTGGGGGACCAAGAACTGGAGGAGGGGACACCAAAGGGGAAGGGGCCCCAACCGGGGAAGACACCAAAGGGGAAACGATGAGAGGGGAATGAGATGGGGAAACGATAGCCAGAAGCAAGGGGAGGAGAGGGCATACCCTCGTCCCCAGAGGACATACCCAAACCCGGGGTGGACCCCCTTTCACCCCCCAACGGCAGCACAGCTGTGTTCTGTGTTGCCCCATGGGGCCCACTCACCACCGCTGGCACCGTCACAGGTCCACAGTCGCACCGACTGTGTGGTGCCCGGGAAGGCCTCCCAAGCTGTCTGGGCTGTGCAGGCCGACTTCTTGCGCCCCCAGCCCGTGGCCATTGCCGATGGGCGCGCTGGAGACTTTAGGGGGGAGCAGACACGTGGGCCTGGCAGCAAGACAATAACAGGCCTGAGGTGCCGCATCAGGGCTTAAGCAAGCAGGCAGGCCCCGTTGCTCACGGAGGTGCCTGCCGCCATCCAGGGCAGCTGCAGCTCTGAGGGCAGACAGGATTGCTTCCACATCCATCCTCAAGCAGAAAATTTCCAAAGGCCCAGGACAAAAAGGAGCAACAGAGTAAGGGTAAGTTGTTTGCTGGCCCGTCTCCCAATAGGCACTGAGGTAAGATGATCCATACACCACTTCCAAAAACATAACCACTCCCATACACACTTTCAACCAATCACAAGCATCTAACCCCAAACTCATACATGTGCCCTTGTCTGCTTAGCTGTGCTATCTCCCCAGGGCCTATATGTTAGCAGGGACTGCATATACTGAGAGGCACAACTAAATTGCTGCGGTTGTGTACCGAAACATCTGCACAGAATATGAGCTGGAACTGCCTAGGTCCAGATGGGAGATACCATAGACGTAGTTGACAAGGCCAAGACCCTGCTGGAGTTCCAGATGCAGACACACAAGCAAGTACTGGCCAATCAACCTGACATTGGGGGAAGACAAGGAATTTAAAAAAACTGCAGTGGTGGTGGATGTGGCACTACCCAGTGACCATAATGTCAAGAAGAGAAGGGGGCCAAATACCAAAAACTTAAAGAGGAGCTTGAAAGGATGTGAAAAGTGAAGGCAATAGTAGTTCCAGATGTGATAAGAGCAATCATGGCTGTAGCCCCCAAAGTTGGGAGAGTGGCTTCAGTCAATTCAAATTGACACTACAGAGATCTCTGCAATTCTAGGATATATATATCCTTTTTTAACTTCTCAGGGACACAGATCCTGGATCTTTCTGTGTTTTACTTTGATCTGGGTAACTGATTCTGCTTTGTACATTCTAATAATACATTAAATTGTTGCCCAATTGTCTTGTATTGTACCTAAATGAATGCACTTCTAAAGACAAACAATGATTAATTGAGCCCATCTGAGAGATCTCTCAATGTCTTAACTGAATAGTATGGGCTATTTTTTAAACAAGCGACTGAATAATATTTCCAGTGTTTGTTTACTGGTTTACATTTGTAACACCAACTTCCTCCCAAAGGCCCAGAAATCTAAAGGTATTGTCTTGGCAATACAATGACTATAACTATAATAAAAATCATGTGTAATTGTGTCTTACTGTAATGAGCTAATGTTCTAATGTTCTATCTGCCAGCTCACAGGTATCCTGATAAGGGCATATATTCCACAGTGAATGCAGGACCTGCATGCTAAAAGGAAATCAAAGCAGAGAATGCAGATTAACACATTTCTCCTACCTTAGGCTGCCAAAGATATACAAAGAAAGAGGATGCAAATATTTGTTTGGCAGAGATTCTGGCTGTAAGTTTGACTCTGTGTTGTGAATAACCCTTAATCTACCTTCTTGCCCTTTCCCTAACACTCTCTACTCATAGAAGTCCTTCAGTCTGCCTTATCTTCTCTCTCTTGCTCTTATCTTTTTTTCTCTCCCCTGTCTGTAAACATTTTTCTTGCTTGTATTATTCTTCTTAACATTGTCTGGTTAGAGCCCTTAAGTGATAATCCCTATACCAGCCTAGGGTCATTATGCGTCCAATGAGCCATTAAGTGTTGTAGTATACAAATAATGGAACCTTCTCTTCCTTTCCTGATTTGTGCTGTTTTACAGATCTTCTTTAAAGCCTGCTTAGAACGCCCCATATAATTAGTGAATAATTGGTCTCCACATTCTAAAATTATCTTTTTCTGATATGTGTTATCACTATATTCAAGTAATTTGTGCTTTTTCTGCACATTTTACTATAGATACAACTTACAGTCTATGAAGATTCAGAAATATATCCTACTTTGACTTTTAAATGTATTTGGGCAAAACAAACCAACTGGGACTGCAGTTCTATGCATCATCACCAAGCACATGGCTGGATTAAGAGTGTATTGGGCCTGGTGCTGACAAATACAATGAACTTTATTACAGAATCTTATCGACACAAAACACTAAAACAGTCACAGGTGCACCTATAAGAAAACACATCCCCTATGCTAATATCTCGCTTTCATCTCTCAAACAAATCCATATCCCCTAACAGCAGTGGGTCGTTGTTGGGCCACTCACATGAATTACGGAACTGGCACCGCCTAAAGGGGCGGATGTGCCCCGAAAGGGGCGGATTTCCCAAAAAATGTAAAGTTCAGCCTGGCTTGAGATCAGGTTGTCGCCAATCATGCAGGATGGCCAACTAAGGGTGTAGTTTGCAGGCAGTGCCCTGAGCTTTGCACAGGTGCATCTAATGATGTGCTTGTCCGACATTTTGAGGGGATTGTCCCCTAGCACACACTTGCTCACTACTCTCTTGCCTTCTTACTGCCAGGCAGAAGCTCCTGGTATGCAGTCTTCGATAGAGAAAAAGGTGGATGAGTGTAGAAGAAAGGGGACATACCACAGTGTTAGAGAGATCGAAGCAGCAAGAGCATTTGCATAATGTGCAAACTCAGCTTTACATTAACTAATTTATAGTCAGTCCACATGACAGGTGCATAGTCCCCATATGGGATAACACATACCTAACCCAATAAAACACGCATACTGTGGTGTATGGGTCAAAAACTGCTTTTATTAAATAATAGTATTGGTAATAAATGAACATTGAAAGTCATTTCCCCACACCCCGCCATACTACATCCGTATCCCCACAGTTAAATATAAAAGGCAATGACCCATATATAAAACACATAACATATAACAGTATTTCAACATGAACATAAATTAAAGTGCCAACATTTTTAATTAACCATGGTAGGTGTATACCCGGATACCCCTACCCGACCAGGTTCTGAGCCACCGACAAGCTTGACACCTACCAAACTTACCAAGAACCATCTTAACCATTTCCAAACCATCCAAAAGGAGAGTCTATTTCCTATCCTTCAGCTCCCTATCCCGCCGCTGTGACAGAACGGGACAACCCAGCCATCCAAACCAGGGAGGGACGGAGGGACAAACTAAGCCAGGTAGGCAAGTTAAAAGTGATTTTCCAAGATGGCTGCCTATTTATATAGCCCAGCCCCTCACCCTCTAAACCTCTAATCCCTACACAGCTTCCTCCTAAACCCGCCTCCTAGCCCTGTCAAGACCCCTTTCCACTAAGTTGTGCCTTTGTTACATGGGTCTACACAAGTTTTGCTCCCCTACATCCTTTCCTGGGACTGATCAACTACCAATCAGCCAATCACTTTTTGCTCACTAAACTGGCTTGCAAAAGTTTATTTGCAAGCCAGTTTAGTGAATGGGGAGTCACTGATTTTATAATCTCTGCTTAAATGGTGAATTTGCTGTACCTAAAACAGAATAATTTATAAAGCGCAAAGTAAAGCTGTATACTTTAAAAAAAATGTAAATATATATAATGCTTGCTTACAAATATACAAGCATCACTATGCAAGCTCTCTTGTCTTCATCTGTTTGAGAGGAACAGGGACTTAAGTGGATGAAAAGTAAACATTTACAGCCAGGGGTGTGACTAGAAATTCATAGGCCCTGGGGGCACCATTTTTACCTGGACCTCCAATTACCAAACATGCTCTCTGATGGAGACAGTGGGAATTTTACGTGGCGATTAAAGCAAAGTTACAAGGATTGATGATCACCTTTGAGACGACTTTACTGGGGCACTGGGATCAGAAGTGATCACTAGAAAGGGTGTAACTGAGAACACCCATATATCACAGCTGATTTTAGAATATCTTTGCAAATGCATTTCTTTCTTTTTACTTTGGTGTGCATCTCCCTTAATGACCAAGTGGCCTCTTATGTTTTTATTGGGTTGAGTGAATCCTGCAAACTTCCACTGCAGATGCTTAAGTGCCACATGCAATCTATATAAAACATTTCAAATGTTGGAATACACGCACTCATTTTTTGCAGCCATACCATTCTACAGATGTTTTATACATTATTGGCGTTGTCATTTACAGCAGTTTTAAATGCAGGCGTATGTGGACACTGACATTATTATTTATATAGCGCCAACACATTCCGCAGCGCTTTGCAATTAGAGACTGTTTGACCACGTCCCCCTGCATGAAACCTCTGACATTTTGTTGGACAGGTACTAATACCCAGTGAATGCCACATTGAATAAGATCTCATGTTTGTGTAACAAGTGATGTCTATGTTGTACTTTTAAGCCAGGTGAGGTTGTAATTTCCTTTTGAGATTTTCCAGGAGAGCATTTTGTGTTTGTTCCCTGAGAGGACACTGTGAGTATAGCCCATATTTCATTGTATGCACAGCGGTCTTGTTGATAGAAGACTCCATCCAACTACAGGGTGGAGTTTTCTATTGCATTTGTCTTTTGAAAAAAAGAAAATGAAAAGCTTGTACATCTGATAAGAAAAGTAACCAGCTTCAGATTTTCACTCCCCCTCACCCCCACTTGTTATCTGTAACATGCACATCATTAACTCTCTAATTAGGCCTGAAGGCAGCTTTGCAGAGATACAAGACAGTCACTAAACCTGCTGAAAGAAAAGGCATGTGCAGCTGTTTAGAGAAGGTCAGAGGGCAGACCTATTGTGACATGCAGTGGGTTCTGGCACACTCCTGTTAGGGTGGGGCATTGGCTGACTAGTATGAGGCATTAATGGAACTCTCCAGTGCCAGGAAAACAAATCCAGGTTCCTGCAGTGCCCCCCTCCCTTCCAACCCACATCCCATGTTGCTTAAGGGGTTAAAACCCCTTCAGTGACTTACCTGAATCCAGCGCCGATGTCCCTCGGCGCTGGGTCAGGCTCCGTCCACGCTCCTCCCCCACCGACATCAGCCGGTGGGGAGACCTAAAGTGCATGTGCGGAAATGGACACGCGCACGTATTAGACCTCCCCATAGAAAAGGCATTATTCAATGCTTTCCTATGGGGATTCCAGCGATTCCAACCGGAAGTCCCTCTAGTGACTGTCTAGTAGACAGCCACTAGAGTTGGACCTAACCCTGCAAGGTAATTATTGCAGTTTATAAAAACTGCAATAATTACACTTGCAGGGTTAAGGGTGATGGGAGTTGGCACCCAGACCACTCCAATGGGCAGAAGTGGTCTGGGTGCCTGGAGTGTCCCTTTAAAGGAAAAGTACAGGTTTACCTTAAGGCTAAAAAAAATGGTTTGATTGCAGTTACAACACTTTATACTTAACTCTTTGAAACATGATATACAGTGTCTTTTATTACATGGTTCACAAACTTTAGATCAGTGATGCGTAACCCATTTTTACAGGAACCCAAATTAAGTACACGCCTTTAGTGACCAGTGCTTCACTAGTAAAATTATATCAGTGACCTCTTCTACAACTCTTATGGATTTATAACTAAATTAAAGGGACACTATAGGCAGAAGAACAACTTTAGCTTGATGAAACAGTTTTTGAGTATAGATCATGCTCCTGCACCCTCACTGCTCAATTCTCTGCCATTTAGGAGTTAAATCACTTTTGTTTTTGTTTAGCTGATTATATACTCTTCTAAGTGTGATACTCTTAGTTACATTGATGAAGACAGTAGATCTGTAGTAACAAATATCGTGGATGGTTGCAGAGCATAAAGAATAAGTTGTACTTGTTCCAGCCATAAAGGACCCACTGAAATATCATAAGAAACCAATTTTGGGTCCAAACCAAGAATTTGAGGACCACTGTTTTACATTTATGTGCCTGGTGTTAGTAATAATCTGATATCCACCTTTGAACTCCTATATAAACTAGAAGTACAGCTCTGCTATATTGTAATATATTTTGGAATGGAGCCTTAAACATATGTTCATTATTTTTACTCACTGATGTAAGCTGCTTTAATGCACAGAAATTGTAAACCTATTATGCAGCATTACAGATAAGAGTGTGACTGTAGCAGAAGGTGTCGTAAGAGTTGTACTTGGTAACAAGTAACGCAATTTCATACGCCAGTCTTCAAAAAGATTATAGAACTGGAAAAATAGAGAGCTAGCTTTCAAAATGAATAAAAGTTATTATTGATGAATAAAGGCTACACATGTTGCAATGTTTATAGGTTTATAGTATATAAAAACATCTTAGAGGTGATGATAACTTCAAACAAATGTGTATGGAAGCAACCACACAGACAACACTACAATCTGTTGATCTGTTTGTTGATTGTCTTGTACAGGAGACATAAAAGTCATCCATTTGATTTGAAGAAGGGAAATTTCATCTATGGCTGTCCAAAAGTTTATTTGCAGGGACAATACTGATAAGTAATTTACTGCCTGGGGAGGTTGTCCAAATTAACTCAATATCCCGTTAGTAAAATTCTGATTGGCTTTTTTTTTTTTTTTAAATACGAATATTACAAGTTTTTTAGGCTGGAGTGAAGGGTTCAATGAATGTAAAAAATGTTTTGCCTGAATTATTATGTAAAAAAATCAATTCTAAATATTATAGGTTTAAATACATGTCTATATCATCTGCATCTGTGTTTTGCAACCATTTTCTAACCCATAACCACATGTCAAATATTTAAATAGAAAAGTATGCATAATCTCAAATTTTTGATTAAACAAATTCTTTTAATGGCATTATTCTGAGTACCCTCACCTCCAAGCGTCTCCAAAAATATATATCTTAAAATAAAACCATAATTAAGTATTTCCTGGCCTCTTCAGGCTTTATATATAAAAGGTTATATAAATGAGAGTTTAAGGTGAATTCAAAGTGAATTCCAAATGTAAGGCCAGAGAAGCTGTACTGATATCATAGCTAACTTAGAGAATTTTTCCAGTTTGACTATTTTAACCTTACATTTAAAATTTACTTTGAATTCACCTTGAATTTTCACTTTAGTGAATAACCCTGATTGAGTGCATGTATCACACACTGAGATACTTTCCATTCATCTATGTATAGAAACTATCCCAATTAGCCCATAACAATATGTTCCAGTTACTCATTCCAGCATGTTTGGTGTACCATTGTATTACAGTCCTCTACTTCCTGCCCATACATACTAGTAACGTGGAGAAAAACAGTGCCGTGCAGTTCACAGCATGAGTTTATCATGATTTATATAGATTTCTAAATATTTCATGCTTGTTCTTTTAAGGAAAACTGAAATGTTGAGACATTTTCTTTTTTTTTTTGTTTTAATGTTTGGAGTGTTCCTTTAACGCTGTAAACACCAGGCATCTCTCCATACCCTAAAAAATAAAGTTCGCTTACCACTTTCTCCTACAAACAGTTCTCTTTCACCGCTGCTCCGTTTCGCCTCTCTGAGACTGCTAATGATGGCAGTCTCCCCTTCTTGTCCTGAGGAAATTGGCGCATGTGCAGCACTGATTGCAAATGCACCAACGAAATGCTTCTTAAAAGACAAGCATCTGATTGGTGCTTCCCTATAGAAGAAGTCACTTATGTTTTAATGATCAGTAAATCAGTACACAATCTGAAGTGTGCAACAATCTTTGCTGTGTTGGTAGCTGTGAGTAATGTGTACTGTTGTGTATGGGTAACTGAGTGCTGTGCGCGGGGCCGGCTCGTTCATAAAGCGGCACAGGCAGCTGCCTTAGGGCGCACCAGCCAAGGGAGCACTAAATTAGAGTGACCGACAGTCACTCAATGTAGCCTGGCCGAGTGGAGCGGACCGCGGTACAGGAGCTTCTGTTTCCTGTACCCAGCTGGACTGATAGGAAGTGGGGGTTGAACACTTAGGGACATTGAGGGGAGGGAAGAGAAACACTAAGGGACAAGGAAGATGACTAAGGAGGGGGGGAGGAGAGGAACACTAAGGGACAGGGAAGGGAGGGGAGGTACACTAAGAAACATGGAGGTGGGGGGAAAGGAACACTAAGGGACAGGGAAGAGAGGGGAACTAATGGGTGGAGAGGGGAGATGACCACTAAGGGGGAGGAAGGGAAGAGGAACACTAAGGGACAGGGAGGGGACCACTAAGGGGGAGGAAGGGAAGAGGAACACTAAGGGACAGGGAGGGGACCACTAAGGGGGAGGAAGGGAAGAGGAACACTAAGGGACAGGGAGGGGACCACTAAGGGAGGGGGGAGAGGAACACTAAGGGAGATGGGAGAGGACCATTAATGGATAGGGAGGGGAAATGGCTACTAAAGGGCATGAAGGGGAGGGGAGAGGAACACTAAGGGACAGGAAGTTGACCGCTAAGGGACAGGAAGGAGAGAGCACCACTAAGGGAAATGGAGGGGATGGGAGAGCAACACTAACGGACTTAGAGGTGGGAGTGGTACACAGGGGGGCCTAAGTGGGAAGAAAGAAACACAGAGAGGCATGTGTGGGTAGAAAGACACACAGATGGGGCTGGGGATGTAAAAGACACACAGAAGGGCCTGGGGGTGGAAAAACAAAGGGGCAGGGGGTGAAAGAGACACAAAGGGTCTGGAGAAGAGGAAAAAGAGACACAAAGTGGCTGGGGGTGAAAGAGAAACACAAAGGTGCTGTAAAGAGTAAACAACTCAAAGGGACTGGGAGAGAAGGAAACACACAAAGGGGCGGGGGGGAGTAAGACATACAGAGGCGAGTTGTAAGAGATACACAAGGGAGGTGTAAGACACACAATGGGGAAAAATAGGGCTTAAGATCCAAGAAATGGGGTAAGACATATAAAAGAGGGGATAAGACACACAGGTGAAAATCCTTTTATTTTTTTGGTGGGGGGAGGGGGGGTGCCAAAATCATCTTCCCCTGCATATCTCAAAATCTTTGGCACCGGCCCTGGCTGTGTGTGAGTAGCTGTTAGGGCTAATATGGGAGATAAAACAGAGCTAGGTATTTTATGCACAGAAGCCCACTTTCAAATTTTTAAACACAACTTTTTCTTACATATACACAAATACAGATACAAGTGGTTGCACATTCATGGATATCTGCTTCAAGACATACAACAAATACAAACATATACTTAGAAACATATTCATATGTATGCATGCAAACATACTCACATATACACATACCCATATAAATACACACTCACAGAGATGTACACAAGTGCATACACACACTCGCAGATACACATTTAACCCTGCATTAGAGGGCTTAGCTTGGGAAGCTAACAGAAATTCCACTTCTTAGGAGGTTGTAGTGGAGGCAGGGATGGTTGCCATGCAGACTAAAGTAAGAAGTCATCAAAATTCAAGAAGGGACCACGCACTTAACAACACAAGGGATCAATCCTGTGTTGCCTCACATACTAGGGAAGCTACATACCTCATTCAAATGGATGATGAATACAAGGATGTCCAGGCACACATAGGTTGTATTAAAAGAGTGCAAAATTTAATCAAAATGGAATGGTAGCCTTCTGGACAAAATTTAATGCTGCACATTTGCCCACCCACCACTCACCTCACCACCCCATCCCATCCCATCCCATGCTCATCATTTAATTTATAGATATAATCTCACCCACAAATCTAGATAATCAGAAATAACAGATGCAAATCAAATAATCAGCACACTCCCTCTGATACCTTTATTCTTGCTTCCTTATGTTATAGTGCGCTACAATTCTCCCACACTCCCAGACCAAGCAACTGTGAAGGAGGTGGTGTAGGCATCCTTCTCTCCTCTCAATGTACCTTTCAACCTATCCTCCCTGCCCTATCCTTTACATCCTTTGAAGTTCACACTGTCCATCTATTTAAACCGACTCCTCTAAGAATTGCCATAATTTATCACCCCCTTCCCCCGGTCACCCTAGGCTATTCATTGAACACTTTTCTTCCTGGCTACCCCATTTCCTCTCATCTAGCACTCCTTCCCTCATTCTTGGGGACTTTAATATCCCAAACAACAACCCCAACTGCCCTGATGCCTCTCGTCTGTTCTCTGTAACCTCCTCCATTGGACTCACACAGTGGTCTAATTCAGCAACTTATAGAGCAATAAAAACTCTTCTTCACCAATCTCTGTACCACCTCTAATCTCTCCAGTGTTCCATTTCCTCTATCTAACCACCATCTGCTGTCCATTGACATCCTCATACCCCATACCCAAAGTACATCACCCTCACCACATCAGTCTTGCAGAAACCTCCATTGTCTTTACCTTCAGCGATTCTCCACCAACCTCAAAAGTAATCTCCTTTCACACATCTCACCTGCCCTAACTCTGCAATCTCCCTCTACAACTCGACTCTCTCCTTTCAAGTAGACATTATAGCACCTCCTAAACGCATGAAATTACAACCCTGGGACACCGAATTGACCTAATACCTCCAAAAATGTTCCAGAACTGCTGAATGTTGCTGGAGAAAGTCTCACTCTGCGTCTGACTTCCTTCACTATAAATTTATGCTGCGCTCCTATAGTCTGGCTCTTTCCTCTTCAAAAGAAAACTACTTCAATACACTCATAACACACTCTCCCGCGAGCCCAGTTATGCTTTTAACTCTCTTCTTCGCTCTGTTGTGCCTCCTCCTACTGTCATACTTACCAATCAGCGATTCCCAAGGAGTCACTTCCAGGTTTCGCCGGTCATGCCCCGCCCACGAGTCTGACGTCAGACGCAGTCACAACATAGGGAAGCCGCGGCAGCTTTTAAATCGCCCAGTTAATTGTAGATAAGCGATACAACGTTGCCGTCTGAGCTCCCTTCAACTACAATACATGTACTGAACCTACCTTGTTGGAATCTGACTATGCTGACTTCTCTGATCCCTGACCATGGAACAGACTTTGACTGCTCTATTATCTACTCCTAGAAAGAGAAGTTAAAACCAATGTATCTACTTTTCAACTTCTGCATGAACATTAACCCTACACTTGTCTTCAGTCTCCAGCTCTCCTCTGATTGATAGCTTGTGCTGATTCCTAACAACCTGCCTCCTATTTTCTGTGCTTTGAAAATCTACAAATCTTATTTTTTGCATTAATCTGATTACTTCATTATTTGCCTTCTACTGTGATTTTTTTTGGATAATGAATTCAGTAATAAGGAACTTTGTTCAGTTTTTATTATTTCTAAATCAAGTTAAATCAGGAAAGGAATAAAACAAGATTTTTGCAAGTAAGTTGATTTTTTTTCAGTTTAATTCCATTTAACGAGATATCGCACTTTTCAATAATTTCTGCATTTGTGTTCCATGAATTGAAATTCTGAGTATTACACCTACCAACTTGACCACCACAAACTTTGCAACTCACTTGACTGAGAAGATTTCCACAATCAGGGAAGAGATCTCTCATGTCTTTCCATCCACTACCAACTTTTCCCCTAACCGCACTCCCTCAGCTGTCCTGTGCTCATTTGCACCCGCTACAGCAAAAGAGGCTTCTGCTCTGCTCCGTTCTTCCCGCCCCACCACCTGTTCCCTCGATCATATTCCCTCGTATCTCATCTGCACTTTGTCTCCTTCTTTTGCTCTGCCTCTCATTAAAATGTTCAATCTCTCCCTCTCCTCTGGCACATTTCCTCTACCTTTCAAACATGCAACTGTTTGAAAGGTAGAACCAAATCTTGACCCTAATTCCCTGTCCAACTACCTCCCTATCTCGCTACTGCCGTTTGTCTCCAAGATCCTTGAGAGAGTTGTGTATGCGAGATTGACAGACTTCCTCGAATCCAACTTTCTGCTTGACGCACTTCATTCTGGATTCTGTGCTCATCACTATGTTGAAACAGCTGTGACCAAAGTTTACAATGATCTTATCACTGCAAAATCCCATGACCCCTACTCTATCTTCATTCTCTTCAACCTTTCTGCTGCTTTTGACACTGTTGATCATCAACAGCTGCTTCTCATCCTCCGTAATCTCGGTCTACGAGATACCGCTCTCTCCTGGTGCTCTTCCTACCTCTCCCAGCGCTCATTCAGTGTTTCTTTCTCTGGCTCTGCCTCTTCTCCCCAATCCCTCTCTGTTGGTGTTGCCCAAGAGTCTGTCCTTGGTCCCCTATTGTTCTCAAGCTACACTGCCTCCCTTGGTATAATTTCTGTACTGATGACATGCAAATTTATCTGTCCTCCCTTGATTTCTCACCACCTCTCTTGACTTGTGTCTCTGACTGCCTCTCTGCTATTTCCAACTGGATGGCTGCTCATTTCCTTAAACTGAACCTGTCCAAAACAGAACTTCTGGTTTTCCCTCCCTCAAGTGTTGCTACTCACCTTTTCTGTTTCCCTCCAAGTCAATGGAGCTACCACCCGTTCACCCTCTCAGGCTCGCTGCTTAGGTATTCTCTTTGACTCCGACCTGTCCTTCACCCCTCATGTCCAATCAATCGCCAAATCCTGTCGCTTCTCAAACATATTGCGCGCATCCGACCCTATTTAACGCCTGCTTCGACAAAGGATCTTGTCCGTGCCGCTGTACTCTCTCACATTGACTACTGTAATCCACTTCTCAGTGGTCTCACAAGTTCCCAACTTGCCCCGTTATATCCAATAATGAATGCGGCAGCGAGGCTCATCTTCCTGTCCGTCTGCACCTCCCATGTCTCCCCCTTTGTCAGTCCCTACATTGTCTTCCCGTAAGATATAGGACTCAATTTAAAATCCTGATACTTGCCTACAAATCTCTATACAATGCTGCTCCAACCTACTTATCCTCACTGATACACAAATATGTCCCGTCTAGCCCCCTATGCTCTGCCAGAGACCTACATCTAAACTCTGTTCATACCTCTTATGATTGCCTTTAAGAATTCTCTAGGGCTGCACCATTCCTATGGAATGCCCTTCCCCTATTTGTTAGACTTTCACCCAATCTCCACTTCTTCAAAAAATCTTTGGAAACTTACTTCTTTAGGAAAGCATATCAATTAAACTGTGAACAGCTTTTCCTCCCCGCGCCCTGATTCCTCTCCTGCAACTGTCATTAAAACAAAACAGTAAGCCCTCAGTGAATAGTATCCTAGCAACCTACGTTTCTACCCTTACCTTTTGTGTCACTATACCCCACTCCCTCTATCATGTAAACTCATTGAGCAGGGCCCTCAATCCCCCTGTTCCTGTGCGTCCAACTTGTCTAGTAACAAATAGGTGTCTGTTTGTCCACCAATTGTACAGCGCTACGGAACTTGTTGGCGCTTTATAAATAATAATAAGAATAATAATGGTAACACTTCCTTTCTCGAACCTTTCTCAAGTGGCTTGAGAAAAGCTCGAATTGAGAGCCGAAATGTTGCCATTATGTTCTAATTAAGGTCTGCACTTTTTGAATTGAAGCTATGTGTGCCCGGACGTCCCTTTATTTAGCTCAAGTAAGAAGTTAATATGTTCAAAATGTTCAAAAGCAGTTTGACTCCCTACAATGGGTGGGCACTCCTGAAACACTAACCATTACACAAGCTGTAGTTGTCATGGTATATGGAGTGTTCCTTTAAGAGACAGACAACATCACAAAAAAACAGTAATTTTGTTGAGCTACTTGTCACTTAATAAAGCCATTATTTCCTCTCACCTGTGAGGCCTGCTTATATTTTGATTTTGTGACTGCAGGAGGGGATTTGCAGTCCTCCTGAGCAGTGCACCGGCAGGGGATGAGAAGTTGAAATTATGCAAGTGTGTTTTCTACCCCTTCTTTTTTTTCAGTATGGTATCTTTATCTCACGGGATTGTCTATGTAAATGTTCAGCATAGGTTATTAATATGACAAACATATTTGTTACACTTTAGGTTTTGTTGCAGTTGATATTACCTTGGCTTCGCACATTTAGGAGTTCTGGTAATCCAATTCTCAAACTCTTAATTCAAGTTTAAAAGTTACATTTTCTTAAATTAAAGCAACACTCAAGGCACCGACACTTGTTAGCGCAATATGTAGGCTGATTTTCTCTGTGATTTATTTCGTTAATAACCTAGTTCATTTTGCACCCTTACTGTCCGTTCATCCAAACCTTGGTGTTCCCCTTTTTGCCTTATTAATACAGCTGTATAAGTTCTCATCATATATATTTGGATTATACTGAGAGGCTGAACAGCAAAAGTTTCTTTGAATTGTAGTACAGTTCTTCATATTTATAGTAGAAATCCAACCATACCCTCCTCACCCCCCACCCCACATACACATTAACAGACACACACACTAACACACTCTCTAACAGACACACACTCACTAACAGACACACTAACAGACACACACATAGTAACACACTCACTAACAGACTCACACACTGACACACACATAGTAACACACTCACTAACAGACACACACACACTAACAGACACACACATAGTAATACACTCACTAACAGACACACACTCTCTAACAGACACATACACACTAACTAACAGACACACACACTAACACACTCTCTAATAGACACACACAAAGTAACACACTCACTAACAGACACACACGCACTCTGACACACACATACTAACACATTCACTAACAGACACACACATAGTAACACACTCACTAACAGACACACACTCTCTAACAGACACATACACACTAACTGACACACACACTAACACACTCACTGACAGACACACACACACACTGACACACACATACTAACACACTCTCTAACAGACACATACACACTAGCTAACAGACACACACACTAACACACTCTCTAATAGACATACACATAGTAACACGCGATGAGACTGCAATGGCATGATATATACACCAAAACTGCTTCATTAAAGCGGCACTGTCATGCCGAATTCTGGTTTTTTTTTTAACCCCTCTCCCGCCTCCACCACATCCAATTGACTCACTAGTCACCCCCAAATGGCCCTAAGCCCCCAGCATTACCTATTTTTAATCCTTATTTTCTGCCCCGATCTATATTCAGGGCGCCGCCATCTTTGTGTGGGTAGGTGAAGTCCCTCAGGGACACGTCATCAGCCCACACTAGGCAGACTGTGAGATTCCCGCACATGCCCAGTGAAACACCTGGACATGCGAACGGGAATTTCATCTATTCATTAATTCATCAGACAGACGAATGAGTGAATAGAAATATCAACCGAACAAACAAACACTATGTATCAGTGTATGTTTGTTCGTGCAGGTTATTACAAGGAGGGAGCTACCGGCACGCAGCTCCCTCCTTGTAATATGTAAAGATAGAAGCGGCAGGGAGCAGTGCTCCCCACCACTTCATAAGCCCCCCCCAGGTCCCCCTCTCACTCTATGGGGGTCAATATGACCCCCATAATAGCACAAGGGAGATAAAAATCGCCCAAATGCCCCTACTCGCTATACCGCCTGTGGCTGCTCACTGTAAAAAAAACAAACAAACAAAAAAAAACAACTATTGGCCCCCACCCCTAAACAGTGAGAATGAGGGGGGGGGGGCAGTACTCCCCCCACCCCTGGGCGGCGGGTGGGGGCCATAATGAGAATGAGGGGGGGGGACAGTACTCCCCCCCCCAAGCCCCCACCCCTGGGCGGCGGGTGGGGGCCATAATGAGAATGGGGGGGGGACCTACTGCCCCCCCCGGCCCCCACCCCTGGGCGGCGGGTGGGGGCCCTAAGTCAATTACCCCCCCAAGGTGACTAGGGGTCCCCAAGCCCCTAGTCACCCACCCCCCACCCAAAAAAAACAAGTCCCTACCTACCCCCCCACCCTAAAAAATAGGGAGGGGGGGATAAAATAACTAACCTGTAAAATAAAATTAAACTTACCATTCGACGTCTTCTTTTTTCTCAAATCTTCTTTTTTCAGCCCCAAAAAAGGCCAACTAAAAAACCATCATAACCGTCGAATTGAAAATAAAATAAAAATCCCGAGCGCAAAAAAAAAAACCCGACGGAAAAACAAAACCCGAGCGCAAAAAAATAATCCATCTTCACCCATGGAGGGCTCCCGCGCAGACTGAGCTCCGCAGAGCGGGGGAAGGCTTATAAAGCCTTGCCCTGCCCTGCAATTAGGCTAAGAACACTCTGATTGTGGGGTTTAAGCCAATCAGAGTGTTCTTTGTCATTTTACACAGCGTGGGAAAATTCAAAAGAACTTTCCCACGCTGTTTAAAATGACACAGAGCACTGTGATTGGATGGATTTCAAGCCATCCAATCACAGTGCTCTGTGTCATTTTACACAGCGTGGGAAAGTTCTTTTGAATTTTCCCACGCTGTGTAAAATGACACAGAGCACTGTGATTGGATGGCTTGAAATCCATCCAATCACAGTGCTCTTTGTCATTTTACACAGCGTGGGAAAGTTCTTTTGAATTTTCCCACGCTGTGTAAAATGACACAGAGCACTGTGATTGGATGGATTTCAAGCCATCCAATCACAGTACTATTTGTAATTTTACACAGCGTGGGAAAGTTCTTTTGAATTTTCCCACGCTGTGTAAAATGACAAAGAACACTCTGATTGGCTTAAACCCACCAATCAGAGTGT
>OW240913.1:122089745-122207515 GCA_933207985.1 Pelobates cultripes | reverse complement strand
ATTCTCACTATGGCCCCCACCCGCCGCCCAGGGGTGGGGGCCGGGGGGGGGGCAGTAGGTCCCCCCCATTCTCATTATGGCCCCCACCCGCCGCCCAGGGGTGGGGGCCGGGGGGGGGCAGTAGGTCCCCCCCCCTAATTCTCACTATGGCCCCCACCCGCCGCCCAGGGGTGGGGGCCGGGGGGGGCAGTAGGGCCCCCACCCGCCGCCCAGGGGTGGGGGCCGGGGGGGGCAGTAGGTCTCCCCCCCCCTTATTTTATTTTAGGGCCCCCACCCGCCGCCCAGGGGTGGGGGCCGGGGGGGGCAGTAGGTCTCCCCCCCCCTTATTTTATTTTAGGGCCCCCACCCGTGGTTTAGGGGTGGGGGCCAATAGTTTTTTTTACAGTGAGCAGCCACAGGCTGCTCACTGTTTACCAGACATGCCCCTACTCGCAGTATAGCGAGTAGGGGCATATTACTTACTAATACCAAGTAATTTTTACTTGGTATTAGTAAAGTTGGCTGAAAGACCAATTTAGGTCTTTCAGCCTTTTAGTAGATAACTCCCTGATACCGTGGGAATTAGGGAGTTATTTACTAAGCGGCTGCAAGATGCAGCCGCGGCAATGAATAGGATCAGAGTTTCATTCATTCGAATGAAATTCTGATCCGAATAAAGTGCCGAATTGCGTTCTAAAAGAAACGAACAGACTGTTGTCATTCAGTTAGAACGCAATTCGGCAGTTTTGTGTAAAGTGACAGGAAGCATTGTGGGAACACTGAGGAAAGCTAGGGATCATGGGAAAATTGCTCTGACCAGCGGAAATGAAGCACACTTTGCTCCTCCGCTGGTCAGAGCTGGTCAAGCCGAGGAATCCTCCATAAGGCAAAGAGTCCCTACTTTGTCTTATGATTTTAAAGAAAACTAAAGAAGACAGGAAGAAAAGAATAACAGATCCTGAGAGAGGGGGAGAAGAGGAAGAGATTGAGGAAAGGTAAGTTCGGCATGACAGTGCTGCTTTAAGCAAACTTTGTTTTGGTGACTACAGTGGCCCTTTAATTATGAATTAAAAAATAATTAATATGGAGAGTCCTATTTGGATTCAGAGGTGGTAATTTTTACATTACATTTTATTTCTCAAATCAGACAAATACACATTTGTTATAATATTAAGATAATATTAGAAACCCAGGGGAGTGACAGTTTCCTTTCAAGGGGTCATCTCACTATACCTATGTAAATCAATTCCTACTCTGGGCAGAACTCACTGCAGGCAAAGCCTATAGATTTAGAGCAAATGTGAGGTTTCACATGAAAATATCTTTCTATTTTTAAATATCTTTCTATTTTTTTATGCTGTCACAGCAATTAAAGACTGCATCTGAAATTTGCCAAAGTTTTTATATATATGTTTATATTCCATTAGGCACGGTCTATCAGACAGTTTAGTGCATTGAAAGGGCACTCAGTATTACACCACTCTCAGGGGCAGAAAAATGTCTGCTTTGATGGGAAAAACACAAAACACATCTAGTGGCCGTTACACAAATCGTAATGGTTTGACAACTTACTTGGGGTCCATCAGTTGCCAATGCCATTCCCTGCCTCCAATACAGCCTCCTCTCTAGTCAGAAGCTGTATGTCTGAGCTAAGCTTGGCACATACGTTCTTACAGCTCTCCTTAAGAGGGCAGAGAGATGGCCAGTGGCATTTGACTGATCCCAGGTAAGAAGACAAACTGCTCTAAAACAGTCTGACTTTTTACAATGCAGTGTGGGGGAGGGGATTTGTAACAACTCCCTTCTTACTAGAACCTGAATCTCTAATATTAGACAAGGGATTTATTAAAATACCACAAAATATTGAAGCATGTTGCTAATCAAATTTATCTAAAATATTTGTATCACTAAAGAGATTGCTGCTATACTTCTGCATTTCTTACTAATTTGCTGTGTGATACTAAACTCCTATGGGGCAATTCCTTGCACTTTAAGGTCACTAGTAATTAAATATACCGTGTCTACTTCTGGAGGCCATATTTTTAAAAGGACATACGTAAGGTGGTTACAATTTTAGAAAAAAGCACTAAAGAGGTGCAACATCTTACTAAAAAATAGTAGTAGGGAAGACTTCAGCACCTTAAAGCAATCTATATGAAAATATCCCATATATTAATTATAGTAGTAATAATAATGACAAAGTATTTAACCAGGAAAGGTACATTCATATTACACTGGTTTCAAAGTACGTGCTGGGGATGTTACTTTATGCCCAATTGTATTGTAATTTTGTAGAAATGCCAGTGCAGTCAAAATATGTACATTAGACAAAGCAAATTCCTTCTGATGAAGAAAAAGAATCTTCTCACACAGGCGTGAAATCAATTTGTGGAGGATCCAGGTCCTGTTGGGTATTCTATAGGCCTCTGTTTGAGTACATTTGTGCATGTACAAGAATAAAGAAAGCATGCAAGAACACAGTCTCACCCTCCCTTTCTCCCTACAGATGCCACCATGCAGCAGTCATACTTAGGGGTGTGGGGAGGATTTTTAGTAAACAAAAAATGCAGAGTGGCAGATGTGGTTTTATCTAGTAATTGGAGGCAAGAAGAGAAAGCAGATATAGTGGAGACATTCAAATAAATTAATAATAAAGGAGCAGACCCTCAAAAAATTAGATAAATGGGTTCTTCAAGCTCTATAAACAGCACAGCTCTCATCCCAGTATATTATAAAACCGGTTATTGTGCAGATTGGACTAGGTTGGCATTGATGTGGAAGTGTAATTACACATTATTTATGTGGCCCAGATAGGTGCCAATATGTTTGGTTTATATCAAACTACCCCTAATAACCCTGGCATATAGCACTTTAGGCACTTTACTACAGTGAGCACAGTGGTTATTATTCTGTGCCCATTTTTAAGTTTTTGACATATACAACGTGTATGTGCCTGAATGTGTCTGTATTTGAAAAAAAATAAAAGGTAAAAAAGATACACAAGAGGCATGATTTGATGCTGGAGGAAGTAAGAGGGAAGAGATCATGTAAGCAGAATCAGTGGGTGATTTTATGTGCAACTGGATGTACCAATTGCGACTCATCTGCCATTGCAGGCTATGTTTATGCATAAATAAAGCAGGTAATTTAGGTACTGTATAATGCAACACTATCCCACCCCCCGCCCCTTCTTTTTCAATTATTGTATCTGAGATTTTAGAAGTTAAAACATATTATTATATATAACACCTCATATACAATGTATCCAATGAAGCTGTACCGAAGTGAAGCACTTTCTTCATATAGAATTAAATGTTTTTCACTTCACCAGGTGCAAGACAAGCCACCATTAAGCCCAAATGAAGAAAACTTTGAAGATGGTGTGTCTCTCAATTTTGTATTTGCCTTTTGTAGTTTCCTGGCACTGCAGCAGCCCCTTCTGTCAAGGCCCCCTCCCACGGCACTTACCTGGCTCGGCTCCGCCAATGCTCCTCAGGCGGCTGCTGGCGGGGGAGACCTAGGCAAATGCGGCAGTGGTGGTAGACAGCCACTAGAGGAGGACTTAACCCTGCAAGGTAATTATTGAAGTTTATAAAAACTGCAATAATTACCACTGCAGGACTAAGGGTGATGGGTGTTGGCACCCAGACTACTTCAATGGGCTGGAGGGGTTTCGGTGCCTTCAGTGTCCCTTTAATACTTGCATGTAACAGTACAATTCTTATTTGAGTTAATATTAAAGTTTTTTAAGATGTGTCTGATAGTATACCCTCCACATTTTATTGTCTATGTATCCCTAATGTACTCATACGTTCATTAGTAAGACAACTCATGAGTCACTGGAAGAACTCTCACACATTGTCAATGAAGTCACCATGCTACGCACTTAGTGTGAGTCACTGAAAAGCCTTATGTTCCCATGTACTCATCTATTGTACATGCACAAATCCATATAAGGCATGATATAATCATATCTTGTTATGGGACAATTACTCCATCGAAAGAGGAAATCTGGAGACATTTGATCAGTTCTGATGACATTCTAAGATCAGAGACATCATAATAAACCATGAGACCTAAGGTTTCAGTGCTGCCCTAAGATTTAAAGAAGCCAAATTCCAACCTGAACCCTAGCCCTGATTCTAACTTTGAAAAAAATCATGTGACAAAAATGAAACCTAATGCTAATGCATTATGACGCCTTTGGTTTATTAGGATGTCTCCAGGATATTTTTTCTCTCAAAATGCACTCTTCAACACTCTTACTTATTCTTCACTCACTCTTCATCACTCTTACTTATATTTTGCATTACATTATAATTGTTTCAAACGTTAGGGCTTTATTTCATCTTAGGGAGACATTGGCACACATTTGATTGGTGTGAGCCCCATGTCAAATATAAGAGATTTATTGAAAATAGCTGAGTGCATGCTAAACTGTGAAAAGCATTTTATTAATCCTGCTAGTGTGCATGACTCAAGAGATACAGGCTGTGCACGCCAAAATTTCTGGAATGCTTTTTATTTGCAAGTACAAAGAACTCAAATGTTGGTCTTGTATGAATTATTGTAATACCTTGAGCAACACTGACGTAAATCATGTAAATATCTTGCAGAAGTTAATGTTAATGTTTAATGTATTAAATTAGTGCAGTAATTATAGATATAATATATGTAGAAATCCACTATAATGTATAGATTTGCAGGACATTGATACCTTAGAGAGGGTTCAGAGAAGGGCTACTAAACTGGTTCATGGATTGCGGGATAAAACTTACCAGGAAAGGTTAAAGGATCTTAACATGTATAGCTTGGAGGAAAGACGAGACAGGGGGGATATGATAGAAACATTTAAATATATAAAGGGAATCAACACAGTAAAGGAGGAGACTATATTTAAAAGAAGAAAAACTACCACAACAAGAGGACATAGTCTTAAATTAGAGGGACAAAGGTTTAAAAATAATATCAGGAAGTATTACTTTACTGAGAGGGTAGTGGATGCATGGAATAGCCTTCCAGCTGAAGTGGTAGAGGTTAACACAGTAAAGGAGTTTAAGCATGCATGGGATAGGCATAAGGCTATCCTAACTATAAGATAAGGCTAGGGACTAATGAAAGTTTTTAGAAAATTGGGCAGACTAGATGGGCCGAATGGTTCTTATCTGCCGTCACATTCTATGTTTCTATGTTTCTATTTTTCCAGTAACTGCGTAGAGCGCAAATTCTGTTTCAGCACACAATTTTTTTTTTTATTTTTTTTTTATTCTTTATTTTTCTTGTGCATGAAAAGACAGTGAACATTTTCTTGCAATGCCACAACAGCAATAGCAAGTTGGGTAGTAGCACTGAACTTGGTATGGCATACAATAAAACAGCACTTTTTTATATTAAAGACAGGTGAATAGATATAATTTAATGCTAAAGTTTCTAATAATTCAAACATATGCTTCTGTAAGGTAAGTATAAACGTATGCATCTGTAAGGTAAGTATAAATGTTTGCATCTATGTGGCTGAGCATTGCTTGCCCCAAGGGTGTTTCCTGCAGCGCTTAAAGATTACAGTGCGTTACAAGGTGGGATACAGATATGGTATTTTGAATCTGTGCTAATACAAGTGGGGTGGTTGCATAATGTAAGGGATGTCATTAGGCTCTTTAATGAGGGTCGCTAGGGGTGCGGACCACAATGATCTCATACAGTGACGGTCTTGGGTCAATTAAGGAGACCTACTTAGGGTGACTGAGGTTAAGTGTGGTGGGTAGGGATACTTAGGACAGGATCACTATAGTTTTAGCAGGCTTTTGTGTATATCCCTATTAGGCCGTTTCTCTGGGTGATCGCGCCTATGTGTGAGACATCCGAGCAGGGCATAAAACAGGCAATGAGAGTTAAACTACAATTAGGTCACAATGATCATGTACCAACTAATGCACTTTAACATTGGCAAAAGTCTCCCCTTGCCAGATACCAGAGAGTTCAGTGATGTAAGGGTTACCAACCCGACAGGTATCAGGGTATGCAGCAGCTGAGACAGCCGTGGAGTGTGCCCACATAGGGCGGTTCACGGTCTGTCAGCTGTGGGGCAGGGTGAGAGGTATTTCAGCCGATGCCCAGTGTGGGAATGTCTCGGTAGCCGGTACAACTGGTCCCGTCGGTGAAGTTCCTGGGCCCGGTTCCAGCTCTTGCAGTTGTCAGCGGGGTTATCTCTTGTGCGGCCTCATGGCGTGCAGCGTGATCCTGGAGCTGGTGCTTCGTGCCGTGCTGGTCAGACGGGCTTGGGTTTGGTGAGTTGCAAGCAGGCAGGATCTGCTTGTTGTGCTTGTGGATTGATGTCCTCTCCCCCATGGGCCGCGGAGGGGTATGCCGTCCATGTCCCTTTCCGGCGTCCAGCCTCTCTGCCTCCCGAGCTGCGGTGCAGCCAGTATTGTGAGTGTCATATCGAGGGGTTGCGCCCTGCCGGGTGATGGCAGTTGGGGCCGCTGAGGTGTAGGCGGGTTTGGCATATTTGCAGGATCCCCTCCGAGGCGTGGGAGCACCAGTGCTGATGCCTAGGATACTTGGCGTTGTTTCCCTCTGTGCTCGTCTCCGGCTCCGCTGGTGGGCCACTCTGGGGGCACGGGGGGGATTCCTGCCTAAGTGGCGCCGGATTGCTGGGCGGATCCACGCCGCCACCTCTTTGATCGCCCTCATGTAGGGCCGTCTCTGAGCCTGCAGCTTTATCCAAAGGCTGGTGCAGATCTGGTCGAAGAACTCCCGTGAGTGCTTGGGAGGTTTGATTAGAGTACGTTTAGTGGTAGGCTGTGTCAGTGCCGCCATCTTGTGTGGGCCTGAATATGCCTGTGTTGCTTTCGGTGTAGTCGCTTGGTCAGACGTTGGTGTGGGGGTGATCGTCCCCAGCGAGGACCGGGATAGCCCCCACCGGTCCGGGGGGGGGGGATGGTAGCAGGGTTGTGCTGATTTCACGCATGCGAGCGGGTCCTGTGTCGGGAGATCGGCCGCCTCCCCCAGACCTCAGGCTCCGCTCCGTTGTAGGCCGCATGGTCGGTATAGGGCGTTTCGCCACGCATCGGTGCCGGACCGGTACCGTTCTGTTACTCATGGTGTCTTGAGTGGATCCCTGGTCACCGTGAGTTGCTAGCGTTTAAGGATCGCTATGTGGTAGCTTGTTTGTGCTCTGTAATGCAGGAGCTCTTAGAGTGTGCGACCGGCCATTTTGGCTGCCAGGCCCCGCCCCCTCTCAGCACACTATTTTAATGACATCTTTAGTTGGTTAGTATTTACAGTTATAGGTAGAGGGTACTTATTATTAGAGGTAGGCGATAGATAGGGTAAGACTTAGGTGACAACGCTTGGGTGAGAGTGATGCAAGTTACATTCTACATTATCTACAATGTCCAAGGAGGTATAAGGACACACAACTGTAACTCATCAAGGGAGTCAGAGCTGCAATAGTCTGTTTTGTCTGTTGTAGTAACAATGTTTTTCTTCATAAATACAAGGTTGTTACTGTCTCTTTATAAAGATACTCAAAAGATTTGACTGCATTTATTTGCAATCAAGGGGTGGGGGTCAACATGGTCATGGAAGTTATCCACTGCTATTACAGAACAAGCCGTTTTCACTGCCACTTTAAGAGTTAGGCTGTACTGGCTCTGTTTCTAAGCACCAGAGTACCCATTTTTATCTGGCACACCCCTAAGGTAAGCAAAGTACTTGGGAGTATTATTTACAGGTTTACGTAACCCTTGATCTTTCTGAGTCACTTAGACAACAGACTAAACAGACAACCATTCTGGATAATCCAGCTATTAAACATGTGGGATTTTGGGCATTGTTAAAATGGCTGGTGTATCTCCTAAATTTTCCATAGAAATTAGTTCATGAGAATTGTAAATGTGTTTACATGTTATGATAATAATTATAATAATTCACCTGGTTGTTTGGAAGTTTGAGTGAAATGTTTGAGCATTGTTCATAGTTCTTTACAGTCTGCAAAAACCTAAATGCAGAAATTGAACACTAAATTTATTCACATTCTTTTCATAAATGAATCATAAAATTCTGTTATGAACATACAACTATTACTTATACTACTTAAGTATTATAGTCATTATGCAAGACTGAAATGTAAAAAAAAAAAAAATAACAGTTTTCCATAGAATTCTTCATATTTAAAGTTGCCATTTTGTTCATGAAATTGTCCTAAGTATGTTTCCATAATTAACTGAAACCATAATTGTGAATTTATCTTTTGAAACAAATCTTTCCGATATTGTCTGAAAAGTGCAGACATACTGCTAAGGAATTTTAATGTAAAATATTGAAATTCAAATATAGTCTGCATATGTACATAAGACAATGTAGGGGCTGCTTTAAAAATGGCAAAAGTTGGTATTTTAATGGGTTTCTTTTTGCATACCTTGTGTTGTTTGCCTCTGGCAATGTTTTGTGCATATGTGCAGAGAACCTTGGAGTGTCTCACAGATTCTTTATAGATCACCGTTTTGTACTTTCACCCATGAGCCAGTAATGCATTTTTGGAGGCTTCAGTTGCCATGAGTTGAAGATTGAACTGAATTAGATGTATCCTGCCTTGTATTTCAAGCCCACATACAATTTAAAGGGCCCACCAAGGGACAGTATTGTGAACCCATTTGGTGTGATTTTGCAGTCATATTCATTGGTCTAATTACTGTAGTGTAGTGGCGCTCTAGTTATTGTAGGTATGTAAAATTGTGAGTTACATACAAAGCTTTGTGTTCCGTTACGCCTTTGGCAATGCATAGTTTCTCAAAGATCAACTCATAGGATAAGATGTACAAAAGCAAATATTTATTTTGTCAATATCATCAAAATATTGTTTACCTACTTCAGCTTTCTACTGACCTAGCTGTGATGTGTAACAATCGGCCACTTGTAAAGACTCTGCTTTTGCTTCTGTGCCTTGTGTAAAAGCACATGAGCACTTATCTACATCCTCTGACCCTACTGCAAGCAACATTTTGGATCTTCCTTGTGTCTTAGGGCTCTGAATGTCAGAACGTCAACAGTCCCCACTCACTGTTTAACCAAAATCCCTCTTTGCCAATATTTAGATTAAGCATACTAGTGTTGGAACCACTTTATTTTACTGAGTTTGAGTCCTCTGTGCAATTGCTGTCCTTCTCCTTGGTATTGGTTTGATGAGCATATTGTCATATGTAAGTGTGCTGATGTTAAGATTGTTTTATTTTTATATACTCTATGAGAGGCCTGTGAATGGACCACGTAAGGCCCCTGTGGCTTCGCCTGGTGCTGGATTCAAGGCGAGTAAAAGATGATAGTGAACGAGCAGTGCACGGGTTGTTTTCAACACAGGCTTGTATAAGTGATTTACTCTGTGAGGGGGGGGGCAGTGTTATGTAGTGTCTGGTTTGTGTAGGGGATGCATTGAGTGTGTAGGGACTGTAGTTCATTTGTTGTCAGCAGAAAACATGGGTCCCCTTACTAAACCATTCGCTAGGCCCCCACCTCCTTGTTCTGCTTTGTCACAACCCCTCCCATATATTTTAGACAAAATAAACTTTTGAAACCTGCAACCATGTCACGGTAGACTCTTTTAGCCTAAATAGCTAAAATGCCTTTGCCGTTTAGTACCCTTTCCCTCCTTAAAGGGATACTACAACAAACAACTTTAGCTTAATGAAGTAGTTTTGGCTTAATGAAGCAGTATAAATCATGTAGTCTCACTGCTCAATTATCTGCCATTTAGGAGTTAAATCAATTTGTTTATACAACCCTAGTCAAACCTCTATGCGTGTGACTTATACCACATACCTACACACTTCCTGTAAAAAGTCGTCTAAAGTTTACACTTCCTTTAAAGCAAATTCTGTTTAATTTAGAATTTATTATCTCCTACTCTGTTAATAGCTTGCTAGATCCTGTAGGAGCCTCCTGTATGTAATTGAAATTCAATTTAAAGAGCTACAGAGATACAAAAGAGATACAAACTTTTAAAGTAAGGTACAGCTGATTGAAAATGCAAGCTGTGTCAGTCACAGCCAGGGAGGGGTGGCTTGGACTGCTTACATTGAAACAAAAGTGATTTTACTCCCAAATGACAGATAATTAAGTAATGAAATTTTAGAAGCATGATCAATACACACAAAAATGCTTCATTAAGCTAAAGTTGTTTTGGTGACTATAGTGTTCCTTACATCCCTGAACAGTAAATTCTAGCTGCCTGCCCTGCTGCCTTTTTACTCTACCATAACATGGCAAAATGCCCCTATGCCCCCTTTTTCTTGCTTCCTAACCCCTCAACAGTAAATTCCCCTGTCTAGCTGCCACTTTTATCCTCCAAAATCAATTTAAGTGTCAAGAGAGTGGGTAGGAAGTAAAGTACCTTCTCTGGACAATTAATGCTACATGAGAAGGTCTCTGTGTCGCCCCAGGGTGCTTAGCCCAGTTGCAAGCTGGCATTTTCAGAGGCATTTAGACCTTTAACAAATCATAGATTGTCATGCAGTGATGGAGGCCATGTGTAAGGGATGCAGTGTCTGAGTGTACATGTTGTGGATGATTTATCTGTGGGTGCAGTGGGATGCAGAACCATTCCTAGGTTACCTGGCACCCGAAGGATGCCAGAATGGTAGATATTTTTTTTTTTTGCTGTTATTATTTTTCTAACAAATTGTAATCATTTCTGATACTGATTCAAAAGAATTAATTTGAATTAGATATTTTTTTTCCAGTTCAGATATTTTGACCATTTGAAATTCACTTTTGATTCTTACTTTAGTGAATAAATCCTTTTGTGTGTATGCGCTATTTTCAAATCCTTGTAACAGGCTAGATTTATTAAAATGTTTTTGTTTTTTTGGACGTTGTAAAAAAATGTCAGTGCTTTGTATAAGCAAACTTGAAATCCTTCAAAGCTAATCCTACATCTCCACTCTGTTTTGTGAACATTCATATGAAGGCTGTGAAATCAATTAGGAGATTTAAAAGGACACCTGACTCCTTGGGACTTTAACAAATGCAATTCAGTAGCGCGGAAATCCTTCAGAGTAGAGATGATGATCAAATCCAAGAACACTACACAATGTAGGCATGTGTTTGTGAGTCTTTAATTCTTTTTGTGATGGCTACAAAGAAAAGTTAGTGAGAAATCTCCATATTATTTTCCAGTGTATATTCATTCATTATCAGAAGAGAACATAATATATCACAGCATAAATAATTCTGGAAAATTCTCAATTTCTGCTAATTTTTCTAAGTCACTTAACTCAAATGTGTGTGAGTGCGATGTGTGTGTGTGTGTAAGGGTGCTGTTTTTTGTGGAAGGGTGCTGTATGTGTGTGGGTGATGTTAGTGTGTGTGTGTGTGTGTATATGTTAGGGTGCTGTTAGTGTGAGTGTGCTGTTAGTGTGTGGGTGGTGTGAGGGTGCTGTGTGTGTAAGGGTGCTGTTAGTGTGTGCTGTGTGTGTGTATGTGTGAGGGTGCTGTTAGTGTGAGTGTGCTGTTAGTGTGTGTGTATAAGGGTGCTGTGTGTGAGGGTGCTGTTAGTGTGTGTGTGAGGGTGCTGTGTGTGTATCATATGTGTGTAGATGATGTGTGTGTGTGTGTGTGCTGTATGTTTGGGTGATTGTGTGTATTGTGTGGGGGCCGTTTAGTAAATATCTCCCCGCCCTTTTTACCTTATGCCTGGGAGGAGGGATCGTGCTGCTGCTGCCATCCATTCCCTGGTGGTCCTGCGGGGCTAGAGTTCATTCTCGCGAGATCTGAGCATTGCTGGCAAGAGCTCCCCGGGTCCTCTCCTGCCTCTCTCACTGCCTGTGAGTCGGTGAGGGGAGGCTTAGAGCAGAGCCGGCGCTCAGATAGCGCCGGCTCTGCATGAGCCGACAGGGGGGATCCTAAAATCTCCCCTGCCAGTCTCACTCCATAGGCGTGCTGTGGAGATTAGGTTGTGCCCAGGATCACCTGGCACACCCCGTGCGCACGCCTATGGTCCCAATATCATTATCCCTGAGGTGGATAACTAGAACGCTCGGCGCACCAGAAGGTGGGAGAGCTGAACCAACTCCGGGAGGAGTCGAACCCATTTCATACCTCTGGCGCCAAACCAACGAACCTCCGTTTCAGAAGGTGTAAAACCCAATAGATTACCTACCGGACGGACAGCCGCACGCCTCCTGGCCCACAATACATACGATTGCCCGATCACCCAGACCCTGGGGGTGGCACCTGCGGAGAGACATCAATTCAGGAGGCGGGAAGGACGAACACATAAGGCAAAAGGCCCAGATGCCCACCTCCCTATCCTCTGAACAAATTCTCCCTTCCAAATTTTTTTATTAACTTCCTGCTTCAGGTGCAAACCCAGAGGCCCGGACCAACACATATAAGTGGACCGTGGGCACCACGTTAGACACTCGGAGATTCACTAGATGCCGGGGGAATCTCAAGACAGCAGGTGCGGTGGTACCCAACACCGCAGAAGGAACGCACATTAAACACGGGCGAGGGGGACCCCTTGTACAGCCTGTACCTCTTGCTACTGATGAATGGTGGAACAAACCAACCGAAGCTGACTATCTAAGGGGGAATCCCTGCACACTTGCGTCTCCTGTTCCCACTGATCCCAAAAAAAAACTAAGACCCGTCAGGAACCCCTCCAGCGAGGGACCCCCTGAAGGCAATAAAGAAAAAGTACCGTAGTCACCAGCTGATGCGCGATGGTCCACCCGTGGCAATGGAATTGATGAGGATCCAGGCAGGATTGAGGTAAGTCCACTTTCACTAGTATTCAGCCTTGGAGGAGTTCCAGGCGCCACCTGCTGGACAGTCCCAGGAACAGCAGCCAGATCCTGTGACAAGCGCAGTGGAGAGGAGGTAAGCTCACACCCCACAGAGGAGGGCAGCCGAGGTAAGGGGGACCAGCAGGGGACAAAGAAAGGACAGGAGGGAGGGGGGCAGAAGGGAGGAGAGGGCTAGAAAGGGGGACAGACAATAGGGGTTACCCAGAACGGGAGGAGAAGGAACCAAAGAGGCAGGGTGGACCAAATAGGAAGGGGGCCCAGCCAGAGAGGGCAGACGGGACACCATATAAAAGGGGGGAACAATAGCCAGAAGCAGGAGGAGGAGCCAACCCTCATCCCCAGAGGACATACCAGAACCCGGGGAAGACCCCTCTTCACCCCCAATCTCCACCTGCAATCGTGCCCCGTGGGGCCCACTCACCACCGACAACACCATCACAGGTTGTCTGGGCTGCGCAGGCTGTCTTCTTGTGCCCCCTAGTGGGTGGGGCAGACACGCCTGGCAGCGCCTCTGGCCTGGACTCCGATAACGGGCCAGAGGCACAGCATCAGTGCTAAAGCGAGCAGGCAGGTGGGAGTGCCCGCCCGCGCACATGTGACTTACAGGGACTGTGGTCGCATGGGAGGCCCCAGGAGAGGCCTGGCAGCAGGGGGGTGGGGTGTGGTCCACACCGGCAGCCAAACCAGGCTGGTGGTGAGCAAATTGCCTACCACCATCCAGGGCAGCTGAAGTTTTGAGGGCACACAGGATTGCTTCCACATCCATCCTCAAGCAGGACAAACAGGAGCAACAGAGTAAGGGTAAGTTGTTTGCTGGCCAGTCTCCCAAGAGGCACTGAGGTAAGATGATCCCTATACCACTCCCAAACACATTACCACTCCCATGCACACATACAACCAATCACAAGCATCCATCCTCACACTCATATATGTGCCCTTGTCCGCTTAGCTGTGCTATCTTCCCAGGACCTAGTCTGTAGCTGCTGCCTCTGCACCTGAATTGCCTCTGCCTGCTGACATCAGTGGTGGTCTGAGCCTCCCCATAGGATTGGCTGGGACTATCAAGGAGGCAGATCAGGGGTAGAGCCAGCAAAAGTCAAACACAGCCCTGGCCAATCAGCATCTCCTCATAGAGATGAACTGAATCAATGCATCTCTATGAGGAAAGTTAAGTGTCTGCCTTCAGAGGGTGGAGACACTGAATTGCAGTCCTGCACACTAGGCAGCACTGCCCCAGGAAGCACCTCTAGAGCCATCTAAAGAGTAGCCAGTGGAGTTATCACTAAACTGTAATGTAAACACTGCATTTTATCTCAAAAGACGGTGTTTACAGCAAAAAGCCTGCAGGGAATATTTCTTCTCACCAGAACAAATACAATAAGCTGTAGTTGTTCTGGTGACTATAGTGTCCCTTTAAAGGAACACTATAGCATTAGGAATATAAACATGTATGTATGGTTTGGGTGACCGGCCACTGCTGCCAAGGAGTCAAAAGAGATTTTACTTACCTTTTGTTCTTGACTCTACTGGTCTCCTCAATGTAGCTCTGCCTTTTTGGCTAAGATTATCTAGAGCAGTGGTTCCCAACCCAGTCCTCAAGTGCCCCCTAACAATCCAGGATTTAGGGATTACCCAGTTGTGTCTAAGGTGTTTTTTATAAATAAAGAAAAAAAAAACTTTAGACTAAACAGGGTAATTCCTAAATCCTGTACTGGTAGGGGATAATTGAGGACTGGGTTGGGGACCCCTGATCTAGAGCGTTGATCTGAGCTAATACAATGCTTTCATGCGGAACAGCAATGTTTTCATCTGCAGGGTAAAACAGGGTGTAGATGCCACCCAGACCACTTCATTAAGATCAAGTGGCCTGGGTGCCTATAGTGTTCTTATAGTGTATTTCAAAATTAGTACTTTTATAGTTGTGTTGTAGTAATTTCTATTTATCAGCTAACTAGCTTTTTTTGATTTTTGAAGTTTTTCATAACTATAAAATTAGTACTTTCATAGTTGTGTTATAATAATTTCTGTTTATCAGCTATTTAGCTTTTTTGTCTGGGAGCATGCGTTAAAGTGCTCTGTGAATTGTGGGTGGAACGCTGGAGACACTATATAATAATTAAAGGGACACTATAGCAGGGGCGTACCTAGAGCATTTGGCACCCGGGGCGGATCCTGTGCTTGGCACCCCCTTGTCACACACTCAGTTACAGACAGACTGTCACACACTCAGTTACAGGCAGACTGTCACACACTCAGTCACAGGCAGACAGTCACACATACACTTTTCCTCCGTGCGGCCAGTTTATCAACTGTTTGCTTGTGTGAGCTGTACTGGCTGCACGGCACCCTAACTACCATGGGGCACTGTGCGGCCACAGCTCACACAGCCCCCTCCAGCCAGGGCCGGTGCAACGATTTTTGCCGCCCTAGGCAAAAGTAAAGTTTGCCGCCCCCCCATGTGACATCACAATGCCCCACCCATATGATCTGCCATGTTAACTAACGCCAGTGCTGCAGTACCGCAGTGTTTACATTAAAAGGCCTGCAGGGACAGGCTATAGACACCAGAACCACTACATTAAGATGCAGTGGTTCTGGGGACTATAGTGTTTCTTTAATGTGAGGTAAATTAGAGATTAGTGCCACAAATAATATACTAGATTGCCTACTTACAACCAGATGAGGATGATGATGGGCTCTAGCTGCAGTCTGGCTCCACTGGTCTGGTGTAGAACAGGCTCTCTGGAGGTGGTTTGTAACTGTGGTCACAAAAATCAATGTTCTGGGAGAACGGGAAGCAGCTCCATTTTTTGGGGGCACTTTACACAGCTCAAGGTCTGGGTCCCAGGGTCCCCCTTCATGTTCCACCAATGAGTTTGTTCACAGGGGGTGGAGTGTGTAGGGGATGTCCTGACATGTGTGTAAGGAATGCATTGTGTGAATCTGTGTTTGTATGTGTAAGGGCTGTAAGGTGTGTTTCTGTGTATGTACGGAATGCAGTGTGTGTGTCTGTAAGGGATGCATTGAGTGTGTGTAAGGGATGCATTGTGTGTAACGGTTGCATTGCTTGTGTATATGTGTGTGTAATGCATTGTGTGTTTTTCTGTGTGCAAGTGGTGCATTGTGTGTGATGAATGTCAATCTCTCCCCCCCTTCAATTTCCTTCTCTCCCCCCTTCAATTTCCTTCTCTCCACCCCTTCAATTTCCTTCTCTCCCCCCCTCCAATTTCCTTCTCTCCCCCTCCCAATTTCTTTCTTTATCCTCCTCTCCCAATCTTTCTTTATCCCCCCAATTTCTTTCTTTATCTCCCCCCTCCCAATTTCTTTCTTTATCTCCCTCCCAATTTCTTTATCTCCCCCAATCTTCTTTTATCCCCTCCCAATTTTATCTCCCCACCCAATTTCTTTCTTTATCCCTCCCAATTTCTTTTATATTCCCTCCCACCTCCCTTCTCTCCCCTTCCAATTTCTTTATCCCCCACCACTGTTGTAGCGTGGCCGAGCTCTGTATGGTCCGCAGGTACAGGGAGCTTTTGCTTCCTGTACCCGGCCGGACTAAAACGAAGTGCACACTCAGTGTGTACTTCCTGTTAGTCCGGCCGGGTACAGGAGACAGATGCTCCCTGTACCCACGGACCTACAGAGCTCGGCCACGCTACAGTGAGGGAGTGACAGGAGGGAGCGCTGAGTGCTTCCCTCCTGTCAGCCCCTCTTCTCATGCTGCGCCCGGGCGGTGCGCCCTCATGGACGCACCAGCCCGGGCAAAGCTGCAGCCGCCTGAGGCTCTCTACAGAGCGCTCAGGCAGCTGCAGCATGAGGGTCATGGCACCCCCCACCCTGGTGGCACCCGGGGTGGACCGCCCCCTCCGCCCCCCCCTTAGTACGCCACTGCACTATAGTCACCCAGACCACTTCAGTTCAATGAAAACGTCTGGCTGCCAGGTCCCTCTAGGGTTAACCCTACCTGATGTAAACATAGCAGTTTCTGAGACAGCCACTAGAGCCACTAGAGGCGCATCGGCAATGATTGAGGCATATTATGCCTCAATCACGCAGCGCGTCCATAGGAAAGCATTGAAAAATGCTTTCCTATGGACACTTTGAATGCGCATTCGGCGCCGGTGACATCAGACAAGGATGCTGACGTTGGAGGGGGGAGAGGTAAAGGAGCCGGGCAGGGGAAAAGGGTGAGTAGCTGAAGGGGTTTTAACCCCTTCAGCGCCGCGGGAGGGGGGACCCTGAGGGTGGGGGCACCCTCAGGGTACTATAGTGTCCCTGTAAAATTGATGCAATATAATTCATGTTTTTTATGTAAATCCATCTAAAAACATTAATTACCACGACAAAAAAAAAATACACATTGGGAATGTATTTAGAAAATATTTAGAATGTTGCAATAATGAATAACTGTATAACTGTATTTTTTTTTTTTGCTTCCCTACTGCTGAGAACTTAACATTTTTAATCGTACCTTCTCTTCTTGGCCATGTGTCTGGTTTTGGTCTATAAATGTTTGCAAAATGTTTTATAACTGAAGAAAAACTTTAAAAAAGAGTTCATTGTAGAAGAGCATCATATATTGCCATAGCATATAAAGCTTCAAAGAAGGCAAGCTGAATTAAGTTAAATAATACAAAAAATCTTAAATCTTAAATAAGAGATACTGCAAAATCCATGTACAGAGTATGTTCAACTTCTTTGACCCCCGTCCCCAACATTTTTAGAGACCACAGATGTCTGGTATGGACATGCGCTGGTAACTCATATCATATGAGCTGTGAGATGATATTAGGTTCAACCAGAAAATCCCAAGGGACATAGAAAGAGAGAACTGTTATATGTCAGAAGAGGCTTTCCACCATCCTTTTGTCATGAATGATGTGAATGATGCACATCATATCAGCAACCAATGAGTGATAGCAATTAAAAATCTCTTGTGTACCGGTCACAATTAGTACATACCTTCATTTAAATAGTTTAGTCTTTTCTTTTAAAAGAAGGAATCATTTCTCATTTAAAAGAGGAACTTATGTCTATCATGTAATTGCAAGATCAACAGGAATCACCTTATTACCTCTACCAGCTCCTCTTTCAAATTCAGAATTCATATGTCCCACCACCTGTCAGATGGTTGTCATGGCAACATCATTCTCTTGATAACTGTAGCCTAACTGAAAAGGGCATTACGTGTCTTACTTGAAATATAAAAGGTTCATTCTCTCAGGGTTATCATATCACTATATATTTTGACTGCTATGATTACTACAAACTATCGGTTGAAAATATGTGTAATCTTTTCTTTTATTGTTTTAGAAAAATGCAAAATACAACAATAAAGTCAATCAAAAAACAACTGCCAACTAATATATCTATTTACAGAAATGTTTGTTTCTAGCCTGTTATTCACCGGCTCTCATACCCAAGCTTACCGTGACATCACGCACACGTGCTCTGCATGTGCTATGCTATGGCAGAATCATAAGCACAGTGAGCCCAGCGCATATGTCTACGGTCCCCAATGCTGCTCTGTGAGGAGCGTTAAAATAAAACTGCCATCTTGTTGGTATGCATTTAGGATGGCCTCAGGCGATGAAAGAAGCCACGTCAGCACCGCTGGAGAGAAGGTGATTATTTTATTTATTTTTATGTTTTAGAATTCCAGTTGCCACAAAAAACATAATTCTGTCATAATTCTGTATGACTGTAAATTCTGGTCTTTTTAGAATGATAAAGTAATATACAAAGAAACATAACACTTTATTTTGGAAGTTTTAGAATGAAGTCAAATGAAAATGCAAAATGAAAAGCCATATTTGTCTTATCCTGGTTAGTGGGTACACTACTGTAATGATGCGAGTACATTAAAGGGATTCTATAGTGTTAGGAATACAAATATAACACTATAGTACCCTCCAGACCCCTCTCTAGTACATAAAGGGTTAAAATCCCTTTATTTACTGATTCGATTCCAACACCAATGTCCCTCGGAGTTTAGTCGGCGCTCTGCCTCCTCCGACGTCATTCGATGGAGGGACCTAATGCATGTTGCGGCATGCACATTAGGCCTTCCCCCTAGGAAAGCATTGAATCAGTGCTGTTCTACGGGCATTTTACTGATGCTGGATGTCCTCATGCAGAGCATGAGAACGTCCAGCGTCAGTTAGGCGACCTAGGGACCGGTAAACTCCCGGTAGCGCATCTAGTGGCTGTCTAGTAGATAGGCTGTCTTAATACTGCAATGTAAACATTGCAGTTTCTCAAAAACTGCAATGTTATACATTGCAGGACTAAGTGGGACAGGGACACAGTACCCAGACCACTTCAATGAGCCCCCTAAAGCCCCGGCAACCATAGCAGATGCTTTGTTAGTATTGTATCCTGGGGTGCCCGAGTGCTTGCTGGCTCATGAGGGAACAGAGCAAAAAGCTCAGAGTGACCCCACACTGTACCTCAGGGAAAGGCTGGGTGGACTTAAATTAAATTTTAAAAAACTATTTGTTAATGTATAAGAAAATGTGTGTGTTACTGTCAGTGAATGTATGTGTGTGTGTTTCTGTCAGTGAATGTAGGTGTCTGTCAGTGAGTGTGTGTATTACTGTCAATGTATGTGTCTGTCAGTAAGTGTGTGTATCTGTCAGTGAATGTGTGTGAGTCTGTAAGTGAGTATGTGTGTCTGTCGGTGAATGTGTGCTGCTTAAACCATGTGTGCATCAATGACTGTGTGTCTCTAAGTGAGTGTATATCAATGTATGTGTCTATGAGTTAAAGTGTATTAGAGAGCATGTGTCTGTGAGTTAAAGTGTGTATTGGTCTGAAACAGGAAGAGGTGCAGCTTTGTCAGAAAGGGGTGGGGAACATTTAAATTAGGGGTGCCTGAGTTTAGTCATGCCTAGAGCATCACAAAACCAAAATACATCATTGCCCTTCAAAATCTATTGTTCCTGTATGCCCAACTTGTCTTGATCCAACTACCTGTTTATTAGCCAACCTATTGAACAGCTCTGTGGAATATGTTGGTGCTTTATAAAGAAACATATTCATAATAACACAAGTCCAAGGAAACATGGCAGATTGTGTAGATCTACCTGTAATCTAGCTAGCTTTAAATATGAGTAATACCTGTATAAGTACGAATCTTTGACGCTTCCAGAGAGTTTAGCATCTTCAGGTATACTAATATAGTGCTCCAGTGTGATAATATTCTAAATGTCCCACATACACAGTGGTCATAAATGGACTAGAAAACACGTGTGACACATGGCAATTGCTCTGGTATTCTTATCTGGAGTCCCCTATGTTAAATTAAGCCGGTGGATGTATAGGAATGTAGGTACGTTTAGTAAAGGAATGAATAGTATGCTCCATACTTTCTGAAATAACTTTTTCACTCTATCAAATTTTAAATAAAGAAAAACTGAGAAATTGAGAAACAAAAAAAAATTTGCTTTCTGTGATTAACGTTAGCATATGGATGAATATTCTGATTTTAGGCAGTGTTTGTTATTTTTGCATCTTTTTCAGATGGGGTGCAGAAAAAAATGCTGTTCCACAGATGTTAATGCATTTGTGTAAATTTGTTTATAATTAGTGCAACAAAAATAATGAGTGACTTAGGTGCATAAAGGACACTATATATATGTGTGTCATATATACACACACACATAACGCATAGATTTCACAGGACTAGTGACTGTCAAATAATGCAAATATTATAAATTAAATAAAATATATATATTCATATAAATGTTGCATTATTTGACACTCTCTTGCAATGTTTCTGTACAGATATCTCTATTTGTATACTCTGTTCTGGGCTAGGAAAAACACCTAGATCAATATTATGTCTGTTGCTGTTGCATTGTATCACACTTTTTAATTTTCTTTGAAATTCTTGTTTTTCATTCCAAATTGGCAGTGTGATCTTTCGGTCTGTATGTGGAGGGGAACATACTTAAATCCTATTATAACATATCAAGTTGCCCACCATCATTATCAGAGTGCCTGGGTTGTTGTTCTGTCTGTTTAGAGGGTGGTGAGGAATTTTTACTACCTAATGAGGTGGGAGAGGCTTTTCCCATTTGAGATCAGGGACCCAGGTGAAACTTTTGACAGATTGGACAGGTAAAAGATGTCACCACGCCCTCCCTTTTCCTAAAACCAGGTGGATATATAAAGTGAGTTTTAAATAGGTGAAGTGACAGACAGAGAGACTGAGAAACTTCATGAGTACTATTACCTGTAGCACGAGATTTATCTGATTGGGGTCAAACAGGGGGGTGTACAGAGAATCCTGGAGCCAGAGAAGAGGACAGCATCTCTGATTAATTTCACAGCAAAGATGTTGTATTTGGAAAACAATGCACAGGCTCAATATAATGAGGTAAGGTATCGCAACAGTAAGATAATTTAAATAATAGAAATATTCTCCATAATCACAAATCTTTAGGTTTCAAATGAACGTTGTTTTATACATTTTACCTTAGTGCTCTTCTTTAAAAAAGATAGTAATTATAATAAATATGACCACTAAATTAAAAAATCACTAGGAAAGTATTTAATGCCTTAATACATATTTCTTGGAGAAGAGAAGATGACATTCTAGAGCCTTATAAATACATTATGGGATTAAATCAAGTTAAATCAGTTCTGCATAGGAGATAACACTTTTCTGAAAGGGTAGTAGGTCCCAGGTCTAGCCTTCTAGTGAACATAACAAAGGCTAACACAGTAAAGGAATTTTCAAGAAGAAACAAGCAAAGCTTACCTAAAGTGTCATAACGGGCCGATTTTACATTAGAAAGATTTTTATTTTATTTCATACTCCCAGTTTCTATAACCAATTATTTTTTAAATGCATAAAGAAAATTTAATACAGAAATTGAATTTGAATGCCTATTGTTTGTTTTTCTCTTTTATATGCCACTTTTCCAGTTGAAGGATTTGTCATGTATTGTATTTGTTTAACTAAAGAATTTGGTTGACATTTATTTCAGGTTACATTTTGTCAGATAGCAGTCTATATAATCAATTATGCGGGGCTTTGCACTGCTACATCCAAGATACTTTTAAGTAAATGTGTTTGTGTTACTGCAGTTGTTATATTTCTGCTTTTATATGGAATATGGAACTTTACAAGTTTCTGCAACTAAGGTCATATACATATATATATGCGTGTGTACGTACACCTGGATAACACCTTGAAAATATTCTAAGACATATTTACATATATATTTTAGATTTATGAGGTTATGGTTTTGTTTTTTTTATGTGTTTTTACATCTACGATTGATAAGTCATCAGAATTCTTCATTGGAGAAGTGTGAAAGGGAGGTATATGTGTATATGAAGACTATTAGGTGACATTCCTGAGATTAAATTAATAGGGCAGCTGCTGCCACTGGTTACAATAGCCAAGATTTCACAGCACTAGATGAAAGCATTCACAGCTTAAATAAAGCATTCTGCAGGAGACTAAAGATAAGACATTATAAAGCCTATAGTGCAGTTACACTGAGATATTTAAGTTGGTATTGTTACCAAATAATAGACCTATGTCACATGAGGAGTTTATTTTATTTCCTTTTGTCAAACAAATGTTTGGTTTTTGAAGGTATAAAGTTCCGTTACAAGATCATCAAAAAGACTTCTTTCTTATTGATCTGGAAGTTTTCCAAAGATTCATGTAAAAATTGTTTACCGCTTACTTGACTGGTTCTTTAAGCAAATTAGAATTGATATATTGTTTGTTCAGTGTTTCCTTAGTACAAGCCGCACTATAAGGACCTTTTTTTGTCGTTATGAAGTACTGAAATGTTTAAGCAATGCTGTTGCAGCTGTTAGTGATAGACAGCATACTGGTTTAACCTTCAACTTTTCACTGCCTGGAACTGCAAAATATAATTTTTTACAAATTTTAGGTGCTTTTAAATTTGTTTTCTTCTACCTTTAGAACGTTCCTTTGTCTTTGATTTATTGGAATATAAAGCACCATTAGATTTTCTCTTAACACAGCAGACTCTCACCAAGTTTAGTATAGGAATGCGTTTGTATGGATCAGACCAAGTCCATTTACGGTAACGCAATGTGTTCTGTTTTGTTGAGGATGTTCATCCAAGTAAGTACACAGCATGTAAAAGCTGTCTCCAATTTCGGGATGTTGGCATATTATACATAGGAGAAAAGGTCATTATTTTCATTATCTAATGATGCTGAGTATAATTGCTGAATGTTACCTAGCGGATGAATTACTGGAAGAATGCCTGCCACTGTTCTTGCTGGAACCATTCATTTTAGTGTTAGATACCTTTCTTGTAGAATATATCCGCAACACTGCTAAATACAGGCACACGCAATAATCCTTTATTTCATTACTGGCATAAAATAATCAATTCAGACGTTTTTCACTTACAAAAAATGCATTTGTCGGTATAATTCTGTTATATTTCTTTCCATTTTATGCATGAAATATCATATTTCCAAAAGGATGAATGCAGAATTGGTTAACTATAGTACGGCAGTTTGGAATTTTTCCCTAGAATTGGTGTATTTGTCTTTGACATGGTACTGATTTGGATGTATTGCCTCTTGGACTTCTTTAGTATATAGCGGGTTAAGTTTCTGGTCAAAAATGTAGCTATTTATGCCCAGCCAGATAATTGATCACATATGGAAATGTATTGTCACTACTGATGCTGCAGTATGAAATCCATTAGATTAAGCATCCTTTCACCTCTTGTGTAACAGATGAGAATGTGCAAATCTGTGAGATATACTGTATACACAATGACCAATGGCAAAGTATCACAATAAACAAATATGCAGTCTGTCAGAGAGAGTCAATGTTTATTGTAAGCAGGATGTCAGGAACATATTTTCAGCCTAGTTCATACATCGTGAATGTAATATTTGATCTTATAAATAACATTAGTACACTAAAATGTGGTTTGCATTTTATTTATTTATTTATGGGTTTTTTTTTAATAGGAATTAAAAACAGGATCTGTCCTTTGGCTTTTAACTTTGATATCAAAGTTGCCAAAAAGTTATTGTTCAAATGATATGACACTGGCTGGAAAATTAGAAAGTACTTGGTGGTTCACACCCTGTCCCTAAGCTGCGAGTTGGCTTCCCTCATCTTGCTCATCATTACAATGAATTACCCGTACATAGAATTGTAATACTTTATAATGTCATTGATAGTTTTTATGATACTTAAAAAGAAACCTGTGCCATTTTAATAAACACATTGAGAAACATTAAAAACTGTGAAATCCCTTGTCTCACAATCTTTCACCATTCAACATAGGATTTAGATTTCTACAGTCTAATCTTGGTCAAAGTTAACTTTGGTTAAAAAAAAAAAAAAAAAGTACTATAGTAAGACATATATTATTTAGCATCAATTCCTAAATGTCATCTTTCTAAATTATAAAAGCCTACATAAAATGTCCAATTAAAGAAAAGAAAACAGATCCAGTCCCCAATAGCATAGAGCTGACACGGTGTTAAAAACATTTTATTTAAAGGTGTTCTAGTTAGTATAAGTCACATTAGAACCGCTCTTTGTGAATGGATATAGTGAATGGATCAGGTTTTTAAAGATGAGAGGAAGCCAGGGATAAGAGCAGGATTAATGTTGTAATAGTGTCCAGAGGGGTGGGAGGAATGGAATTTGAGTGGGATAGACAGATCTGCTCCACCCCCACTCACTGGCTTGTCTCAGTTAAGGAACATATGATAAATTAGCAATCGGGATGCTATTCTAAACATACCCCTATGAATTCTACCCCTGCCATCATGTGGGTACTGCTGTTATTGTTCTAGTGTTCAAAAGGAGCTTCCACAACTGAAACCTCTAATTAAGTCTTGGGTATTAACTGTAGAATTTATGTGTGGTGGCTGGGAATTGAAACTTGGCAATAAAACAGCAACAATGTTGTATAATTTTTCCCATTGCACTTTGATATATAGTTTGTTGTCTTAGTATAATGTATGCACTTTGGCATTTACTCATCTGTTGGTTCTGTAAGCTCCAGATCATCACAGGAACACCCGACTTGGGAGTTCCAGTAAGAGTACCGATTGTTGTTTATTTCCCCTACAAATCAAGAGTAAAGTGTTCATTACTTAATTGCTACTCTACACACTTCTGCATATCTGTCACTTATTTAATAAATCTTCGCCTTCATTTCAGAATGTATTGTTGCACGTCTCTGCTGTGTTACTCTTCTCTCACAATCTCTTTACATTATGGTTTTAAGCTTCTCTGCGTCCCTTAAACCTCCAATCCCAACCCATCAGTGCATCAAATACTAATTTCGATCAGCAAACTTCCACATGTAAATGTGGTTTTCCATGTGCCAACAACAAGGTCTCCTTATATAATTCCACAAGAATTCCATTAGTAATGGAACTCCTGATTCGAAATATCAGGATACTAAACAATATGTTGTCTTTTTCTTGAAATCCTTGGTTTGATATTCACATTTGGACATTCAGCATCACTCTGATGTCACTCTGTCACATCCTGCCATTTGTCTCTTTTTCAGTAAATAATCATTTGTCTGATCATATACAAAGTATGGCTTTAAAGTTTGCTGAAGCATATCTTGGGGGAGATTATACATGTGGGTGGGTGTCTCTGGGTGAATGGAAATACTTCTTTCAAATGCTTCCCTTTTTATTATTTGGCAAGTTATGGGAAAAGCTTGCGAACCACATTGCAGGTGGGAAACGCATAGACTGGAAACCTTTCATCTCCTTTCTCCTGTTTCCCCTACACATGTTTGTTCTCTGGAATGCTTCATTGCAACATTGCAACAGTCTTTATTTAGTGCTATTTTTATATTCTTTGTGTTTTACATTTAATTAAGCACACAATTATACATTTTTTTATTTTTTTTTATATATTTGTAGAGTTGTCCATTTTAATATAAATCGATAAATACAAAAGGATTAAATGGAGTGTGGAGAGCTTTTAAGTATGTTACAAAGAAAGAAGTGTCATTGTGGCCAAGCCTAACAATGTAAAGACACAGTACTAGAGTGTCTACTGCATATCTGATGATCATTACAAGATTTCTAGCCATCCATCATTAGAAAATGGACACTAGATATTTTTAAGCTAATAGATGACTTGTGGCTATGGTCTCACATGAAACTTTCAGTTTTGCCCTCAAGGAACATTTCTCAGATTGTAATGCATACCAGAGAGTCTGGCCATTGCCTTCTTAATTCCAGCCTTAAAGGCACTGAACAGGATACCGGAGACGCCTACAATAGGAACCACCAGTTCTAAATATAAAACAATTACTTGCACTTATTCTAAAATGTACACTTATAAAACGTGTCTAGATTAGGTTATATGGTCAAATTTCACATTATTAACAGCACTTGCAATCTTTTAAAGGTAGCTTGGAACAGGTTCATACTATACAGCAAGTCATAGGCATCGCCCACAATAAATTAGTTATTGTAGAAACACAGCCTTCCTCGGAGGAATGGATAGCTCTCTAATAACAAAAACTATGTAATTACAATAGGTGGAGTGCCAGTGAATGAATAGAACCCTATTAAGGGTTTAGCGCTTTGGGTCTTAGGGCACTAGGTACAAATGGCAGCCTTACGTTTATTATACATTATATAATAGTTGAAAAAATGGGTCATTGAAGCTATTTTAAAAATGAGACTGTTACCATGCTAAGGCAACACAAAATATAAATAAATTTAAAAAAAAACAAAAACAGTGGTCTAAATTTAAAACTCATATTGCTGTGTATAAACGTCAATTCTAAAAGCCTAGAATCTCAGGAACGCCCACACTGTGTACAAAATAGAACTATATTTCAATATATATTTCATGCCATTCATTTTGCCTATATTAGCTAAAGAAGCCATATTATTTAAAATTGTTTTTTCCATCTCAACTTCAGATAGACTGAAAAATTTGTCATGATTTGCAATACAGAAGTCAGTGATGAGTCAACAAATAGAAATCATTTCTTTTATTGCTGGGTTTGTTTGTTGTGCAACCATGTAATTCTGGACTCTCCAGCAGGTTAAGGGTTAGGTAGGACCAGACATTTGTTTATTCTGACATAGGATCTTTGCTCTTGAATTTGTTCAGGTTTTCACCTGGTTCAGACTTTGGGTTTTGCACTTCCTTCCCCCAGTATCTTTGTCTTGTTGACATTTCTTTTGTTCACTCGGCAATGTGAGAGCGTCTGATGCTGGCCTTCTCGTGAAGTTTGAGACTTATCACAGAGAGGCGTCCCCGTTTGCCTGTTATGTAACTTAAAACCCAAGATTTTGTTTTCCAGGAATCTTCCACATTACTGATTTTCAAGTCAAAACCCAAGAATGTCTGAATGTGTTTAGGTTTACTTTGATGCTATGGAACAAATTGAAGTCTACATTTTACTCTGTGCTTCTTATTCACTTGACTTCATTTCCTCTCTAGTGGTTTATAAAAACAAGTGCAATTATTTTGTTTTGTTAATGTGAGTGTAGAGTTGTTACACCTCAGTTGATCCTTTTCTAGTATAAAGCCCGATCTATTAATGACCAGTCCTGAAATATGCTAAAATCCATAAAAAATCCTGATACGCCTAAATATAAATCCTAAATTTCAAACTAAATCTAAAACTTACATTGGCCTCCTAATTGAACTGACAAAGAAGAGCCACAGAGGATTTTTGATCCCTGAAGCAAAAAACCCACCAAGAGGAATGGTTATACTGAAAATTCCATGGATGTCAAAGTGACCAGATAATCTCCAAGCTTAATTACTGGAGGCTTTGGGTGTGTATAATTAATTGAGTGTCGCTTGTCTGCTATCAATGGTCATTACAGTTCAAGATTTTACAAAAAGTATTCTTAAGGTTTATCATTATATTTTTAAATGTATAAGGAGTAGTCTTGAAGACGTCAAAAGATTAACGTGGGCAGTAACGAAAGGCAAAGATACCTCCAAGGCAAAAAGAACTTTAATCCTTATGACCAATAAAGTCGTTTTATTCTTTGATGATGTGTGGGAGGGACTATGGCACGATGGTGATTTTGGAAAGCTTGAATCATAGCTCCTTTAAACTGATGCTGATTCACATTTCATATCAAGCAATTCAGAAATGTTGATTTAAATATTCCATGAACAAATGTTATTGCTCTACGCGCTTATATGTTGCTCTTAATTATTTCTCATATACCAACTTATACTTGGCTTAGCTAAAGAAATTTCCTAAATCATTTGAATTGATTGTACCATTTTCCAATATACCTTAAATTGGCATCCCACTGGAAGTTTTGGTGTTGTCATAATCTTCTACATCTGAAATATAAAATTGAATAAAGACACTAAATTTGAATTTTCTGGCAAAAAGGAAATATTTACAGGATATAATATTCATAAGGATCTTAACTATAAGCACGATAGAAACAAAATGGGAGCATGTGCTGCCTTTGTATCAGGAAAGAAAAATGCAGAGCATAAATAATTGCGAAAACTTTTATGGCATTGGTGGTATCCACACATTAAGTCACTAAATACATATAGTAAAAAATCGAAATTGGCACATTTAAAAAAAATCAGACGTACTTAGTTTTCCCAGACAGCCTGGAAGGTTTCTTGTCTGATCTACAATTTAGAGAATGGTGATTGCTGTGCAGATGCCATAGGTCCCCGATTTTTTTTTTTTTTTATAAGCACTCAGTTGAACTGGAGATGATCAATTGTGGTGATCTAAGCAAGGGCAGATTGTGCGGTGTAAAGGAGACACTATAGGTGATGGGAAAAAAGATGAGTTTATTTTATTATTTTGAATCGGTAAACCCTAAATGTAAAAAAAGAAAAAAAGAATAATCCAACGTTAAAAATAAATATATTCATTATTAATGTTGGTGTGTCCATTTAAAAACAGGATAATGTAAACAAGGATACTAAACAGAATTGTGTTCGGTGCTATGTTTAGTACAGCTGAACATGGTGAAATTAGATGTCTGGAACTGAAGAACCAATACACTTTACTTTCCAACCAGTGACCAACTTTTAAATGGCATTGTGACGGTATATGAACGTATCTGAACCACAAATGTTATCAGTTACAAGTCAGAATAAATTACATTGCTCAATCTGGAGACTGGGTAATTCACTGGATATACTATTATACTATTGTGGGTCTCTAGTGCATGGACCTATAGTGAGTAATTCAGTGCACCATACACTCATATTTTACTATAGAATCTTAACAAGATCCAGAGAACCAGCACCAAGTAATGGCTATACATGTTATATATATATTATAAGCAGTTTAAGCACATATGTTCTATCACCATTTGTAATTCCAAGTGTTAGACCTGTAGCTTGCCTTCTGAAGTGCTAATCTCTGCACTTCTCTCTTACCCTGACCTCACTTCTATATTTGATTGTCCGTAGCCTTGACTGAGATTTAAACTTTACCATTGTTGTCTCCTATGTAGTTAAAATGTTGGTGTCTCCTCTGTTCCCCTGTGATCCCAGTTGTCTGCTCCCAGCCACTCTCACAGATCTCTTCCAGACTCACTGTCTGTCCTTGCTGACTCAGGTCTTCTGTTTCTTCTTCTCTCTGAACTACTCCTCTACTATTGTCTCTACTTTATCAAAAATATGCCATATTAAACAAACACTCTAACATGTCAGTTCACCAATCATTATATATTTTTATTTTTATTGCCATAAGATTGCAAGACAGCAACAGGAAGAGTCTCTAATGTCTGTCTGAGTGCTGAGACTACGGCTGATGTCTTATTGCACCAAAACAATTACATATGCTATAGTGGGTTTGGTGCTGATAGTATCTATTCTCGTCAGTCCACACTACTTAAAGGAACGCTATAGTCACCAGAACAACTACAGCTTAATGGTGATGTTCTGGTATCTGCAGGCTTTTCTCTTTCTTTGCATTACTGCTTAGGAACACCTCTTGGAGCAGTCACGCTGACGGCTGCTAGGGGTGCTTCCTGTGTCAGTGCTGCACAATGTGCAGAATTGACGTTCAGTGTCTCCGCTGAATGCTCCCCATAGATATGCATTGATTCATTGCATCTCTATGAGGAGATGCTGATTGGCACAGTGTGACATTTTGCATACCCAATTGCTTCCCAGTGCTTTCCTATGGGAAATCGTTAGATTGGCTGAGATGATCAAATTTGATGAACTCAGCAATGGAGGCGGGGCAGAACTAGCCGTGCAGAGATCAGAGCGGCGCTGAAATAAAGGTAAGTAAAATAAATTTTTAGCACAAGGCAAGGGGGCCAGGGACCTACAACATGTTTTTAGGACTATAGTGTCAGGAATACATGTTTGTATTCCTGATATCATAGTGTTCATTTTAATGCTTTTGTTGGGTGGAGCAAGCTATATGACAGCCACTTGCATGTGCACCCAAACTTAAAATGGTGAAATGGTCACCTATCAAATGTTATACAGAGGAGGATTGCTTTTCATTTAGTCATTGTATAAGATTCAGTTTTAGTACAGAGCCTTTCTACTTTGTATACATAAAATTTTTACAAAAATCAACTGCTCCTGCACTGTTTCTGCTACAGAATTGGCATATTGTGTGTTTAACATATTGGTACAAATAAAGGTTTCTATCTAATTATCTATATGCTAAAAATAATTAATAACATTCTGGGTTCGGAGATCTATGTCAAGCAATGGTGAAGGGAGTTTTGTTTTTAACGCAATTTTAATGCATACTCTGTAGAATATAATACGTTCGTTCAGAGAATACTGATTGATTTCAGAACTCAATTTGGTGTGCATCCTTTGGGGAAGTGTTTGCTCTTTTGTCTTTCTTTAGTGATGTGTAAGTGCCTCAATAGCATTTGCCCTTAATGTTCACATCAGACACTGCTGACATTAGATGCTATTCTCTCCTTTTGAGATCAATCATGTAGCTGGGAGTGCCCTAATGTGCAGGTTTAAAAGTCTGATCTTCAAATCGTCCTCTGAGTTGAAAGTTCTGTACTAATGATGGCCTATTTGTTTGTATTTTAATGTCTGCTTTCTCAAAACAGAGTCACTGTCAAGCTAGTTGATATGATTAACACATTCAGTACCCAGGGTTGAACACTGCATAATAATCTCCTTTTGTCTGAGAGCAAACATTTATTGTCATAAATAAGTTGTATTAATGGCATATATTCTTTGAATAACTATTTGTTCTAAATGGGTTGCGGAGTATGTTAGTGTATTTTTTAACCCCTTAAGGACACATGACGGAAATATTCCATCATGATTCCCTTTTATTTCTGAAGTTGTGTCCTTAAGGGGTTAATATGGTAATACCTGGATTCCTAAATTAAGATTTCCTAATCCTGTATGTTATAGGGGAATTTGTAAATCCTCTTCTTATTTAAGCAGTTAATGTGTTTTTTGTGGTTTTATTTAAAGGTGTTTTTTTATTCTCTCTTTCTTTCTAGCCGCAATACACAAACCTGGGTCTGCTTAATAGCATGGAACAGCAGATCCAGAATGGTTCTTCATCTACCAGCCCATACACCAACGAGCATGCTCAAAACAGTGTCACAGCACCATCTCCATATGCACAGCCCAGTTCCACCTTTGATGCCCTGTCTCCTTCTCCAGCCATCCCTTCAAACACTGATTATCCTGGGCCTCACAGCTTCGATGTGTCATTTCAGCAATCCAGCACTGCAAAGTCAGCCACTTGGACGGTAAGCAGCAAATATGATTTTGCACCAGAAATAACCTGATTCATTCATTGTTTTATTTTGTTATCTAAAATATTCTTATATCAATGTTAGAATGGCATAAACAAATAGTTCTTTATCTAGAAGTAATTTTATTACTAGAAGTATTTGAGCAAAATCAAAATAAGGATGGTGGAAGTTGCCAACACTATTCATATGCTTATAAAATGTTGTATTGCTGTGCAAGTAATGTAGTTTATCTCCAAGTCTTTGTGAACATTAAAGACACCTTACTTAGAAATCAGTATGCATTCAAAATACAGTAGCATCTGTAATTAAATTAACACTTCAAACACGTAAAGCACTTTAGCTGGCAGAAGTGCTTTATTTGTGAAGATTGTGTCCTCTTTTTCATTTTACAATCAGTGCAGATTTGAACAGAATTGGCGCTTCTACAAAATAAGCTTGTTACATCCCCAAGTCTGTCACTTAGACAACCAGTCCCGTTACTTCCTGGCTGTTAAGCTCATTAAAACTAAACTCAAGAGGAATGAAATTGCTCAGAGCACTTGCCTTGCAACGACTTCTAATTGAGCTGCAGTGGGAAGTCTGAGATTGAATAGCCACAGAAAAGCTGGCCTTTGGTAGAAGCTGCATCATGAGTTTAGCTCCACTGAGCTAACCAAACTAGGAAGTAAGAGGAACAGTTGTTTGCTTGAAAGCCAAACGGTGCAACCAGATTAATTCATAAAAGTGTAACTTTCAATAGAAAGCTGCACTTTTTGCAAAATGAAATAGAGGACTCACTTTTCACACATAAAACTTTTCAGCAAGCTAAAGTGCTATAGGGGTCCCTTTAAGTACAATAATCCCATATATTTCCATTTGAGTTGCCATGAAATACTTAATAATATTTTGTAAGTGAACAACACCCCTGTGAAGCATTGTTTGTTCTGAGTGGTGCACAGCATTGTATAGCAATTTCATTTCTTAATGTATCCTGGTGTAAACATATAGACCATTGTTGTATAGAAATAGATAAGACATTGCTAGCAAATGATTTGATGCAATGTTGCTCAGTATTAAATACTGATGTTTATCCCTCAATCAATAAACAACACATTCTCAGCACCGTATACCAGCAACCCCTAAGCCTTAATCTCAGAATGCTATTGCATGCCAATCCATTGTGGGATGGGATCACAAATTATGTAGAATACATGGATTTAACTGAACAGCGTCTGAAGCAATCTTTGTGTAAAACATTCTATATTTTGGAAATGTTTCTTAAAGGGACACTCCAGGCACCCAGACCACTTCTGCCCATTGGAGTGGTCTGGGTGCCAACTCCCTCTACCCTTAACCCTGCAAGTGTAATTATTGCAGTTTTCATAAACTGCAATATTTACCTTGCAGGGTTAAGTCCTCCTCTAATGGCTGTCTGCTAGACAGCCACTAGAGGACACTTCTGTGTTCATAGAACACGAAAAGTGTGTTATACGACGCTGGACGTCCTCACGCTATGTAAGGACCTCCAGTGTTGCCAAAATCCCCATAGGAAAGCATTGAAAGCATTATTCAATGCTTTCCTATGTGGAGGTCTAATGCATGTGCGCGGCATTGCCGCGCATGCGCCTTAGGTCTCCCCCGCCGACGTCAGCTGGAGCGTAGGTGGAGCCTGACCCAGTGCTGAGGGACATCGGCGCTGGATACAGGTACTTCACTGAAGGGGGTCCCAACTTGGAATGGGAGGTGGGAGGGAGAGGGGACCTGCAGTGCCAGGTAAATGGTTTGTTTTCCTGGCACTGGAAAGTCCCTTTAAATGCATTTCACACTGAGGTGTGGTTGATCTTGAGTGACATAAACAGATGACAATAAGTTTTGTAAGCTCTTTTCTATCTCTGAGTGTCTAAGGAACATGGGATGACCTAATAAGGAATTGTCAACAAGCATATTGCATCTCTAGCATTGACTTTGTAATGCTTACATGGCCATTTTGGTGGTATATTTGTAGAATGTATTATGTGTGTAGGGAGTATCTAGGAGAATGGGACACAGACACTGAGACACAGAACATCAAGGAAAAGTATCTTCACACTCTGAATGTCCAGCATGTACCATCAGCTGTTGACCTATTTAACATCAATGACATTGTAAGTACTGACTTTGTATTTGCAAAGAAAGAAGAATAAATCTTTTATAAGAAAAGCCAGGAAAGTCTGAATGCGTTATATTTTTAAGTGACACAGAAGAACTGTAATATGAATGATACAAGGCGAGACACCCAACAATAAGAAAGAGGAATTTACATATATATATATATATATTTATATATATATATATATATATATATCTCTCTCTCAAGCAGAATAATTATTTTTTTACACTTTGAAAAAGTGTAACATACAATATTAGAACATATCTATAGAGGACTCTGTCATTCACAAATCTGTGGATGAAAGGGGCACTTTAACCTACAATATTGACAAAAGAAGAAGACAAATGATTTAGTTATATTTTTCAATAATAGATATGTAGTTGTTGCTGCATTATGATAGGAATGTAAGCTAGCTGACCCAAGGAACTATATTATATTACTGCAGTTTCCAAAACATGTGTGACATGTCATGCTTCCCTTTTATTCCAGAGGTTTGGTCCTTAAGGGGTTAATACTATTAGAAATACGTTCCAAATTAACTGTCTTGAAAATGTCCCATGAACTGGAATGTTGATTACAATAAATAAATAATTTGGAACATTTTTCTAACAGTATTGAATCATGTTTAACGTTTATTAAACAGAGACCAAAGTTAGCATTGAAGCAACACCCTTTGCTATTGTCCAATTAGCAATAACAGAATCGTATTGCTCACTTTCATTAGTTGTTTGGTTCATGGTGGAGTCAAAATGGTTTTCCTTTGAATGTAAATGTATTTTATAATACATATGATGTGTTTCCCATGTATATGTCCCTAATCAGAATTGAAAAATTACAGTGGCAAGATTGGCACTTAAATTAATGGTTTGTACCTTTTTATGTTAAAGCAAGCATTCTCTTTGTTAAATGTTATGTCCTATTACTTCATTTTCATAATTTGCTTTGAGAAGTGCAATCAAAACACATTATGTTTGGTTCTCTGATTTTGCGAAAGTAGACTGCACAACAATGTGTAAATGTTGCCTCCAATTAAATCTTCAGTAGTTTTATATATATACCCAGAATCCCTTGCAGTACTAACAGCACTGCAAATGTGTGATTTCTGTGGGTAAAGCGATCTGTGCATTGACTGTACACACACACACCACACACCACATAACACACACCACGCACACACACCACACACAACACATAACACACACAACACATACACACCACACACAACACATAACACACACCACACACACACACCACACACAGCACACACACACACCACACATAACACACACCACACACACACCCCACACACACACATATATACTGCTTTATTCAAATTATTTTAAATTACAAACAAAAACCTGCCTACTCCAGGAATAACTAGTTCTTTGAAATGGCAAATGCATAATTAGAAAATAAAGGCAAGATCTTCTGAAGAGTTCACAGAGTGTCAATACTTCAACCTGGTAAGTAAAATTAGGGAGAACATATAAACACAGATGAATAATGTATGTCACCTGGTGTATTGTGAGATAGTGTCACAGCCTGGATTCCCATGTACCACATTTTCACCATCTCCTCCCATCTGAAAGACAAAGATGAGACATCTGTGTAAGTGTTACACCTGGGATTGTTCTCTATTCCGTGGCTAAAAGTAATCCGCCCACTGCAGAGAGGTTCAACAGCTTCTGCTTTTTATTTATCTTTTAAGCGTGTCCTATAATATAATGTGAGTGGTAGAACCTGTTTCAAATGACAGCAGCATACAGTAATTAAATAAAAACCTATAGATAATTTGTGAGGACAAAATTAGGTGAAGCATTAAACCTTTTCTGTTTAGAGTTGCGTGCAACCCACATGAACTTTAAGAACCTAAATGCTAACTCTGGAAATATGGAATTATTAAACTGGAACTGTCAGCTTTGAGGTCTTACATTTGCAGAGATTCTCCAAGGTGACATGTCCATTTGTATGCACGCTTGTAGGAGTAAGTGGTTTTCTCAGTGTAGTAAACCCTTGAAAACCAATTCCATTCTAGTATGTATGCTCCATTGCCTTTAATAGCTAAAAAAAAAACTATTTTTGTTTTAATTCCTCAGTATATCCATGCGCAAACTTTTCAACAAATCATACATTAATTTTATAGCATTTTATTCATATTTTATATCCCCCTTTTTTACGTGCAAAAATATATTATTTGTAAACCTTGAAAAGCCTGCAGGGCCAGGCTATAGACACCATAACAACTACATTAAATTGTAGAGATTCTGGTGACTATTGTCTCTTTAAGATTTTGTTGTGAGATGCGGTGTGTCATAGGCAGTGCATCACATAGGTAACTTTAAACCTTCATTAATGATACAACATTAATAGGTTGTTAATGCACTTTTCCACTTTGCTAAATATCTTGGTAGTTTTGTTCATGTGTTTTTGGATTTTGAGAAAGCATTTCCCTAACGGGATAAGGCCGAATGGTAGGGCCTCTGTAGGCACATAGCGCAAACTTGCCATGTGAGAAGGACTGATGTCAGTTTACAAATTGACTTGTAGTTGTTTACTTTACACTTGTAATAATTAAACATTTATGGAGAAGACATTATTAGTGTGAATGTTGTTGAACTATACCGTTATTAGTTTCTCTGTCTACATTTCAGTAATCGGAGAAGTATTCCTTGCACGTTGATAGTAGTAGCTGGGTAACTGTCACTCCTAAACAATACACAATCCTTTTCACTGGCCAATACTTAGTAAATAAATGAGCAAATTATGAAAAAAACATTCTTATATATTTGTACCATTACTGAACCAGTAATATTTCCATCTTGAATTTTATCCAAGAGTAACAAATATTAGGCACTTTTAAAAATCTTGTAATTGTGCTATTTCTCACTCTCATTATTAACTTTTACTAGTCTGTGAAGGAAGAACGATGTGTCACAAAGATATGAGTTACTGTATGTTATATGTATGGACAGATACTTTCTCAGATAAATAGGCATTTTCACATAGGTGATTTATAACTGCTTCATTTATATCAGACCAAACTCTAGGTGTCATAGTTCCTATATGTTTAAACAGAAAAATGTCTGTAAATGGAAGTGAGGTGGTTCCCCATGGCCAAAAGTATCCAGTAAATCAGGTATAAACTAGTTCTTTGGGTGTAAATTCAGTAAGCTCCCAAACCAGTGTTCACTGTATTGCATTGTACATTCACTACATTTACTAACGTTAAGTTTAAAGACTACTCTATGCTAGTTCTAGGACTCAGGCATAGGCAACCTTCGGCACTCCAGATGTTTTGGACTGCACCTCCCATGATGCTTTGTCAGCATTATAGGTGTAAGAGCATTATGGGGGGTGTAGTCCACAACATCTGGAGTGCCGAAGGTTGCCTATCCCTGTTAGGTTCTATTTGTCAAGACATTTTGATTTCTGCCTTCCGATAATTGTGTGAGTCTCTCAAGGTATCTCTTGATGTACAGAGCCTTGCTGTTTCAAGAATCGGCTACCTTTTTTCTAAAAGTAAACTATATTTTCACCCCTTAGAAATGTAAAAATTCAGTGACTACATTGTATAAAGAGTTGCTCGCATAAAACTGTGATTTACTTTTTTTTTCTGGCTTGTATCCCTAAATTGCCTAGTTATCAAGTTGCTCATGGGTGTTGCCTATCTCACTACAATAGCAAGTTTTATTGTTCAATCCCCCCAAAATCCTCTATAATCGCACGTTAATATTATTTGTTCTGGGATAGAGTAATGGGTAAAGTGCTGGAAAATGTCATAAAGTAAATTATTATACAAGGATCTTTGTGGACCCTTGTTGAGTCATATTTGTATTTGTAAATGTTGTAATCACATTTCTGTGACGATTAGAAGCCCTACTTTATTTATGGGCAAAATATTTCCTTAGTTATTGTTTCTTGCTGTTTTTTGATGGCGTGTAAGAAGAAAAGTTGGAGTTTTTACCCTTGAGTACTTGTGTTAGGAAGTGAGCGAGATGTTAATTAAATGTAATTGCCGTGTATTCAGCAGAAACCCCACCCTATTTCATGAGAGAATGTGCATCTAGAAGCCTGGATTAAAAATGCTTTCAGCGTATATTAAAAAATAAAAAGTATGAAATCACCGTGTGAAGAAGTATAATAAACACATTCCAAGGCCTGTGGCAATATTACTGGGAGCTTCAAGTTTACAAGACGCAAGCCAAGTATAGACTACAGACATAACACATAAAATTTTCCACTTTTGTTAAAAGTGATTGGATTACTAAACTTGACAGGAGTAAAGAATCGGTTTGCCTGGATCTCTAGTTCAAAAAATATGGGTAGAGAACTGTCTGGGAATTGCACTTACTCTCTGTTTTACCTGCTTTTAATTTTCTCTTTTTATTAGAGATTCTGATGAAAGTTTGAGACCGTGTTCTTTCAAGTCAGCTCAGCAAGCCTTCTTGGTGATCACATGCAGGTGGTCAGAACATTACCTTTGTGGTTTTTGACATGCCATAAAACATGACCACCTGTTTTTCTGTGTTTTTATTTTTCCAGACTGTGACTGTTATAATGTAGAGATTTACCACCTCCTTAGATAAACTTTAAAATGCTCCCATTGTTATTCAGGGACCACAGACTTGGATTTCCTTGTTTAATAACGTAGGCATACGACTAAAAAGATGAAGAATTTTTTAAAGATAAAATATCATATTGTTGCTGTGGATGTCCCACTCACCTTTAGTTTGGTCTTCTGAAAAGTCTCAAATATGTTTTGGAGTCAGTAATGGAATATGTGTTAAAAATAGCTAGCCTCCATTTGTATATGGGCAAATCCAATGTCTGCAAAAACATTTGTTTAATATGCCTCGAGTCTAAATTATGAATCTCTGATTCGATTTTTCATATGCTATGAAAAGGAACAATATTGCAAAAATTTGGTTCGGAGTTCTCTTTATGGTGGTTGGCTATCTTTCGAACTTTGGATTATTAGAAACATTACTTTCCATTAAATTTGAACGTGGCCAGTGATATGATGAACTTTTGGTAATATCTACTCCAAAATTATGTTAGTGTAGTCTGTGCACTGAACCATTTAGTTCACTGTGACGTTCCTTTAGCAAAATATTTGATTCCAGCATTAAGATAACCACTCCTCACCTAAACTGCAGGCAAAGAAGAAGAAATAATTTGTTTTAGAGATGAATGTTCTTGCTCAAGACAAGATGTAGCTTGCAGGAGAACATCTGCAGCCAGCCCATTCTGTGAGAGATGGGGCCAAGACTTGTTTGCATCCTGATGCTTGTCATAACATGTCTAAAGTAGAAAAAAATGTCTGTAGTCGCAGAACAAATAAATATAGTTTATATTGATTTATGTCTGAAAATGAATGTAGAATCCATTAATCAACACGTTCGGCAATTCCAGTTGCACTGTTATTTTTTCTTTACTTTTCTTTGAAACGGACGTGGTGAGTGGTAGGTTTTAAAAGTCTCTTATACAAAAGAAATTTTTGTTATATAAATAGAAACTTTTAAACAATATTCTATTTAATATGAAGTGTACTGCAATTTTGGGGCAGAAGACTAGCTAGCTTTTATAATGAGGGAACATAAATTTATGCGGTTTGTATCTTAAGTGTGTCTGATGTCCTCTTCTGTATGACTGTATGGCCAAATGTTGTTTTAGAAGTTTTTTGGAATTCTACTCTTTAACATTGTGATTTGATTTAATGTATGGTGATTAAAAATAAAAACATGTTGCAAGTCTAGTCTATTTTGTATCTAGAATATTAAATATGGTCATTCGGTGTCTGTGGGATGAGTTTAATACAAGACTATTAAGAAAAAAATGTCCTTTGAATAGAATTATTTTGTTTGTAACATAATATAGATCCATACATTTACATATTCATCTTCTGGATAAGCATGTCAATTCACTAAACTCAGAATTCTAGCACATCGAAACCCTATTGACAAAACCAATGATAAAATAGCCAATCTCTACTTTTTTTTCTGCAAAAGTTAAGTATTCCTACACTGTCATGTGTTTGTTAGAATTGTAACATGGAAAGTCTGATAGCATCTTTAATAGACACTAAAGTTCCTCACCATGTGGAGCCTTTGTATAATAAATCATAATCCTCACGCTCCTCAAGTGTTATTTACTCAGGTCCTAATATCTGACTTTTATCAAATCTAGGGGCTCAATAGAGACCCGTGCCTTCATCCAAAAATGCTGCTGCTTCCTTTCCTTTTCTTCTTCCCCCTTTTCCATTTCTCTTTTTTCCCTTTATTGCTCAAATCCTTTACCTTATTATAGCTTCATTTTACATCGCTTCTGTTAGTTGTTTACTCTTTCATAGTTGTTTAAGGAAACACTTCAAGCCTAGCCACTACATTGATTTCTAATGGTTTGACTTCATAACTGGGGTCCACATTCCCTTTCATTTTGCAGCCAGAAGCTCTCTGAGCTGAACCCAACTCATTAATTGAGAGTGATCAGGTGATACTCTCTACCAATGAGCTGTTCCTTGTATTGCTCCACTTAGCTTACGCTAGCAAACGTAAGCTCCTAGGTGGAGCTTCTGGCTCTCACTTCTAGCTGCAGAGAAGCAGGCAACGGCACCTGGCAGACCTCAGGTACGCATGCCATTTTCCAACACTTTGTGTACCCTTCAATAAAATACAACTGATTAATAAAATAGCCAAGATTCAACTATAGCTGTGTTGGGGAATCTTTCCAAATTACATATATTACTATACATTTTAATATTCCTATTCAATCTGCTACAATTCAGACTTTACAGAATAAACTTGAATCATTTTGTTGCTTAATAGGAAGGTGGCCTACTTTTCGCTTCACTGGGGCTTACGGCACCGTAGAGATTAATGGGAATATTTCTTCAATATCAGACAGGCACAAGATACTGAGGCAGGCCAACAAGTTACAACATTTTGATTGAAAGTCACATAGTTTCATAACCTTTTCTGCTTCAGAACACTGATATATGTTTAGCCAATCGTAATATCAGTCTCAGAGCAACTTTTGTTATTATCATTCCATGTAACTTCATTCCTAGCCAGGGGCGTACCTAGAGCATTTGGCACCCGGGGCGGATCCTGTGCTTGGCACCCACCCCCCTCCCAAAAAAACCTGTAAAAAATGTTAAAGGTTTTATTTCTTTTATTTTTACAATTTGTAAACTTTACAAAACCCTTGTCCTGCCCTGCCCCTCCTACAAAACCTCTGTCCTGCCCCTTCTACAAATCCTGTACTGCCCCATCTACAAAACCCCCGCAACCCCCTTCCACAAATCCCCTGCTTATCCCCCCTTATAAAGACTCCTGTCCCAATACAAAACCCCCACCCCTTCTTCTACAAAATCCCTGCAGCCCCACACACACATTTACAGGCAGACAGTCACACACTCAGTTACAGACAGACAGTCACACACTCAGTTACAGGCAGACAGTCACACACAGTCACAGGCAGACAGTCACACATACACATTTCCTCCGTGCGGCCAGTTTATCAGCTGTTTGCTTGAGTGAGCTGTACTGGCCGCACGGCACCCTAACTACCATGGGACACTGTGCGGCCACAGCTCACACAGCCCCCTCCAGCCAGGGCCGGTACAAGGATTTTTGCCGCCCTAGGCAAAAGTAAAGTTTGCCGCCCCCCATGTGACATCACAATGCCCCAGCCATATGATTTGCCATGTTAACTAACGCCAGTGCTGCAGTGCCGCCGTGTTTACATTAAAAGGCCTGCAGGGACAGGCTATAGACACCAGAACCACTACATTAAGCTGAAGTGGTTCTGGGGACTATAGTGTTTCTTTAATGTGAGGTAAATTAGAGCTTAGTGCCACGAATAATATACTAGATTGCCTACTTACAACCAGATGAGGATGATGATGGGCTCTAGCTGCAGTCTGGCTCCACTGGTCTGGTGCAGAACAGGCTCTCTGGAGGCGGTTTGTAACTGTGGTCACAAAAATCAATGTTCTGGGAGAACGGGAAGCAGCTTCATTTTTTGGGGGTCCTTTACACAGCTCAAGGTCAGGGTCCCAGGGTCCACCTTCATGTTCCACCAATGAGTTTGTTCACAGGGGGTGGAGTGTGTAGGGGATGTCCTGATATGTGTGTAAGGAATGCATTGTTTGAAATTGTGTTTGTATGTGTAAGGACTGCAAGGTGTGTTTCTGTGTATGTATGGAATGCATTGAATGTGTGTAAGGGGTGCATTAAGTGTGTGTAATGAATGCATTGTGTGTTTCTGTGTGTGTAAGGGATGCATTGTGTGTAACGGTTGCATTGCTTGTGTATGTGTTTGTGTGTTTTTCTGTGTGCAAGGGGTGCATTGTGTGTATGTGATGAATGTCAATCTCTCCTCCCGCTCCAATTTCCTTCTCCTCCTCCCAATTTCTCTTTCTCACCCCCCTCCTAATTTCTCTCACCCCCGCTCCTATTTTCTCTCACCCCCCTCCTTTCTCTCTCACCCACCTTTTTCTTTCTCACCCACCCCCCCTTTTCTCTTTCTCACCCACCCCCTTATTTCTCTCTCACCCCCCCTTATTTCTCTCTTTCTCACACCCCCCCTTATTTCTCTCTTTCTCACCCCCTTATTTCTCTCTTTCTCACACCCCCCTTATTTCTCTCTTTCTCACCCCCCCTCTATTATTTCTCTCTTTCTCACCCCTTATTTCTCTCTTTCTCACCCCTTATTTCTCTTTCTCACCCCTTATTTCTCTTTCTCACCCCTTATTTCTCTTTCTCCCCCCTTATTTCTCTTTCTCACCCCTTATTTCTCTTTCTCACCCCCCTTATCTCTCTTTCTCACTTATCTCTCTTTCTCACCCCCCCTTATTTCTTTTTCTCACCCCTTATTTCTTTTCTCACCCTCTCTCACCCCTATTTCTCTTTCTCACCCCTCTCACCCCCCTTTCTCTTTCTCACCCCACCCCATTTCTCTCTCACCCCTTATTTTCCTCTCTCCCTTCCCCCTTCTTTCTCCCCCTCCCCCCTACCTCCCTGTAGCGTGGCCGAGCCCTGTATAGTCCGCTGGGTACAGGGAGCTTTTGTTTCCTATACCCGGCCGGACTAACAGGAGGTGCACACTCAGTGTGCACTTCCTGTTAGTCCGGCCGGGTACAGGAGACAGCTGCTCTCTGTACCCGCGGACCATGCTGCAGTGAGGGAGCTGACAGGAGTGTCAGCCCCTCTCCTCAGGCTGCGCCCGGGCGGTGCGGTCCGCCCTCATGGACGCCCCGCCCGGGCAATGCTGCAGCCGCCCGAGGCTCTCTACAGAGCGCTCGGGCGGCTGCAGCATGGGGGGGGGGCGGCGGGGCTGGCCATGGCACCCCCCATCCTGGTGGCACCCGGGGCGGACCGCCCCCCCCTTAGTACGCCACTGTTCCTAGCTTTTCACAAAGGAAATTACTCCCTGACACACATGAAAGGGACTGCTGTACAGTCTCTAATTGAAGGCTTTGAGAGCAACGAAAGAGATTTGAGAGTTAATGCAAGAGCAGAGATGTGAGTTTCACTCAGTTTCGTTTAAAAGCACATTAATAATAATGGACAAAAAAAAGAAAATGTACAGCTAGTAGTCAGTGTAAGAAAAATAAAAGTATTGAAATCAGAATAATTGTTTATTATTGATCGTACATAACTGTATTATTATTATATGTATACAGCACCAACAAATTCCGCAGCTCTTTACAATGGGTGGACTAGCAAACATGTAATTGTAACCAGATAAGTTGGACACACAGGATCAGAGGGGTTGAGGGCCCTGCTCAATGAGCTTACATGCTAGAGGGAGTGGGGTAAAGTGACACAAAAGGTAAGGGAAGTAGATTGGTAGAATAGTATGTTGTTGCTTTTTTGTTTATTTCATCTTTTTATCTTATTTTTTTTCTATCTTTCATACACGGCTAATATCATTGTTTATTTTATTTCTATGTTATGTCTTGTATTGTTGTCTTTGTTACATTGTGTAGACACACAGTATGTGTGTATGTATATGTGAGATATATATATATATCTATATATATATATATATATAGAAATATATATATATACACAATATGTATCAAGAAAGGATGCACTCTTCGGTCTTTCAAACAGTAGAAAAGTATTCAATCCATCAAAAAGTATACAATAATATGACCGACGTTTCAACCCATTCGGGTCTTCCTCAAGATATAACTTCAGCGTGGGAGTGCACCAGGGCATCTAACTAACTACTGTGTCACCAGCAAGGGTGAGTGCCATTATACTTATATATAGTTATTTTATATGTATGAATTCCAGATGTGCACACCAAAACAAGTGTATTGCACATGCACATGCAAAATAATAGTCCTTTATACAAAACAGAAAACTACCAATGGTTCAGCCCTCCTAATGGACCTTTCATCAAGGAGACATCGGATTCATACAAAAACAGTTGTATTGTCACCAACATTACATAACAGATGCATATTATTAAGATTCTGTGGTACACCTTAATGTTGTAATTTTACAATGGCAAAAAGAATCCTATCTCAAAATGTGTGAAGTGTGTTGATTTTGGAGATGGCTTCATAGAGTGGGTTCCTATAGTAACTTCCCCAGCTCAGAAATGATGTATTATTGTTTTGTTTCCATTGTTCTCTGATATCTTTGTAGGAATGTCATGAAAGATATATGTGGGCTTAGTTCCGTACTTTGTCTTGCCAGATTTGTTTTGCCCAGGGCATGCACACATTTTGTGGATGCCCATATGTTTGGTTGGATCCCATGATGTTACTGTAGCGGTCTAGACAAACATCAAACATTTTAAGAAAGGAATGCTTGCCATGATTGGGAGACGTCCAAATTGAGTTAATGAATGGTTACCTAAAAGGCACAAGGAAAGGTTAAAACACACAAAATTAAGTGCTGCGTCCAATCTCCCACTACGCTTTGGCGGCAGCTATGGGTATAGTATTGATAAGCCCAAAAATAGAGAACAAAAGCAAAAAAGTTACCTGTGCTCTATCGCATATGCCTATACGCAGTTAAATGACAGGAATTTTTTTAGTATCACTCCAATGGCCACTTTAGTGTAAGATCACCTGCCACATCAAAACCTGAGTCCTACGCGAACAATTCATCTTGGTGCTTTCAGCTAAAAGGCAGAATATCTAATGATACAGAAATGATATTCTTATAAACTCCTAACGTATATAAGGTGTGACTTTATTTGGATAAATATATATATATATATATATATATATATATATTGAAGACTATTCTTTTTTTACAGTCAGTCTTACTTCTTAATAATACCTTTAATAAAACTAGAATTTAAGAAATATGTTATTATATAACATTTACTTTTATTTTCCTATGTATTTGTAGTGATTGCTTTTGACCTATTCTTGCTAAAATTTGATAGTGACCTAAGTATCCCATGCAGTGATTGATCTAATTCCTCTATATCCTAAGCACATGTTATGTACTGTAAATCTACTTTGGTTGACTGAAAGAAGTATCCCTAACCCTCCCTAACCTAAAACAGGAAGTCTATCTAGTACTCTACTAACCCTATTACCCAACACCTATTCTAACTCCAAATCTAGGGATCTACCCAAACAGCCCATGCAGAGCTGACTACTCTTACAGTAAACCTTTGGGTCTACCCAACCAGAACACAGAACAAACAGTAATCTAATGAGCTCTGTAATGTGCCTAAGCACACTAAAGTCAGCGTTCCAGAAGGCATGTGGTCTGCACCTCAGGCACCTGACTTGATCCTGTGCTGTGGGCTTTGGCTTCAAACAGCATTTTTGCAGTGTTACTGTGGCTATGTATCAAAAATATGTTGAGGCATTTTAATGATGCTGTTTTTTGATGAAATCTTTAATATGTTAGTCTTTTTATGTAGGAAGTTTTAAAACATGACTTTTTAAAGAAACACTTGTAACACCATAACCACTACAGCCCATTCTAGTGGTAATAGTCACAGGAGTGCCTTGGCATCATCCTAGAGTAATTTATCAAACTGTTTTAGAACCTGCACCTGAGCTGCATCTGGTCATTTCCTGCATGAGATGCTGGATGTCTTTTTTAAGCTAAGCATACCCAATTCAGTACTGCGCCCATTGGCTGAGAGCATCAGGATGATGCTTAGCACAGTGGAACTGATCAGATTCTTCTGCAAGAAGAATATGGATTCGGAAAGGCTGCTGTGAGACTGAGAGGGCACCAGGGCACTTCAGCCACAATAACCTCTACAGTGGGCTGTAGTAGTTATGGTGCTTGGAGAGTTCTTTTAACCCCTTAAGGACACATGACATGTGTGACATGTCATGATTCCCTTTTATTCCAGAAGTTTGGTCCTTAAGGGGTTAAAGACTCTGTTTGAATTGTATATGTTGTATATAGTGGTATGTAAATTTATTTCTGTGGGAACTGAATATTTCTATTTTTATGAACACACCATTCACGAGTATGTTTCACTTTTTGCCAAACTGATAAGAGAAAAAAAACCACTTTGATCCATTTTGCAATACATGTTATAGGTTTTTGGCTTTCTACTTCCTTCAGCTGCCCATGAAACTTGTGTTTAATCCACCAGTGTTACTTGTTATGTTTTATCCAAATACAGCTGGAACCAAACTCAAACAAAAGCTTGTGAACATTGCGTCTATTGTGACCATGCAGTCCAAAGAGAATTAAACAGCCTAATGCTGAACTTCACTCATTATTTGTCTTCCAAAACAAATGTGTTTATATGTGTTACTCCTTAAAGTGTGTGCAAATGAAATGAAGTCTACTTTCATAGTTCAAAAATATTAAATTGCAGTAAATGGCAGGGTGTGATTTACTGTCAAATTGTCTTCAATCTGAGTTATTGTGTAGCTGTGCAGAAGAGTGTGTGTGTGTGTGTGTGTGTGTGTGTGTGTGTGTGACAAAGTTTGAATTTAAAGAAGGCTCAAGAGTGCTATTTTTTGCTGGCATTTAATTTTTCCTAAATTCATTGTGAGAATATATATATATATATATATATATATATATATATATGTTTCTATTTGGCATCACTTGCATATTTCACTACAATTCCAGAATTCCCAGATTAAAATGCAAATGAGCACAGGCATTTAGTTTCTGGCTTTACTGTCCATTTCTGCAGGTACCCTTAGCATGCAATACTGTTTTAAACAAAGTTCTATTGAAACCAAAGCACAGTCTACTTAGGGTACCTGCAGAAAAGTTATTTTTTTGTTGTTGTTTTTTTTAATACTGGACTTCCTTGTTTGTTTGTTTTTTTGTAACTGATTAAAAATTGCTATCAAGCTTGTCTGTAATCCAATTCTGGGTCAAACCTATAACTGCAGCGATCCTCGTGTGTTGAAGTTATGAGCCTTGATAGGATTTGTCCAATTAGATGATTCTCAAGCATTGAGGACACATGGTGCATACACAGAGCAGCCTCTCTATGTGAGAACTGTAGTGGTTATTGTGTCTGGAGTGTTTGTTTAATACCAGGAGGTTCAGTTGCTGCTGCAGTTCTCTTTTCCAACATTACAGAATAACATTACCACCCTATACAAGCGCACTTGAAAAATTCAATGCATGAACATACGAATTGCAGGTGCATTGTGTGCAAGTGACGTGCTCTGTACTTTTTCAATTGGGATTCTTTTGTAAACAGTGCCTGTACCCATTATATCCCCATAATGTTGCAACAGAGATCAGGAATTGAATGACAGTATCTTATAATGACAATTTCTTAGCCAGCTACTGATGAGAAAAAGAGGAGAATGGTTCATATCCCTTGCACAAGATTAAAAATTTGGGCATTCAGAGGAAAATACTTTTTTATGTTATAATGCGTCGGTCAGCTACCTATTTGCCTGAAAGGAACATTTCAATAGGAATTTAAGCATCACAACCACCACAGTTAATTGTAGTGAGTATGGTACAGAGTCAAGCTGCCTTATGTCAAACAGTTTTTGAGGGATTTTACACAAACCAGGTCTTTCCCAGAGCCTATAACATGGTTCCTCTGCTGCACTCTAGCTAATGCAGAAATGGACTTCCACTTTAGCTTGTCCAAATCTGGCCAACATTTGACCATTGATTCTGTTTTTTATTTCCTAAGGTCCATACCTATCAACTTTTCAAATGGACACTTTCGTTTTAGGGGTATGAGTGGAGGTGTGGCCATGGGCAGGTCTGTTCTGGGACATTATGTCAATGTAATTTTGAAGAGTTTTATTGCTGTAGAGATATATTTATTGCTGTTGAGCTCTGTTACAAGACTCACCAACAAAATAGAACTTCTAGGAAAGAGAGAGATTAGGATAGAAAAGAAGGACAATGGAATTGGGCCCAAAATAAGGACTGCTCCTTCTAAATAGGGACACTTGGGAAGAATGACATTCTCCTAGGCTTATTTTCTCAAATCTGTGTTATTGTAACCCACTTTTCTTTAGACTAATGCATGATAACCTCCTTATAGTCCGCTAATACTGTGCCAGGCTTATCTACCCATCTTTTCCCCTTAACGCATCAATTCTTACATAACAGTGTACCCAGTCTTTTCTCAGTAAAATACATCCTATCTTGTGCCTACAGAAATTCATTAGGACTGTCCTACATGCCTTGTATTACGGCCTTACTTGTCTTATTAGACTTTCCCTAGTCTTCAGTTCTTTGAGAAATCCCTACAAAATATTCAAGAAAGTACAAAGTCACCAAGTATTTTCTGTTCTCATAATGCTCTGCCCTGTCCTCCCTCCCTGTTAAGTAGATCAGTGCTTTTTAACCCTTTTTGACAGTTACCCAAATCAATTACATTGCTTTATTGTGTTGACCTGTTCTTCAATTGTAAAATTAGCTCAGTGACCCATACTTAGAATTTAAACTTCTAACAAAATTGCTACATTTATTGGCACACTTACTTGTTTATTTGCAACACTGCGTACAATTTTGGCATTTTACGAATATTATATTTTTAGTATAGACAACAGATCAGTCTCATTATCTCTACATTATTTCATGTTTTGCTGCCTCATGACTTTTGACTGGCATGGATTGACCCTAATGGTAATACAATATGCATTTATAATGCAACAGTGTAAAGGCAAAAATGTGTATGAAGTAGAGGTAGAGAAAAAAAACTAAATTTGTTTGTTTGTGTGTTGGATCCAACTATGTAAAATCTAGAGAAGCATATTTTCTATGTATTGCAGATGAGAGAGATTTTGGAAGACATGACGATGCTTGTAAAATATGCACAAGGCAAGACCAGAGGCGCCGCAAAGCTTGATTACTGCGTAAAGTGCCGTTCAGACTTGCCTTTCCCTGGTGGCCTGCAGCATTATGTAGAAATGGGGACGCTACAACTCGTTCCAAAACTCTACCTGATCAGACCTGCCCAGTCTTAGGTTGGGGAAAAAAAGTGTTTGAAGTAAACAGGAAAATTACTCACCTTAATGATGTGTTTTACTGGTAGTGATGATACTCTGATTTTAGAATTGATTTTATCCTGTGATAAATTATACAGTGATATACAGTTGGACGTTTTTTTGCACACCCCCATGGAGTCTGTAATAGTTTCTGCAGAACTGAGCCACATGGGGATTTCTCGTATTTGCTCAGTGAGTATCAATACAGAACAAATGAGCTGTGTTGTACCACTTAAAGGTGTAAATCTGTAGATGGCTGAGATATTTCCTGCTTGTAATGTTATGGCATTAACCATGACCTCTATTACACAGTATTATACAGCTGTATCTGCAGAAAGCTGGATTAACCACTTAATGTTAGTGTTTTGGTGGTACGCCAAGTTCATGTTTTCCGTAAGATAATATGTACTATTCTCTTGGGTTACTCACAGTGAACATAGCGGGCATTTCTAAAAAAAAAAAAAAGCACAACTAGATTTTTGACTAGGCCTTTGTGATTTGGAGTGCAGTTGAAGAACACTGAAATGAACATTGAAGACCTTGTGGACCATTGATTACAGATGTAGACCAGCAGATACGTAGTGAATCCGGTAGTGGGGATTGCTCTGTGTATATGCTATACATAGGTGTTTTTCTTCAGTCTTGCTGTTAGTGTGATTTTTCTAGATCTGGAATAAATCTTGTTATATTTTCAAACTGTAGGTTCTAAGATAGTGTCTTCTTCATAGTGCAGTTTGAGTTGTAGTAATCAAATTAGTCAATTTAAAATGACAAATACTTCCCGGAGTTTATGAGCGTAATCCTTCCTCTTTGTAAATCCGAGAAGTACTATTTTCTTTTGTTTTTTTCCATCATGTAGCATTCCCAGACAGATGCCTATGCTTTCAAACTAAGCCAATATGGCGTTTGTCAAAGGAACCCTAATCTGACTGTTAAATTGTCAGCCTTCGGTTTAATCTTAAGAATGTAAACACTGCCCAAGCCCTCAGAAGATATCACTGTATAATACCATTAATGCAATGGGATCAAGCTAAAAGAGACCATACTCCATAAAAACAAAAACAAAGTATTTATTTCTTGTTAAATATTCTGTCGTGTTCTGTTTCATTATGTAACCCATTCATTACCTACATGACAGAAGTTAAGAGCGGTTAAGCTACAATGAGATGGGGTCGTGAAATACACAATCTTTAAATAAAATCTTCAACAATGCTCCCAGCCTATCATTATCAGGAAAGAGGCTGATTTAAAGGACTACTATAGTGCCAGGCATAGGCGTGTGCACGGGGTGTGCCTGGGCACACCCTAATCCCTGCGGCCTGCACTATGTGCCAACCTCTGTGGGCTGGTGAGGGAGCTCAAAGATCTCCCTCACCGACCCACAGGCAGGGAGAGGACCCAGGGAGCTCTTGCCAGCAGCTCTAGCACCAGGCCGCGGGGCTAGAGTTCACTCACCACTGGACCACCAGGGATGGCAGCAGCACGGTCCCCCCTCCCTACAAAAGATAAGAAGGGAGGGGGGATTTTAACTAAACAGCCCCTACCTCCACCACCACACAATACACACAAACATACAGCACACACATACATCACCCTTAAACACACAGCACCCTTACACACACACTTACAGCACCTTCACACTAACAGCACCCTTACACACACACTAACAGCACCTTCACACTAACAGCACCCTTACACACGCTAACAGCACCCTCACACTAACAACACCCTTACACACACAGCACCCTTACACATACACACACACTAACATCACCCACACACATACAGCACCCTTACACACACACACAGCACTCTCACACACACAGCGCCTGCACACACACACAGCGCCTGCACACACAGGGTGCCTACACACACACAGCACCTTTATACACACACAGCGCCTTCACACACACACAGCGCCCCCCCACACACACACAGCACCGTCACACACACACATATGTGTGTGTGTATGTATGTGTGTATATATATACACATACACATATATATATACGCGACGTGTGTTTGTGTTTTAGGGTGCACACCCTTATACAATAGGCTGCGCACGCCTATGGTGCCAGGAAAACAAACTCGTTTTCCTGGCACTATAGGTCCCCTCCTGCCAGGCTGAAGGGGTTAAACACTTTCCTTTCTCCAGCGCCGGGCTCCCTCGGCGCTGGGGAACTTTCCTCCCTCTACCAATGTCAGCTTTGAATGTGCATGCGCATTCAAACAGTAAATCAGAACCGTAGGAACAGTCCATTTCTCAATGCTTTCCTATGGACATCAGCGTCTTCTCGCTGTGATTTTCACAGTGAGAAGCACGGAAGCGCCTCTAGCGGCAGTCAGTGAGACAGCCACTAGAGGCTGGATTAACCCTATTATAAACATAGCAGTTTCTTGGAAACTGCTATGTTTACAGCTGCAGGATTAACACTAGATGGACCTGGCACCCAGACTACTTCATTGAGTTGAAGTGGTCTGGGTGCCTATAGTGGTCTTTTAAGGATAGCAGCTACTTATTGGGAGTATAACTCCCACCAGTATTAACCAGCACCGCAACATGTATGTCTCTTTGCTACCCTTTGATTAAAAGAACGTTCAGTATGTGGCTTGTCATGATGTCTGCATAAGTATGTTTACAATTGTTTTAAAGGCTTTTACCTTGTTTAGATAACATAAATCAGACACACATTTATTTTGAAATCTTTTTATTTCAATTTCTTTTCTTTTTTTTTATTTTAAACACAAACACTGTATCGATCCTTTATCTCGACAAAACAAGAGAAAAAAAAAAAATCACCATACAATACATAATATACACCTTACAGGGTCATCCAAGGGGTTCAACTGTCTAATTTGTTACTTAAATTCTCTTACATGAAGAAGGTAGTTTTATACTTGTTCCGTTTTTAAGCATCATATAATTATACTATACAAATTCACAAAGCCGTATTGCAAAATATAAACCAACTTTCCCATATTTCATCATATATTGTGTTGTTTTGTTTATCACCTTTGAAAAAATATCTTTCTGACGGAGCTTGAAAGTGTATTTGTGCCTTTTTTTTTTTTTTGGCCATAATTGTATCTCTATTTTTATTTTTATTTCTATTTTTTTTTTTTTTGCAGTATCTAGCAATACACATCTTAATTGCAAAGATATTTAGTATACTTATTCCTTGTTGGGAAATCTGTATGTAATAGGAATGTTTGGGGCCTCAACTCACAGTTTTGATTTAGTATAAACATAAGTAATTTGGATAGCTTGTTTTTGATATTCCAATTTCAAGACACAGAAGGAGCTCTCATGTGCACACCATGCTTATTTTTTTATTTATAAAATATTTTACCAGGAAGGATACAATCTGATTTCTCTTGTTTCCAAGTATGTCATGAACATAGATGTCCCACAAAAATCCTTAGTTTTAATGAATGTTTATGAACAATAAAAAAAAAAAAAAAAGAATTTACCTGGCAGACAGATCAGGAATTATTATGGTTTTCCCAAGATCATGTTGCGATGGATGATATTTTGGGACCAATCTCTTTCCCACGCATATGTTCCTTAAGAAACATATCATTAGGCACAACAAGGACTCTCCAAGCAAATTATGTGTAACCTAGTCACTGAATACTAAATTAATATTTTACTGTGATGTTTGAGACTTAATCCAGACACTACTGACTCATTGAAAAGTTCAGACAGCCGATACAACAACTGTACCCCACAGCCATCCATTATTAACTGAACTGGATTGTTCACCTGTGATGAAACAGTCACCTTTTATTGAGTATCTTCTCAATTAAACTGAAAAATAACATACAATAGAAAGGGGCACAAAATTAAATGGGTGTTTTCTACTTAAATATAAAATTTAAAAAAAGAAAGCTACATTTCTCACATTGGCTCATTATCTGTGGAATGGTCTTTAAATGAGAGTTATCAGTTCCACAAGAATTATGTGTTTGTAAGATCTAAAGAATAAAATAGTTCTACCCTTGAAGTGAGTGCCTTCTATTATGTTATAAGCTATGCCCTGTTCTGCTTCCTTTTTCAATGCAGCTTGTGTCATTGCTGTAACCAGACTTAAATGAATTATGATGTCAGTCGCAAAATCTTTAATATACATTTTAAAGAAATGGGAGCATCACATGAAAAAAAGAGGTTGTCTGTGATTTTTTTATGTTGTGAAATACTGCGTGGGAGGGGGTCGGCAGCGGGAGCAATAGTGCTTTGTAATCCTAGCACTATAGTATCTGTTTAAGTGAGTTTTAGAAATGTTGTCTATGATATGATTTTCAGCGTGGAAAATACATTCAGTGTAACTATTAGTCTAAATGTTGGACTTGTGGTCAGGAAGTGCTGAGAGTTTTAAGTAAGGCACTCACTTTAACAGTAAAAACTATGTTTCTCATTTTGTGTAGTACCTGGCATGCATAAAAAAATGTTACCTTGTTAATTATGCACTCAGTGTTAATTGGTTTATGGAAAAAATAGATGTTCACCCTCAAAGACTAACTGAAAAATAAAATCGAGACTGCAGTAGTAGTTTACACACCACAAGGTGGAGCTCTTAATGTCTTGAGTTTGTTAGCTGCTCACTGTCCCATGCATGTACATGGACAACACCTTTTGGTCTTGGAATTCTAGGGTTAAAACTAATTTGTTTTATCCTCACTTTTCAGTTAGGTGCTTTTAAGGTTTTAGTAATTTTTCTTTCTATATTTGTTCTTAATAAATGAATATATCTGTAATATAATTTCTCTATTTCCGCCAGCTTTTCGCAGCATTTTACCATTTCATAATCTGAACTCGATATCTCAGAAGTTTGACGTGCATTCACCATGATGCAAGCTAGTCTTTACATCTGAGATACCACTGTTAACCACCGGTGATTCAGGATGATTGTCATTCATATTGCTAAATCCGATTTTGATGCAATTTAAATAGCCGAGGATGAAAAGCACTCTTTGTCCTAGCCACCATTGGCTGCTGTTTGCGTGAATGGGACAATTTGTTGCAGTATGTTTAGTCTCCAAACAGATATTTAGATGTACTAAAACAATCTTTGGCAATCTTGTAATAGAAGATCAGCTTTATATCAACACTAGAAGAAGGTGTGGGGGATATTTGGCACATGTATCCTATAGTACGAATGGTTCCCCATTCTTCTTATTTTTTTTGTCCTATCCAAGTGTCTCCAGAGAGATTACTTCTGTAGAGTTTTCCCCTGTCTCTGTTTGCTTAGTTGGTTGGCAGTGATGTGACAAGCAGAGCCCCCTTCTAGGAGAGTAGGATGCTTTCTGGCTTCTTAGTAGAGACACATTCCTCCTGCTTAATGGAGTGAATGGTCTGCTTTTCAAAGCCTTTTCTTTCTTTCTCTGTTCTGTCCATATATGTAGCCTGGAGGCATACATGCCAGAGAAGTTAAAGAAATACCTGTATGCAGTCCCCTCCCTCCTGCCTTTCTTTTCCTTTTAATTTCTGTGTAAACTGAACTATTGTATGTTTGACTAGAGGTGGTTGTCAGGTCTCTCTTATAATGCTGTCTTTTCATTTATACTGGGACAGCGTGGCTGGAACGTGGCCCGAAACAGCAGAGCGTGGCAGAGCCCCCAGGGCAGAGCCAGGCGAGAGGTGCTGCAATTATAGGCACACGACTGCCTCATCCCTCCCTCCAACTTAAACTCAAGATCTTGTGAATGCCACGCTTAACAACAGAACAGTGGAACTCTTTATAACAAGTACTGGGTTGATGCAGTTTTATTTCCTGTAGTATCTACTTTAAAGGTTATACACTCTTACTTAACATAATACATACAAGATGGCAAGGTAGATCTTGCCTCTTAGATGCTACTCATTACTGACCAGCGTGTTCACCTGTAACTGTGGATATCAGTACATTGCACTGCTATTATATGGGCTTAAGAACATCTCGTGACATGTTTTCCTGGTGGAATACATTTAGTGATACAGTGACTAAACAGTGAATTTAATTTAGAGTATTTGACCTGGAAAATTGTAGGAGTATTTCAAACTCATGTTCTTGCATACTATTCTAGCCTAACTATTGGTATTCCATTGTCAACTCACTTCATTTCAGTAGTTGTGCAGGAGAGATCATTTTTTAATATTCAGCAATATTTGGCCTATAATTTGCAATTGCATTTCCAATACTCTATAATTTCCAGTTTATATGATATCATTTAGTGTTTGCTCAGAAAACCCGTAGTCAACTGCATTGACTTTACACATCTTTTATCAATTTGATAACAGTTCGAGTATTCTTATTTTATTTCTCTGGCTGAAAGTATATTATTTTTTTCTACGTGTGCAATGTGCAATGTTTGTATATTTCATGCAGTTTATATCCTTCCAGGACCTAGGAAGACATTCTAATACTTCCGTTAGGATGTGTGGGATAAAATCTTTGTCATATAAAGCATGTCACAAGAGAAGGTAAAAACCAGTGTATTAATTACTGAGAATCAAGAAGACGTAGGAAAACAGTGCAATAAATAGAGTCAACATGGCAATCATGAAAAAAATGTTCTTTGCTGCCGGCACCATTTATTCACGTGGAATCCTTTCAGATAAAATATGTGCAGTGTACACACCAGCACTTATAGATTGCTTCAGTCTGTGCCTGGGGATGTGTTATTTATTTGTTTATTCTTCCCCCACCCCCCTTTTAATCAGAGCTCAACAAAGGCCGTGTTTACCTCATACAGCTATGGTATGGAGGGAGCTATACTGTTCTTACTTTCTGCCTTGAGGGGTCATAGAGTGGGACACACATTACAGGGTGGGACCAGACTGTACTCTTCCAGGCATTTTCAGAGGGAGACCTCACCTGTCTGATGTCAACACCTCCTGGGTGCGGTTAGGTTGGAATGCGCCGCTCCCAGCACTGGCCGCCCATGTAATTAATCTCCTTTGACTGACGGGAGGCAGCAGGCAGCATACAAGGTGGAGTGAAGTGTGCAGAGAAATAGTGTAAGCCTGACACTAACTTACCACAATCTACGCAGGATGAAAGATTAACCCTATGAGTGCAGTGTACACTACCATGATGCTCTTATAGGGTCAAGACAGTGGTATTGTGGGTTCACTGGTTTTAAAATTAAATTATTACACAGCGCTGCGGAATTTGTTGGCGCTTCATAAATAATAATACTAATTACATTGTCTTTTGAAGGATATATATATATACACACACAGACAAGCAGAGATGCACAGTTCTTAACTCTCCAGATGCAGTATTAACTGTATTTGCCGAGGTGTTTTGTAACACATAGTTCAGACATTTCAGAAATATCTGGGTCGCTACGCTAAGCCTTCACTGCAATAGGATATTGTTGAAACTTTCTTTTTAAAAAATACATAAATGCATTTCAGAAATGTAAGTGTTACTTTTTTTGCGGTATTGTGTACCCTTTAAATTGTTTGGTTACAACTAGAGATGCCACATGCCACTTTGATATGTTGCTATCCTAAAACAAGGTTTCTGCATTGGTTAGCTCTTTAAAAACATATTGGCTGCAAATTGAGCCAGATAGCCTCACCGGCCATGCTTTACCAATAATTATTCTACATTCCAGACTTCGTCCTGTTTGCAGACCTTGATAACTGAACCCATATAATTTCTACACAAGTAATCAGGGTGTAAGTTATTAGTCTAGATCAGATTGTAATTGCGATTTTAGATGTGATCTGGTTCCCATGTTTCATGGCTCAACAGGAAAGAGTTTCAAATGATATAATCTCCTCCTGGTAATTCCCCCAGTTTGTTGATATCAACCTGACCATCTGATCAGCAAGAGGATGTTGCAATGAAAGTTAAACTTGAACCTCAACAAACCTTTTCTGTTTTATAACTGGATTCTGCTATCCTCTGCTTCCAGCACTGGTCCCAACACGTTGATAAAGTTTATGTAAGGGTTCAGCACTTAACCTCGGCAGGACAGGAGCAGTTGGACTGCAGTGTAAACAGTATTCTTTTGATTGTTTAAATTGAGGAAGGAAATTCGCATTAAGGCATTTTCCAGCACTAGCATGTGGAGGGATGTGATGAGTTCACAGCTTTTAAACTAATACCTGTTCAACTTAAGTATACATCACAATACACCTGTGATAAATATCAACAGAAATTCTTCGACATTGTTAAAGATTTGCTCTTTTTAAAATCCTTTAAAAAAAAAATCTGTGAAGTGGCTGTGCCAGCTTATTGTGGGGTTTGTTTTTTTTTCAATTCGATGTTCCAAAAGAAAGATTCTTTTACCTGGATGTCAGTGTTAATATCCTGCTGTGGTGGCTGTTACTGCACAATTAGTCTTTTCTGTTTTGATTAACTTTTAGCACAGGAAGTCAGCAACTTTATCCATGTTGCCATGAAATGTATTTCATATCCAGGCATCAACTATATAAGTCTTGGGATGGTAACTAACTTCTGAAAACTACAGTATCTGGGTGCGGCACCACTGAGTTACAGTCTTCAAATGACTTTGTATTCCTCATTGGTTGTTATTAAATAATTGTCCACATTGGTGCTTTTTACTAGAACATTTGAAACACTTACCTGGCTGCATTTGGCTCAGTTAAAAATATCGTCAGCGGAACCACAAGTAACATCAGCGGAACCACAAGTAACATTTAGTTTCATTTGTTAGCTTTGTTGAGCCAGTTCATGGACCCTTAAAATGGACCAGTGTTTTGAACATGCCCAGGGGAACAATTATTGAAAACAAACACACGTTTGAGATCAGGCAAGCCCCATAAAGACACCGCTTTAGAAGTAAAAGGTCCGCTTGACGGAAAATTTCCCTCATGTGTCCTTAAGGGATTCGAGCGTAAATGTAAATGATAAAAAATGTAGTAGAATATGGTTACAATTCCACTTACTAAGTTTGCCCATGTGTAATTTAATGGAATGAGTCACCATAAATGTTCTTCTTTCTTGTATGGGATTCACCAATGGTTAAAACAATTACTTGGTTGCATTATCACACTTATGTAATTTTTTTTAGGCCTGAATTCTTTAATTAATATTGTTTATTTAACTGATTATTTTGAATTGATATAAGCTGAGCTGATTATATATTTCAACAAGCAAATAGTACTTTTTCAAAAAATACTGAAATGAGACAGTTTTACAATTTAGATGGCAAATATACTGTCTAATAATCCAAAATTTTGAAATCATAGAAAGTTGCCAGAAGTGTGAAGTTATATAAACAGCTACCAAGTTCCCTAAAAAGAATCTCTGGAACTGACATATTTTTGTATGCATTGTGTAGAATGTGCATTGAGAAAACAAAAAACAACCTCCTAAAATTAGACATTATGTGCTTGTATTGCCCATTTAAGAAAGTTGAAACCAGTGGGAAAGATATAGCAAACATATAGCAATGTACTGTCTTGCTGGGTGTCCTCTTGCTCTAATAGTGTCTTCAACTCTTGTTGCTTCCAGTGCTGTGTGTGCCTGAGCTGTGACATCACATACAGCAGTACAGTAATTAGCAAGAAGGAAGTGTAGTGTACAGTGGCTATAATGCATAACCAACAGCTATAAATGCATAATAAATGTTTTTCTGCTCAGACACACACTGGGTTACATGTGCTTTTTTCTGTGAAAGGTATTTGACTGCTGTCTTTTCTTTTAGTCTGTGGGATCACATGAGCCTGATGCGCACTATGCAAAATGCTGATAATAATGTTAATTCTCTTCCATTTACATTGGTGGTCTGATCATTTTGCTGTTCTAAGCAACATTCCGTTCTTGATCTAAAATATATAAACTGAGAGGCTTTTGGTTAAATAAGATGAGTTAAGACGAGGTTACCTTTTACAGAGTTTCCAACATATTCCCTCCTTAGAGTCAGCAGGTAAAAGAAAAGACATTTAAATGCACTGCCATTTTCCTTTATAAAACCACGCAACTGCTGAGATTTATTCAGGATATTTCTCCCCCATACCGAGTTTTTCCTATTGTCTTAGCACTGTTTGTAAAATCAGGATTTGATCACCTTTTGTAACCTAACCTTGTGTAGAGAGGGCTGAGAACTCCTGACAAAGGTTGATGGGGGCTTGTAAAGAAGCAGGACAGGTGTCCGGTGTTGAAAGCTGGCATGCACGCATATTGTAATAGAAATCGTAATGCCAAGAGATTGTAATACAGTATGTCACCCAAAGCAGGTGGTGCTGGTATAGTCATATTCACTGGAATGTTCTTTTAAAACATGTTATTATTGAAATACCCACGGCTGCCTACCTGAAGACTGCTTATTTAAACATGACATTGCTGGTGAACCTGAAAATAGGTGATGAATGGAGATTATGTGCTAGGTAACCTGATCCAGGACTGCAGTAACAGTAATGCAAGATATCGTTTGCAAGATATACTTCCCCAGGCTATATTTTCTTAAACTATTTGTTCTTATTTTCTATCACACACATTGGGTAATTGGTATGGGCTGGTAATGGCATTCACTGAATTGTTTGAGTTTTGGTGACTTTAGCGAAGGCAGGTATAGCTGTGGAGATATTTCTAAGGACATTTGACATTGTTCTTTCGCATTGTGCATGCAATCTCCTATGGGACAGTATGATCAGTGACCACATTGCACTGCCTGGATGAACCGGTAAGCTGCGCTGTAAGATCATCAGTACCGTAGTTATTAAATCATCCTCTGAATTTTTATATAGTTTTTCTTTTTTCCATTTTTGTCTTATAATTCTAGTAACCCTAATCGCATACACAGTATTGCACAGTAGGTTGTCAGAAATTACAAATTGAATTTACGAATTATTATTATTATTATTTTATTATTTATATAGCGCCATCAAATCCTGTAGCGCTAATTACTCCAGTATGGTAATAACATTGTTACTGTGATTTTATTTCTGCAAATTTCATTTTGAAAAAATTATTTTTCTAAATGTTTTAATTGAAATGTAAACTATTTTGATAGTTGATAGCATATTTTCAAACTGTTGTTAATAACTATAACTCTTGCAAGTTACTTATCATAGTATAGATAGTTAAAACACCATTTTTTTCGCACAGAGGTAAACTAATATCAGTTTATATAACTAACATTTTGCTATATTTTTTGTTAAATTTTTGTACAATTTGAGAAATTATATCACCTATGAAGAAGTTGAAATTACATAAATGAAAAAACTTTATGCAGGAGCAGTAATTTTCAAATCTCTCCAATAAAGATGTCCCGAACGGTTTGCCGAACGGTTCGCCGCGTACTCATCATTGAGTAAACTTTTTGACCCTGTACCTCACAGTCAGCAGACACATTCCAGCCAATAAGCAGCAGATCCTCCCTCCCAGACCTTTGCACCTCCTGGACAGCTCACTAAGAATGCAGCTTCACAATGAATGTAAAATGGATGCTGTCCAGGAGGTGGCAGGGTCTGGGAGGGAGGGTCTGCTGCTGATTGGCTGGAATGTGTCTGCTGACTGTGAGGTACAGGGTCAAAATTTACTCAATGATGAGTCTGTGACGAACCGTTTGTGGCGAACGGTTCGGCAAACCGTTCGGGACATCACTACTCTCCAACTTTATTGCATAAATAATGGGCAATCACTGCTGCAATGAGACAATGGCTATAGATTTTGGGGTAGTTAGGTGTCTGATCTTATGTTCACTTACAAACGTTAACTAGGCAACATGATTATTAGACCAGGGTAGTCTTATATACTTTCAAAACTAGAAATCTCACAGTTTCAAATGTCTGTTTGTTTATTCTTGTATTTTATACTTCCTTTTTTCCCTCATATAACTAATTGAGCCCCCCTTTTCTCCACTCAGGCATGTAAAATGGAAAATAAATAAAAGATGTTTCGCAATTTCGATTGGAAATGTATTTATCTTTTGGCAGCATTTGCTGTATCCGCAGGCTACTTGAAACTATTGTGTTTTAATCCTTTGCCCGAGGGCATGGAGAGTTATTGCACAATGTTTTCCAATGTATTCTGAAAGATCTTTTACATTCCCTTTAAACGTTAGCTTTGATTCCTCCATTTCAGCAATAGAGTTATACCAGTGGTTAATAATATTAAAATGTTCTCCTACTTAATATATGACCACTTTTATGTAAAATATTTTTTTCTCATAATTCTCGGTTCTCTTAACCTTATACTTATTCATATTCGCCTAATAATTATGTTGGTATATATGGTTGACAGCCAGATAGAGGCAGTTATGTAGCTTTTAAGTGGTAGAAGCTTTGCAGTTTTCTTTAAGGTACACAATTTTGGAAACTATGAATGTTCTAGCTTTTCAAATTTCTATTTATTTAATATTTCAATTAATGATGTAATCTAATTTTTTTTCTTCTTAGTAGATAACAGGTCTGCCAATGTTGAAATGTTTCTAATAAACAATCAAGTGCGTTTTTTTTAGGGATTCTGTTAAATTATTATCTCTTAACCCTTCTGATATTTTAGAATGCCTGATTTAATTTGTTGTTAATAATGGACAATGTGTCTTTTCTCAGTATTCTACAGACCTCAAGAAGCTTTACTGCCAGATTGCCAAAACCTGCCCGATCCAAATAAAAGTGATGACACCGCCTCCACAGGGAGCTGTGATTCGAGCAATGCCCGTCTACAAAAAAGCAGAACATGTTACAGAGGTTGTAAAACGATGCCCAAACCATGAGCTCAGTCGGGAGTTCAATGAGGGTAAGTTCAAATACTCTAAATACTCGAACACTTTTCTTGTTTTATTTTTTTTAATGGTGGTTTTTGAACAAAGTCACCAACCTGTCAACAACTGGTTCGAGAAAGCTTTACATTTGTATGTGTGTACCAGCTTTTTTGCTGTCCTCATCGATTGGTTGAAGAGCAAATTGTACATTCAAGCCTCATGATGAGCAATACATTGTGTTATTTACACATTTGTAGAACATTGTGCATAGATAATGTTTTTCAGCATTGCAGATCACGGACATATCTGTTTGACATAACCAAATATGTTTGTCACCAATAAAAGTTACACCACCAGTTGCAGTTTTGTGCAAATTTTGTCATTATCTTTCCTTTTCAAAAATGTTCAGATGCATTGTTGTTGATTTTGTGAAGAGTCTGTCCAAAATGAAGAGAAATCAATCTTCTGGTCTTTGACACATGGTCAACTAAGTTTCAAAATGTAGGCCATATTAGTCGAGTTGGAAAAATACCCTTTCGATAGAATTATCCCTTGCAATTCTTTCAGTTGGTTGTATTATTGCTTCACAGGTCAGATAGCTCCCCCAAGTCACCTCATAAGAGTGGAGGGCAACAGTCATGCTCAATATGTGGAAGATCCAATCACTGGCCGACAAAGTGTTCTAGTACCTTATGAACCACCACAAGTGAGTATAGCCCAGACTCTGTCGACCCGCTTGTGCATTACTGCTATAAGTCATTGCCATGTATTCTTATTGTTTAATTTACAATAGGCAATTATCTTGAAAAGAGCACGTTTTAAATATAGGTTGCAGATACGTGTGCAACAGTCTGTGCAGTATTAGCTTGAAACCATTTGATTAACTCTTCTGCTTAACCGTAATAATTTTAATGATTAGAGTAAATAGAATTCAAAGTGGCCTTGCTACTTACAACTTAAGTAAATATGTCTGATTTATTGCCTGATTTTATTTTTCTGGAGGATAGCTGCATGAATTAATTCTGTTTATTTCCTGTCCCAAAATTTTTTTTATAGGTTGGAACAGAGTTCACAACAATATTGTATAACTTTATGTGCAACAGCAGCTGTGTTGGAGGAATGAACCGGCGACCTATTCTGATCATAGTAACCCTGGAAACAAGAGAGTGAGTACTTGTATTTTCAACTATTTCGGTTTTTCAACATTCTCTCAGGACCCGTAATACAACAAATGGGTCAACACTTCTGGAGAACGATATAGTGATAACATTTATCAAACAAAGTTTGTGAAAAAATATTGTTTACAGTGACAATAATAACATGTAGCACACATATCAACAGTGCATACCTGCTTGCAGTCCTCTCAGACATGATCCCAAAAGATCACTGGAGATGCTTGTACCATTTTAAAAAAAAATTTTTTAAAGTAGTCTGTGCATGTGTATTTATATATGTTACTATCCCACTGTTTCCCTTTCTTCCCACAGTGGTCAAGTTCTTGGTCGGCGTTGTTTTGAAGCTCGTATTTGTGCTTGTCCGGGTAGAGACCGCAAGGCAGATGAGGACAGTATAAGAAAACAGCAAGTCTCGGACAGTACCAAGAATGGGGAAGGTAGGAATCAATGTAGAGTAGATAGCATCGGCAAACAATCAGACAGAGAAGTACAGAACTGAACAAGGCTATAGTAGTAGTAGTTACAAAATGTCAGAATGTAGGCTGTTTGACCACTTTCGAAACACAATCCAATGCTTTTATACAAGTGGGTGAGTGCAGTTTTCACTATTGGTTTACAATTCCCTGCAAGTTTCAGTGGATCAATCAGCAGTATATACAGTTCATATCAATATCATGCAGTCATGCATGTTTTCTCAGTAATTGAATATGTTTGTTCCCGAAAAAGACATTTAGAAAGTTATCCATTCCCCTTTTTTTCCTGAGAAATGATTGCATGTTGTGGAGCAATATCAATATAAATATCTTCCTTTCTCCAGCATTCCGGCAAACCACGCATGGTATCCAGATGACCTCAATTAAAAAAAGACGATCGCCAGATGATGAGGTGTTGTACCTGCCTGTAAGTTCAGTAAAATATGTATTCAATATGATCCTAGTTTCACAGACCAATTAAACAAGTTAAAAAGGGAAAAACGTATTGTAGTTTATAATCTTTAATTAAAGTATATTAAGCCAGTGAACATTCTATTGTCCTGTAAAACTTCATACTGTTTCACAGTTTGACTTGTTGATATATATAGGTAAAAGGACGGGAAATTTATGAAATGTTGTTGAAGATCAAAGAGTCTTTGGAGCTCATGCAATTCCTTCCCCAACATACCATTGAGAGTTACAGACAACAGCAGCAGCACTTGCTACAGAAGCCGTAAGTATGCAATTAATGACCTCTAGCAGAGAGCATGTCTCCGATTTACCAGTACAACCCTAATAACTGACAAGATAGTATGTTTGGAGTGTAAACATTGCATGCTTTGCTCTTATTTAATTTGGCTGTGTTTTCCAGAACTACAATTTTAACATTGCTGCTTTTGAGATCGTAGGTTTAACTGAATGTTTTTATAGAACAGGATACCAAAATTATACTATTTATTTCCTATATGGAAGACAATGTGAATATTGATAGGAAAAAAAATATTGCAGGAAAACTATTGTTATGTAAAAGTGTAATTAAGGACTCAGTTGGTCCTTAAGAGAGCGCATCTTGTAATAGCTTTTGGGCTCATAGACTTGGCTTTAAAGCGTTTAATACATGACATTAAATTGCTCAGGGACAGAAGCCTACAGAGCAACTTGACTGGCCCACGAAATACAGGGAGGAGTGACACCTTCTCCATACAACAGTGGCAAAAAAGAATGCAGAACAGCCCCAGCTACATGGAACACAATCTAAAGCATTCTCCAATAGAGCAAGATGTCAGAGATGAAAATTACCTAAATGAACGGTACTACTTCAATACACTCTTTTAATTCCTCTTAAAGACTGTACATACACTGTTACTGATGGCGGAAACGCCAATGGTTCCTGTAAAAAGGACTTCATTGATGGATTCTCCAGTGAGGAAGGGCTTCATATCTGTAATGTTATTGTATGAAACTTCCAGTGAAATTCCCACATTTGGCTAGGACAGTGATGGCCAACATTGTTATTTTATGCCCACTTTAGCTGAAGTGTCAAATGTTTGCCATCACTGAGCTAGGAGAAGGATTATGCTACATGTTTTCATTTTCTTCATATGCAGATAGGCATTATCTTGCCACCTTAACTGTGATAATGTAAAATAAACATTTTTATAAAAACACCACAAATGATATATGTGTCATCTGGGCTTTTCTCTCTTGTTCTTCGTGTATGGGTGCTGGGCTCCCACATTATATAGCTAAATATCAATATTTCAACATAGCATTATTGGCTTGCTGCTTTAGTTCGTTTTGGCTGTGTTTTGTGTTTAGAAGAAATGTTGAACCTGTAGAGAGCATTTACTAGTGTTCACTAAGAGCCTAATGGACGGCTAATGTCCCAGGCTTACATCACACCATGCACGTAACACGTCATCATTTTTTTAAAAACATTTTATTGAACTTTGCTGCTCGCTCCATTGCACTTTGCTGCAGTGTGTAAACACAAGCAGAAATGGATGTTGATTAAGGCCAACTGATGGGTATTTGAATGCACATATACTGACCATTGCCCTTATAATAGGTACCTAGGACCTAGCTGTCACTTAAATTGAAGTACATTAGGCAATAAAAGACATGGTGGCACACTATACACAGTAAAGGGTGGCCTATTCATTGTGCTAGCAAAGTTGCAATAGCAGTAACCACAGAAAAAATGAGATTTCATTTAAGATTGCATCTGATTGTCTGTGTGTGTACAGCTTCAACTTCTCATCTGATCTAAGGCTCTAAAGGGCTGGCTTACAGTTGCAGTAATTCTAACAAATCACTGCTTTTTTGAGCAATGATAGTGTGTTCAGATTTAACCTTTCTGGACAATTCTTCAGAAAGGCCAAATGTAAGGATATACATTATGGATTTTTAGAGTGCTGCTCAGCCACACTTAATCAACAGATATTATCCAAACATGATTTTTATTTTTAGCATGAAAACGAAAGCACAGTTGGCTTTCTAAACCTCAAAAAGCATATAGCTGATTGTGGTTGAGAACACAAATGAGCCGACAATATACTTTGCAAGGAGTCTATTGTTAGAGTTCCCGTTCTGATTTAATTGTGCTTGCACACCTGAATCCCTTTATAGCTTGTATGGGTTTTTAAAGGAGATGGTTTTAAAAGATTTTTTTTATAGTTTGTAAGAAGTCCTTTGAAATCTCTCTTTTTTGTACTCTGCACAGATACAAAACAAGTAAATGAGAGGAGTACAGCATGTGTACATAGATTCATATCTAATGTTTTGTCAAGCTCACAAGGTGTAATTATACTGGAAGAGCTCTGTTGTGCAATGTAATTGATGTTTCCCCTGCCTTCTCTAGTGACACCAGAATGGTTGTATTGCAGAGACAAGTGTGCTTTCTTCCATTCAGTTTCTTGTCGGTTAAAGCCCAGTATGAAAATATTTTGCTGCCAAATGTAAACATTTCTTTCCTTTACCTCCTACTTGATAAGGTTATTGTGTATTTATTATAGAGGACTTTCTTTTACCCTCCTATCATATTATAAGGTTGTTGTGTATTTATTATAGAAGACTTTCTTTTACCCTCCTATCATATTATAAGGTTGTTGTGTATTTATTATAGAGGACTTTCTTTTACCCTCCTATCATATTATAAGGTTGTTGTCTATTCATTGTAGAAGACTTACATAACATTATATAGATTGTACCTGGAAAAATATTCTATTTAGCTCAACAAACTATTTCAGATTTTAACTTGATTATTTTTGTAATTTGGATATCAATAGAAATGTAGGGCAAACGAACAATTGTAATCAGATTAAATATTTAAATTTTTATTTTTTTAAACTGTTGTTCCTTTAACATATACAATTTTATTGTAATTATGACCAGGATTTGTCCCACTATCTCTGGTTATTGAGTCAGGTGTTAGGCTTATCCACAAACATTGCATATTCCCTAACAAGTGCTTGCAGTGTTTCTTTGGATGCAGTATTATTATTATTATTACCGTTTATATAGCGCCAACAGATTCCATAGCGCTTTACAATATTATGAGAGGGGGGATGTAACAATAAATAGGACAACTTACAGGAACAATAGGTTGAAGAGGACCCTGCTCAAATGAGCTTAAAGCAGTAGTGGGGTAAATGCATTGGATGTTGTGCAAAGATCATCAATGCCTATGCTTATAACAAAGCTATGTGAATACAGATAACTAAACACACCTGAAGATCATTTACCTTTTGAAATAAACACCTCTTCAGTCATCAATTCATATATCCAAACAGACCTTTCAGCAACAGGTCTGCTCACCCAGTTTTTCCCACCCCAAAAATAGATGCGGTTGTTATAGAGGATCATTTCCAGAATACAATTTCTCAGAGGTCATTTAGGAGGTGTATATCATCATTTAATGCTCAGTGTAAAGAAATGCTGACAATGTTTTCAAGCTTTTGGTGTGATGCGTGTGTTCTTTCTTTCCCTGATTTAGCCTTTCATGTCTTCCATTTTGCGTGTCTGCTTTCTCTTTGTTTTTTTCCCTAACCCCCCACCTCTGTGATCACAGTGTGGCTGCTCGTATTTCAGCTCGCCCACAGAGATAGCTAAGCCTGCATTGCTCAGCGTAGCATTAAGGTGTTGAGTTTACAATATCTGAGGAAGTCTGCCATCACCTGTGAGCTGGAGGACTGTGATGTTCCTGTCTAGTTTGGTATGGGTGGAGCCAGCTTTTTACAGTGCAGGTACTTAAAACAGCCCAGCACAAGTCATTTAAATATATTGGGTCTTAGTCTATGTGAGTTAGCATCACAAGAAATCTAATAAGCGTAAAGCAGGTACAAGTCTTTAAATGATAAAAGCTGCACACTTAGTGTACAGGGAGGCAGTGTGGCATGGACCTATGGACAATACTCAACAGGTAATAGTGTGTGAGGGTATTGATGTTTTATTGACTCTAATCAAAAGTTGAGAAAACACTCACCATGTTTCCCATCTAAATAGCAGCTTTGTGTGATGTTATGCTTGGCTTGCACAATTAAATATCCAGGCATCTAGATGATTTTGTTACTGGAGACATATCAAGATGGAAATGTGGAGGAAGCATTAGGTTTCATTCAACCATAAGCTTGTCGCTCGTCCTGCACTCATTGATTTGGCTTGAATTTCAGGAAATTACAGAGCTGGCACGTGTTGTAATCTCAACATTGCAAGCCTTTGTTTTTAGATCCTTGTGGTACACTTGCTCCCTCACGTCCAACTTCCCAGAAAGCTAATATTGTATTATTATTTGTCTGGTGTGTGTCAGTTATCTCAGGATAAAGAGAAGGCTTAGAGATGTTAAATTCAGGTCAGTAAGTGTACTCCGCATTATCTCACACCTGGCAATGAAGGTCTGTGGACGTTTCAGCGCTCAGTACTTCTGTGGCACCCTGAAAATTGGTTGCAAAACTAAATTACTGCCGTGAGCCAAATTTAAAAATACTTTTATAGTTTCTTAAAGTCACACTATGATCACAGAGGTGGCACTACTTCTGTAACTCTCCACGGTCTTCATCTCTTGTTCTTTTCTTCTTTGGTTTCTTCTTTGCAGTCTCCTATCGGCCTGCTTCCGGAATGAACTCATGGAATCCAGGGGAGATCTTCTGAAAGACAAAGATACCTTCCTAAAACATTCCACATTCCCCAATCACGCTGTGTATCCATGAACTGCATAACGATTTTACACCACGCGTAGTTTACTGCACTGACCCAGTAATTGGTCTCAATTTTTAACAAACTTGATCAATCTGAAAATGAATGAGTAATCTTGATTTTACAAAATGCTACAAATTTAGTATGCAAGCTGAAGCAGTATATAATTGTGCTAATATTTGATAGAAGTTGGAAACTGACTTCTAAGCATTAATGTGGTGGCATGATTATGTCTGATCCAGGCATATTGCTTCTGTTGTGAAGACACCACCTTTATGTTCTTCATTGAAATTGTGCACTTAACATATATATTCACATACTGGGTTCTTTTTTGGGGGGGAGTGGGGATGCTTTTTTCCCCTTATGTTTTGGGGGGGGGTTGTTTTCTAGTTTTTATCAAGGAAAGTCACCATTTCAATAGCTAAATATCGTCTCCTGGTGTTTAGAAGACTTTGAATTTTAAGGCCACAAAGGATTAACATTCCACAGGAGCCATACATAGCTAGGCATATTACATTTTAATGAGTGCATGACGTTTGTAGCAATATAAATGGGTTTTTTTCTGCAATAAATAATCATGTAGCATTTTCTGAAGGGACTCAAGCACTGATCTGTCACTTTGACAGTACACATTGGCGTCTTGCCTCTTTTTTGTACATTTTTGCAGGTGTGTTTTGGTGTTGGTGATATGCTGTTTTTGAGCAGGTCTCAAATGTAAACAGTAGTACTGTTTCATTGTTGCTGTGCATATTAAAATAATGAAAAAAGGAAAAAAATATATATTTTTTTCAGTTGTTCAAGGCTTATAAAATGCTGGTCATGTAAGAATGTGAGATTTTATGAAAACAAAAAAAAAAAAAAGTTAAATTGCTTGCCTGCTGGACAGATGTATATGAAAATATATTTTTTAAGTGTACTGCTTTGTTCTTTTTAGCCAATGTTAACATGGGTCAATAGGATTTCTGTCCCCATTTCACAAAATGTAATATTCTTTCTAAGAGTGTGAATATTTATAGAGGTGTCGCGAACCGTCCGCGAACTTCCCGCGAACGGTTCGCCACGAACCGTTCACAGCGAACTCCGGTCAGCTGACACATCCCGGCCAATCTCCAGCAGACCCTCCCTCCCAGACCCTCCTACTTCCTGGACAGCATCCATGTTGAAGGCAGCTTCAACATGGATGCTGTCCAGGAGGTGGGAGGGTCTGGGAGGGTCTGCTGGAGATTGGCCGGGATGTGTCAGCTGACCGGAGTTCGCTGCGAACGGTTCGCGGCAAACCGTTCGCGGGAAGTTCGCGGACGGTTCGCGACATCTCTAAATATTTATTGACATACAAGTAAACATGAGTAGTTTTAGTTTAAATCCTTCTTCAAAAATAATAATAATAATCTGCACCAATAATGCCATAGCCTTGACATCCCAGTCATTGATCTGTATGTAGTATGATACTCTTACCTGAGAACAGATTATATGGTTCTGTTATTGTGTCAGACCAACTGGCGTTAACATAGGGTACTTCAGACCCTCTGTTCTTCACAGCTTTGCCCTTTTGTAATCCCTAACAGAGTCAAACAAGTCATTTCATTTAAATATGTGAACTTTATTCTTTAGACCAGTATTCAACTTCATATTGTGAGAGATCTACTGTGTTTTCAAATGTTCTTCCTGTGTGTTATAATCTTTTTGCTACATGTGGATAGTTAAATGTAAAATAATAGGATTAATTTCTGATAGCTCCGGACTGAATTGATCCCTAAATTACTTTATTTCTAGGTTGTGCTCTTATATAAATTGTCATTATTACAGGGGGTTAACAATTTCTAGTGTCACAATATTATCATAGTTAAAACTACCATGTTACTTTATGTTCACTCTTATTATTTCAGCTTTGTTATATAGCCCACTAAGAATAATGGTCTGTTTTTAAAAAAAAAATAAAATGTGGTCTTATTATAAAATAAATGTATTCATTAAATTTTGAAAAATTCCACTGGGTTTTCCCTTGGCATCCTCTTGAAGTGCTGTTTCGAGTGGCTGCATGTTCTTAATTGCCAATAAATATTTGTACAAGTTTACCTTGGACATAAGACTTTTGTCATTTTGTTGTCGTTCATATTTCTATTTTCCATTCTGTACTTCATGGGACCCTGAAACAGATGTGCAAAATTGCTAGTGAAACAAAAGACTTGTCAAGTCACATCATGACCATTGTTTCACTTGCAACTGACACATACAGGCCTGAATTATGTCATGTTATAAACTGAATTATGTCAATTTAAATGCGTGGTCCCCTTTCATTAGGAAATGAGATACAATCGCTCCACTGTAATGTCCAAATCATCTGAAAAATATATACATTTAAATGTATTCTTGAATAAAATTATCACCTGTGGATTTAGTGGGATCCTTGCTGTGCCATATTCCCAATTCTAAAAAACAATGGATGCCTTGCATTCTGGAATTGCAAATAAAACGTTATTGCAGAACAGTGATGTGTTCAAAACCCATTGTTCCAGTGTAGGTTTAATCTATATAAAAATATATAATATTACATATTAGCAGGCAACAAAATTATAAAATAAACATAAAATCTTGACTATATATGTGGGGTCATGTTATTTTTATCTGTCAGATGAAGAAATTGATAACGTGCAAAATAGGTCAAATATATGGAAGCGTAATGTATTAATGTCACAAATCTTATTTTGCAGGAAATATTAGTGCTCATATTGTTTTGATGATATTATACTTATCTGATAGGGAAAGAAAACACAGAGCAAATAACATATCTACATGAAAGTGGCGGATACAAACTATTTTGTGATTTTATGTTATGTTGCGTTTGCATTTATACATTTGCCCCACAGCATATTTAAAATTGTCATAAAACTGCTGTAAGGTTTTTAGGTAGAACAGATTTCAGTGGAATGGTAATTCATGTACAGAATGAGTAGGCTCAATGAAAACCATGATGATATTTCTCTTGAACGCTTTCATGTCCTCTTATAGTAATGAAAACACAAGAAGACACTTTATATACAGGTCATTGTTTGTCTGGCTATTATTTAAAAATTATACACTGTTATAAACCATCCATCTGTACATTGTTGGCACAAATATTAAAATCAATGCTTACTTGCCAGAAGCTATAACAAGCTGTATTATAATACACAGGGAGTCCGTCATTTTATTCTTTTAAGACTAAATAGAATAACACATGAGATTTTCTTTACTCGTGCACTTCCTTTTTATATGATATTTATATTCCTGGTTTCTAGAAGTGCTATCAATACCAATCTTCTGCTTTTGTTTAAATATATTTTGTTTGACATTATCCAAACAGGGGTTAGTGGAGTCAGGAATCTATGGTGTGTAATTTTATCTGTAAGTCCTGCAGCCAGCCAAGCCTGAGGGTGCATGCTCATCTTATCCTCCACTTGGCTTGCTGCCTTATACCTGGAGGGAAATGTGTGATCTTATCTCTTCACATACCTGCCCAGAAGATGTGTGCATTGATACTGAAATGGTGGAGGATAGATGTTAAAAAAAAATATATATATATATATAAATATCTCACAACTGTTTCTTGTGTGTAATGATTATCCATCGAATCAGAATGAAAGTTCAAGGAATGATGGAGAAACATCTGGAGGACAGTGGAATACGTGGGGAACATGCTGTTTAGAGAGTTGAAAATAAAAATAACTCACACACATCCTACCACATTTTTGCAACCGGTCGTGGCCTGCAGTCGTGATTATCAACAGAGTATGATGGGAATGACCTCTTTAATATGACATTAAAATGCAAACTACACACTATATGAGGAATACTCTCATCGGGGTGCTCTGGACAGGGAGGGCCACAAACCCAGGAAAGATTCAATAGGACAATGTAGATCCAGGCACACTTGGTGGTTTCTTTAGTGGGCAGCTTTAATATAAAGTGCAGAACAAGAAGTTTCGGCTCCTTGGAGCCTTTAGACTTGATAAAGGCTCTATGGAGCCAAACCGTTGTTTTTGTTCTGCACTTTATAATAAAGCTGCCTACCGAAGAAACCACCAGGTGTGCCCTAATCTACATTGTTCTGACAATTTAAAACGCAGCTGTCAGATATACGGTCAAAAATATTAGTAAAATTTAGCTGGTTTTAAAAATCTCACTAGTTTTCATTTTGTAATTTACATGCCCTAACCACCATGTGTGCACAGCACTATTGATGGAATGTTGAGTGCATAGGAAATCATGCAGCATTTCTGTGTAGATGCCCCAGTGAGCACAAGGCTCCCAAAGCATCGTGGGTTGACAAAGTTGACCACAATGTCGAAATGCTTTAGAAGTAAGTGTGTTTTACTTACATTGGCTGCATTATTTACTTTGGTATATTACGCAATACTGTTTACTGGAATTGGAAAATGAAGAAAAGTCACGTCCAGAGAACTGGTTGTTTCATATTAAGTCCAGTGTAAATGTTGCCAATCCTGATATACCAATGGACTACATGAACACATGATTCTATGAGTGCATATTCCCAATGAAAAAGATCTCCGCCATGGAGGATGTGTTCTCATGGCATGATTTGTTAGCTAGAAGAAATGCATTTCACTAGCAGCATTGACTGACAGTAGACTTCCCTTCGTCCACCTTCTAACAATAAGTTGTATTGTTTTCCCACAGGTCCTCATTACAAATTCAGCCTTCATTTGGATCTCCTTCTCCTCCTCTCAACAAGATGAACAGCATGAACAAGCTGCCTTCAGTCAGTCAGCTGATGAACCCACAGCAAAGGAACTCGCTCACCCCAAACACCATGGCTGATGGCATGGGTGCAAATAGTAAGGGCATCTCTATCCAAATAATGCTGCTAGAGAAAGTGTTAAGCTATAGACATGCATTACCAAACTCATTCAGAGAAGCACTTTACACCTTTCAAAGTAGTGACTTCCAAATGTACAGCCCATACCAACTGCTTCACTCAAGTAATTGCTCCACTGTATATGTTGTATGGCTGATATATATAATAAAGGGAATCAACACAGTAAAGGAGGAGACTATATTTAAAAAAAGAAAAACTACCACAACAAGAGGACATGGTCTTAAATTAGAGGGGCAAAGGTTTAAAATAATATCAGGAAGTATTACTTTACTGAGAGGGTAGTGGATGCATGGAATAGCCTTCCAGCTGAAGTGGTAGAGTTTAACACAGTAAAGGAGTTTAAGCATGCGTGGAATAGGCATAAGGCTATCTTAACTATAAAATAAGGCCAGGGACTAATGAAAGTATTTAGAAAACTGGGCAGACTAGATGGGCCGAATGGTTCTTACCTGCTGTCACATTCTATGTTTCTGTTTATGCTGGCTAGATCTGTTCTGTTACAGGGGTTTAGGGATGCTGAGCTCAGCATTACAATGCATATAGTAACACAATGGAACTCGGCACGGAATGCTGATTTAGATAAGTGAGCTTTTCAAACTGTATTAACACTCAACAAACCAAGCCTGGTTTTATTTATAAAATAAATACATTTGTTGAAAACTGTGCAACACCTACATAAGGGAATCCATGTTGTTAATTTGCACTTAATTTCTGAAAGGTCATCTTTTGTACAATTTGTACTGCTTTTCCTTTAAGGCATGCTACACTTGAGGGCTCTGTAGCAAACTGTACAAAAAGCGGATCATTTTTCAAGCATTGGATGTAAAGCATTCTGTTAGAGCATTCCTTGTTGTTGGCCAAAATGAATCGTACACTACATTGTAATATGAGCATTTTTTCTTTCACCGTTTACCTTCTGTACCCAAATTCTTACAGGCATTTACCAGATGTGCAGGTTTAAAGTGAGTCAGAGCCCTGTATTAAATTTCATTGCCAGTTGTATATCGTGCAGACGTTAAGACTGACACCTTTTATGTCCATAGCATAATTTAGCAGGAATTTTTCTATTATGGAGTCAACTGAAAGGTTAAATTAGGAGCATTAAGAAAGTCTTGAATGCAGGCATAATTCCTAGGTTCCAACATTTTTTGACGAGAAGGGCCCTCAGGGTGAATTTATATAGCATTGGTTTGGTTTGCTAGGGTTTTAAATGACGTTCATCCAGCTAACTGCCCTTGGCTCATAGCATCTCTGCGTTATTTAAAAATAAAGTTTTTATGTCTAGTCAGCTCCGATGGTGAATATGATATTATACACACAATATGCTTGACACATGTTGTGCATAAAATAAATGTAGTCTACACAGCTGACAATGCAACTTCGGCTTCAGATACAGGTAGCTGCATACTCGGTAAATAGAGAGCAATATGTGACACAACTTGATCAATAGTGAGTTATTAGGACATTTTTTTATATCGTTTTGTATGTCTCTCTCTATTTTTCAGTTGCCATGATGGGTGCACATATGCCAATGACTGGTGATCTCAATGGACTTAGTCCCTCTCAGACACTGCCACCCTCCTTATCTATGCCGTCCACATCACACTGTACTCCACCCCCACCGTACCCTTCAGACTGCAGTATTTCCAGGTAAGTTTTAAAAAAGTTACTGATCAATAGGTTTCCTCAGATCCTGATATCCCGCAAACATCCTGCCAAGTAGTGAGTTATGTCCCACATCATATTTGCTCAGTTTTGCGGGGAAAAAAAAAATATATATATATATTTATATTTTCTGCAAGATTGTGTCTCATTGATTCTATTCTAGTTTCACATAATTTTTTTTTTATTATGTCTTTTACATGTTTTGAACAGTGTACAAGTAAGCTTAATCAAATTTAATTAATTCTATGTTTGCATAGCGAACAAGTTTCAGCATTTAGAGCAGATTAATGTATGATTTTTTATTGCTTTACTAATCTGGGTTCATTACAACTAGCACACCTATTCATGAGACCATATCAATATATGTCCTCTAAATCACTTTCAGTGATATAATTAATTCCATCCAAACACTTGTGAGTTTACACCTGTTTTAATACCATTTTAACAAAGCTTGCTATGAAATATTGCATTGATGATAATATTAATGGATACATTGATAGCCCGGCAGCAAAACTAATAACAATATTGAAAGGAAGTTCTTAACGGAACACTATAGGGTCAGGAACACAAGCATGTATCCGGGCCCTATAGTGTTAAAACCACATTTTAGGTGGCTTGCCCCTCAATAGCCCACTTATAAGAAGTTAAAACTCACCTTATTTCCAGCGCCACGCAGGTCCGCCGGCACTGGCCCTGCCCCCTTGGTGACATCTTCAGAATTGCTGATTTTTAACCAAACCAATTGGCTAAAATCGGCAAGGGGGAGGGGCAAAAAACATTTTGGCCAATGAGCACCTCCTCATAGAGATGCATTGAATTAATGCATCTCTATAAGGAAAATTCAGCGTTACCATGCAGTGTGTGGAGACGCTGAACGGCAGTGCTGCATACTGTTCAGCACTGCCCCACGAAGCACTTCCAGTGGCCATCTGAGGAGTGGCCACTTGGAGATGTCCCTAGGGGCAATGTAAACACTGCCTTTTTTTCCAAAAAGGCAGTGTTTGCATTGAAAAGCCTGTAGGCAATGATTATACTCACCAGAACAACAAAATTAAGCTATAGTTGTTCTGGTGACTATAGTGTCCCTTTAAGTAGGAAGGAAGGGTAGGCAAATCGAAGTAAATTAAAAGTATGAAATGATAGTGTAATATAAAAACTGGCACTTTCGGCACATTAAAATCTAAATTTAATGATTGTCTGAATTAAAACTTAAGCTTTAAAAAGCAAGATTGTATTAAAGAACCAAATATAGATTATACCATGCAAAACATTTTAATTCGTTTTGTAAAATATTTCCTAAACTGTGCTAAGGTCAATTTTGGTTTTGTCTCTCATTTCTTTAGCATACACATTTAAACAAGTAATAGTGAAGCATTTATAAGAATTCAGCTACTTTACAATGCCACTAACAATTGTGACATTTAAAATGACATCACTAGTGAGAAATGGAAAGTTAAGGATGGGTTTTGGGGAAGGTAAAAGCTGGGAGAATGTAGGGTTAAGAGTACCTGCCTTCAAGATTCTAAGGACTATTAATTCTAATGATTATCAGAGAAGGCTCCTATCTTCGAAACCTGTTTCCTACCACTCATAAATCTTTATCTTAGGGTACATGTACCTCTCACCATTACAGCACTTGGTGCATCAGCATCCCATTGACTGTAATAATTATTTTTAATTGAGCAACATTGTAAAATTGTTCTTGGTGATGATGACTTTTTAAAGGGACACTATAGTCACCAGAACAACTACAGCTTATTGAATTTGTTCTGGTGAGTAGAATCATTCCCTTCAGGCTGTTTGCTGTAAACAATGTCTTTTCAGAGAAAATGCAGTGTTTACATTACAGCCTAGTGATTACTTCACTGGCCACTCCTCAGATGGCTGTTAGAAATCCTTCCTGGGTCATGGCTGCCTAAAATGCATCCAAAAATTCAATGTCTCCACCCTCTGCGTGCAGACACTGAAATTTCCTCATAGAGATTCACTGATTCAATTCATCTCTATGAGGAGATGCTGATTGGCCAGGGCTGTGTTTGAATTGTGCTGGCTCTGCCCCTGATCTGCCTCTTTGTCAGTCTCAGCCAATCCTATGGGGAAGCATTGTGATTGCATCAGGCTACCACTTTTGCTGATGTCAGCAGGCAGTGGGCAGGTCTAAAGGACACGGACAAAGCATGCAGCTCCAGACTTAAATACAAGTAAGATTTTTACTATATTTAGGGAGGCAAGATGGTGCCAGGAGTGGGGGAGGGGGGCTAGATGGTGGTCTTGACCCTATAGTGCTCCTTTAAAGTCAACTTTATTCTTCACACCCTTACTGTATACTGAATATTGCTACGAACAATGGAATATATCCTTAAGTGAGAGGTGAATCCGTACAATAAACTTTCACTAGGATTTTGCTTACGTCAGAGAAATAAGAGACGTCATTTACTGTTCAAAGCTAGAAGTATGAAATGCAGCAAATATAATTTTATATATGTTTTATAATTTACAATGAACGCTTCTGTAGGTGAAATTTGTATTTCATAATTTTATAAATTAAGCTATATTTATGTTTGATCTGTTTGTAATATGTAATATCTCACATGAGATAAGTATTGTTTTACACTTTTCAATTGTATTCTGTTTTGTAGTTTCATTTGTTGTTAAACAATAGATCTGCTACATTACTATGCCATATGTATTTTCTGTTTAAAATTGTTAGCTTTTTGGTTGTTTCTAATCCCAATTTAGCACATTTAGTTCTGCATGTTTTTCAAGCCTATCTGACAATATTTTGGGCATATTAAAATTGTTTTTCAAGCCTATCTGACAATATTTTGGGCATATTAAAATTATTTAATGACATAAAGTAATGCTATGTTTACATTAGTAAGCACTTTAATAGGACAAGTGATAGAATATTCTCAAAAAATAATTATGTAAAATAAAAACCTGTGAATTTTTTTATTTATATTTATTTATTGCTGGTGCAATATTTTCTTAATAAAGTAACCGTTTTTTTTTGTTTTTTTTAAAACACATAAAACAAAAATGTAGCTAAATAATTTGTGTATGCCCAAAATAATAACATGACATTTCCCTTTAAAAGTGCATTCTCCAACCTTTGCTACTCAGAACCTAAAGCATAGAATCATAATCATAATCCTAGTAATCAGAATCTTAAAAACATAGCTGTTCTGCATTGACATTGAAAAGTAAGGGGTTGTATTTTGCACCCCCTTACAGTCACCTGGGCTTGGATCCATCCCCCTCCCCTAATCAATTTGTGCATGCGTACGGACAAGTAAAAGAAAGACGTGAGGTGAGATAACATCGCTGGCTTTACCTCTACAACCACAATCCTGTAATCTAGTGTTTGTTGGGGACTGGGCATAAGCTAAAATTGCAGAAAACAGACATATTTATTAGCTGCAAAAATGCTGATTTCTTTTCTTCTTAAATTCTTATTGAAACCAGTTCATGTACTGTAAAACTGCATGGAGTTTGTTCTGTTCTTGTTTACAGCTACTGCTGTTAATGCATTCTGAAATATCTAACCAGTTACTGAGTGTCAGATGCATATTGTGCTATGTTGCACAATTTGTAGATCATACTTGCCGTAGTCAAAGGATAATTGTGGAGACCTGTGCTCCTTTTATAATGTGATTCCTTCTCATATTTATAGCACAATATCATTTGTTAGGGATTACCAATAGGTCACTCCTCAAAGTAGCACCCCATATAAACCCAGACTCAAAGGAATCCATGTTTAAAATGGAATGAGGCAAAATGTGATTCTTTGTTGAACTAATTTGCATATGCCCACCCAGAATCCTTTGCGGTAGTAACATCACTGCATATTTGTGATTTCTGTGGGAAAAGCAAGTCTTATGGCTTGACTGGTATGCAGATTTTTGTTTAACATTGTATTAACTAACCACAGACTTCAGGTGGAAGGGGTTTTCAATCACAATTTTTTCCCCACCATAACTATGTTGGTTGTTTATATATATATATATATTTTAATAAACACTTTTGAGCAGTTTTGTGAATGTATGAATTATACTTCTGTTGTACTACGTAATACCACAAAAATAAATGGTCATGGATACACAATTTATTTCTTGTTGTGGTTATTTGTATAGTAACAGAATGCAATTACTGTGTTCTTTAACATTAAGATACATTTTAGTAGATGGCTTATCAAAGAGCAATGTAACTTTAAGGCCACTTTGCCATCACACATCCAACTTTTAAATCCCAGCGATAGGTTTGTGCACAAAGCCACATTCATCTATGTATATGCACATAATATATATATATATATATATATATAATGGATGTAATGCATTAACTTTACATTTTGTCTTCTCTCTAGTTTTTTAGTGAGATTGGGATGTTCATCTTGTCTGGACTATTTCACTACCCAGGGTTTGACCACAATCTATCAGATTGAACACTACTCAATGGAGGTGAGGCTCTATATAGTTCATGTATCTCTTTGTAAGTCATCTCACTTCTTGAGTAGCCCTACAAATGTTATTCTAGCATTACGATTGATGAAAGACTTTTAATACAAGTCTTTTCTGATCAGTGGACGATTTATTAAACAGTGACTTTTAAAGAATTCAAAACTATATTTCAGGCTATTGTCTACTGAATTTTGTAATCCGTTTTCTTGCAAAATTCCTTGAATGGCAAAATTTGGATTGGTCTACATAGATACCATATCAGACTATGACTATATGTCTAAATTATTCTTTACTAATTTAAGTACCTTAAAGGTACAGTGAGCACTGTTTTTCTGGGTTTTGTTTTTGTGTTTTGCTTTTTTGAATTATGCAGAACTTAACACACAGGGTTATTCACTAAAGTGAGAATAGCAAGGGATTCAAAGTTTAATTCACCTATTTTGACCTAAATGTTGGAATTCACTTTGTATTTCTGGAAATTCTCACTTTAGTTAGTAACAATGATATTCTTTGCAGGGCATTTGTATCTTTAACAAAACTTTTTGCTTAAAAAGTATAATAGGCATCTTGTAGATTATCAGGCTTATTATTCAGGCTTATTTTTTGCTCTTCTCTTCATAGATGAAGATCAGCTTACTTTATTAGCTTTCCTTATAGAATATGTTTAGTGGTCTGGACTGAGGCTGCTTCCTCCATGAGAAAAATTTAAAGGTCCCTGACCTTAATGGGATTTGTATATTAATGGCACTTACTGTCAATCATAGGCCTCGGTTTAATATAGTCTGTTAAAAAAACTTTTCAAATGATTCATCTACAAAAATCCTTCAGACTTTAATTGTGACTTCTGTTATTAAGTCATTTGAAAGGTTGTCCTAACATATTGTGATCATTAGAAAATATCATAAAATAATATTAAATTGAGACTACAATATTTCAGTGCAGTAATTCTCCCTACATTCCCTTATAGCCCTGAAATTGTAAATAAAATAGTAAGTAAATTAAAGTATGTCTATATTTAGGACTTGGCCAGCCTGAAGATCCCCGAGCAATTCCGTCATGCTATCTGGAAGGGTCTTTTGGAGCACCGACAGATGCATGAGTTTTCATCTCCTCCTCACTTGCTCCGCACCACCAGCAGTGCTTCCACTGTCAGTGTGGGCTCCAATGAATCCCGCGGGGAGAGAGTAATCGATGCTGTGCGCTTCACACTACGTCAAACTATCTCCTTCCCACCTCGGGATGAGTGGGGTGACTTTGGCTTTGACATGGACAACAGGAGGAACAAGCAACAACGTATCAAGGAAGAGGGCGAGTGATGTAATCCTCCCATGTACTTTTAAATGCTACCAACTGCCATATAGGGCCACCATCGAGATTCTTTGACTGGAGCACCAACCTTCAAAAACAGATTTGTGTATGTGAGTGTGTGCGTGAAAATATTGGAATTAAAATGGAAATGAAAAAAAGAATGGATAGTGAGCAAGGAACATAGACTGCATGTAGAAGTCTGTTTAGAGAGTTGTGCCAAAAATAAATAATGCATAATGTCTTATTCAACATGGTGAGAATCTACATCAAGGAAAGTAAAGGTTTAGTGCATGGCTTGTGTGTGCCTATACATATAGTAACTATAAATCAGGCCTCTCCTCTTTGTTTTGCCACACCTTTATTCTTGTATAAAAGATCACAAGTAAGATTTAAATGTCTTAATATATATTAGTAATAACTGAATAATGAAAAGTTAATATATAGCCTCATTAAAATATTCTGCTATTGACATAGACATGCAAAGTGAAAGGGCATAAGAATATTAGAACAATAAGAGTAATGTAGTTAAAAATACCAATGAAGTATACACAATGCACACACACACACACACACACACACACATATATATCATTTAGCAGTGCTGGAGCTTTAATGTATTATCTGTAGCCTACACGTAAACCTTTGTTGTATGGCTATCCATACAATTTAATAAAAGTTAACTACATAAGGCACCTATAAAGTTAAACTCAGTGATCATTCACTTGTAAGCTTATTATTGAAGTTTGTCTTGGTAATTTAAACGGTGTTACATGTATTATTGTGTGTTTCATGTTTTTCCTTACTCAGTAGTCAATATGACACCTTTTCTTAGAAGGCATCCAGACAGTTCACATTTCATGCACTTACAAATGAACATACCTATTTATAGTTTCACTTATGTGGATGTAAGTTCCAAACTTAACTTTCTTCCATGTATTCCCTATCAGTGTTCTATAAAACTAGTCCACTCTTAATCCATTTTGATAATGTGATTATAGTCAAATGTGATTACAGCTCGGAGGTCCATGTTCATGCATAGAATGTGTAATATTGTGTGCGTGAACCTCAAGATAGTAGTTTGTATTGCTCCAGGCCTATGTAGTCTGATGGTGGTCCTGTTGCCATAACATAATTCCTAAATCCATTTTTTTGTATAGAGCCAAGATTGGCAACTAATGTGCTAGGCACAAAATTGCACTTAATAAACGTTATATGTTCATATATATATAAAAACGTTTATATCAAGGGGTACAGCTTATATGCTTATTGTGCTTCTAGAGAACTAAAAAACCTTGTTCATATCTTCAGTGCTAAATGGAATCACAACTTTGTGTGGTTCACTGTATTTTTTATAATAAATGATTCTTTTTGTATATCTTAAGTAGAACAACCACACTGATCTCGATTTAGTATATGGTGAGAAATAAAGCCATTAAATTTTATTCAGACTTATCTAGTCTTTTGGGGACACAAATTTGAGAATCTCTTTATTTTTTTAAAGTGGAGGAATTTTTGTGTGTGTGGGGGGGGAGTGTTGTCACCATTTTCATAGCTAAATAGATGTATAATAAAATATAGATACATATTCTAAATCGAAGGTTGGATGACTTTCCACCATAACCACTTTAATAAACTGTAGTGGTTATGGTGCTTAGAGTACCACTTGAAGCTGAACGAAATTATTTACGTATGTGCAAATTTTAAAGCACTTGAGCATATATTTTTTTCAAGGACTTTCTTTTAAGGATTTGCTTACACGGTTTTTCCATCAGCAGAACTAATTTGCATGGCAGGAACATTAACAACCAGCATTTATCAGACCTTACTGTTAAGTTGTTTATTGCATAAGCACTTTGAAGATCAAACACAGCGAATAGTTCTATTCATGTCTTAGAATAGCCTGCATTTTCTAGTTGGTAAGAAAGGAAGATTATTCTTTTTAAAAAAGCAGTAATAATTAATATGCTATATGTAGCTTAAATGGTTTATTTTGATGATTTTTTAATGATATCTCCCATTGTGTTAATTGATAACATAATGTCAAATAACATTGAGATAAAAGGTTGATGAAAAATGCCTTTTCTTTTTAAACCTTAATGATGGGAAGAAGACTTTAGAATATAACTTAAATCTTTCACCATGTCTAGAGCTAAGTAACATTGTTTTTTTCATGCCCCATACTACAATGGCCTAGATTTTATAACCTTGATAAATGATATCAAATTCTATAAAATATTGCTGTAAAATTGGTTTTACACTGTGACTGTACTACAGACGGTACTAATTTTCGTAACTTAACTTAGCTCAGTCTAAAAATGTCTTGCAATAAATGGTGTTATAGGATCATATTGAAGTTTAAAAACATTCTTTATTTTTCATTTCAAACTATCCTTTATAAATACTGTTAAATTCTACTGTATAACACAGAATCTCGTTAGGTTGTTTGTTTCAAAATGTCCTTTGTATATTATTGACCTCGGAAAAATGATGAATGATTGAATTGCGTTATTGAACTATGCCCTTGCATTGTGGACATTTGGTGTTGGTGCATAATGTTATCAAGTGTGGATCCAAATTCATAAATCTTTATCCCTGTAGAGCAGTGGTTCTCAAACCAGTCCTTATGGCCCACCAACAGTCCAGGATTTATGTATTTCCTTGTTTTATTCCAATGGAGATACTAACAAAATCTGGACTGTTGGTGGGTCTTGAGGACTGGTTTTAGAACCACTGCTGTAGAACATTTAACAAAATGCAGAATATTGGCTTTGCCCATGTGTTCTAAGTGCAAAATGTACTCTTCAGTCTGACTTATATTCACTGCCAAAGGTGCAATATTTTGGTGCCATCTAACCCACAAAGCCTTTGACCTCCCATTATCCTGTTAAAGTTTGTAAAGTGTACATATATTCTGTGTATATTTCTGTTTTATCATGTTTTTCTATTTTCTTTTTTTTTTTTTTTTAGTATATTGGGATAGCAGGTCTTCCAAACCCACTGTTATAATCATGTATATGTATATTAATATAATTTTCAGGGTCATGAAAGATATTTGATTAATTTGTTTTTCTTTTTTAACGTTTTTTAATGTTCTGTTGGAACATGCAATGTTTTTCTATAAAGAGTCCAAGATTTCAAAGAGAAGTGATATCTTGCAGTAAATTGATATTTTTGATTTTCTTCTTTTTTTTGTTATGTAAAAAATGGGTGGCTCCAAAGAATGTATACTCACTAGTGAATACATCAAAAGGGGTATATACAACGTGTGGCATTCCTGCTGCTGTCTAAGGAAATCTAGAATGCACAGCCAAACTTTTGAAAAAGACTGGGCATCGCATGAGCTGCAGTTCACAACAGCTAGAGTGCCAAAGGTCCCCCATCCATGTTGGTCTATACGGTTCCACTTAATGCTCTTTTAAAACATTGACAACTGTATATATGTGTAGCTAGCTGTTAAAGATAAAAGATTCCAACTAGATTTCAATGCTACTAAAAATGTATCTTGTTGTTTTGTTATATGTTTCATGTAAATATCTGTTTTTCAAGGTGATATGGTTTATCTAAAATTGTATGATTTATTCATAAGTTCTTAATAAATGTTGGAAAAATATAATGTTTAATTTACTTTTTATAGTGCATGATACCACACATTACTACATAGATAGGGTTACTGACTAAAGTGTAAACTGTTGGGAATTCAAAGAGAATTTTTGATTTTTGACCAAAATAGCTGAAGTCGTTGTTTCATAAATGGAAGTGATCAATGTAATGTGATGCACTGGCAACAACGCTGGTGTGTTGTCATTACTGGGAAGGAAGTGTTCCCAAGCATTGGGCAAGTTGCGTTAGAACAAGGGAGTATGTAGGCAGGAGCAGGGTTGTAACACAAAACACAGATCATGGACTCTGTGACACACATAGAGAGCATGTATGTAATTAATGTTTTCTGAAGCAAAAAATCGCATAATTTATAATATTGCATAAGAAGATGTTGTGCCTTTAAAAAGGAATCCTTTCATGGTAGGTCAATTTTAAATGTAAGAGCACTTCACAAAAAAAAATTATATATTCTTGCAAATAATTTCTGAAACATTAAAATGGCATATGTACAGACAGGGGTGTTATGACAAAGATGGGTAGCAAATTTTCAAGCAAAATTGAAAGCTATATATCTGCTGCGTACCAACATTCATAAATCTCAACTCACCCTATCCACTCTAGTGGGTGAAATCTCTGAATGTCACTCTCTTTTTGGGCCAGGAATCAAGATGAACATTGTTCCAGTCTGTGGTCCAAAACCTCGGAGGACTCTCTGCGAAATGGGAGCCTAACGAGACTTTAACCATGCCTTTGGGTTTGAAGGGTTCAGTGGTCTATTGGCACCGGTTCTTATTACAGCCTAGGCTTGGGTGCTTTACAACAGAGGTGCTGGAGTGCCTCATTGCCTGTCTCTGCAGAACAATGTGTCCTTACCTGCTGGCGTGGAGGCAGTTATTTGGCAGTTTAAGATCCAACCAAAAAATGGAGGATACAGCTGTAAATCTACAAAAAATAAAAACATATAATAGTGCAACACTGTATAATGGTATTAGCATGCGCTATTGGGTTACACTCACAGAATGGAGAAAGATGTTATCGCCTTAGGGTGCCTCACCTAATGGAGATGGGGGCTAATCTAAAACTCCCCCTTTTTTGGCAATTGCACTGCAGCATGAAGGGACGGATTAAAGGTGAAGAATATATTATTCTGCTTTATTTAGTCCCAAAAAAATTAAAACAAAATGATAAAACAAAAGAAGTAAAAATATATATAAAAAATATATATTGGTGCTATACTAAATCCTACATGTTTCGTCCAAGAGGACTTCCTCAGGGACGATTAGATAGTCAAAGCAACCAAGTGAGATAAAATCAGCAATACAAAAAAAATCACAATGAAAAAAAGCAGTATTACCCCTTACCGCTGAGTCTCTTCTTTTATATGGCCCATAGTTCATCTGATTGGTGGTCCAGTGAGTGTTGTCTTGCATCCCCAGTTGTGTTCAATGGTTCAAAATTAATTCCCCAGGTTTCCTTTGATCCCATCTTTTGACGTCACTTCTGGGGCACTGGTTCCTGCTGGCTCTTTATGATGACACGTGGGTTCCACTTGGCGGTCATCTTGCGTTCCACCTCCGATTCGCAAGGCGGCTGTCAATTGAATCTCTCTCCCACGGGGGGTCTATGTTATGGAAGTCTAATAGGAAAAAGAAAAGAAAAAACTATTAAGTTAAGTCCAATAGGACTTAATAAATACCAGAGAAGTGCTTGTGGATACAACTCCCCCAATAGAAAGGAACCTTGCTTTATAGATGAGCCCTAAGCACATAATAATAGTATTGGGCATTGAAAGATATTAAATAATTAACAGACACCTGTATAAATGTGGAAATCTGAAATGTTATATTGTTCCTCCATTTGAGGATGTATCCAAGCACTTCCCCCAACTGAATTCTATAACACATACATTATTTTAAATATGGGAGCAATTCACTTATATGCATATTGATGAGTTGTTGAATATCTCTAAACTCTAATGGAGAATCTGAATGGACTTCTTAGTCAAGTATTTTCTTGTAAATAATAAGGACTCATATACCATAATTATAGATTATCCTCATCCAAAACATATATATGTTAAACGGGTAACAAGTACTTTCATTCAGATGTAAATTTGTTGCTACACAAATCCATACATATAGTGAACTATTCCCATTTATATCATAAAAAAACATACAATAACCATTTAAGTGTTGAGACCCCCAGGCTCCAAAGTGCCCAACTGATAAATCCAGAAGGTCTTTTGCTGTGCCAACCTTTCGTCCCTATTTCCTCCTCTCCAGTGGGGACTAATATGTTTAATACCTAAGCAGAACAAATGTTGCAGTGAACCAGAACTGTGTGGTAATTTATTCCTTTCCTAATATTATTTTGATGTTCTAGGAATCTATTTTTAACTCCTTTTTTGTTCTACCAACATATTGTTTGTCACACAGACACTATTGCAAATAAACCACATAGTTCGTGTGGCACCTGTTTGATCCAATATTTTTTGCTAGTTACTGTACTAATAATATCTCTTTTGATTCCCATTTTAATACCAGTTGTTTTACATGATATGCAGCGTAGACAGCCTCTAAAACCCAAATTCTGTTCTGTTTTTTTTATCTTTCTGAGTACGTTTGATACTGTAGCTCTGAGCCGAAGTATTATTGGAGGAAGGTCAGGAAGGACCGGGCCAGGATATCATCTTCACGTAGAATTCGCCAGTATTTGAATAGTGCTTTTTTAATTTTAAAATGGTCAGTATTATACTTTGTAATGAAAGCATGTTCGAACTTCTTTATTATTTGTTTATATTTGGATCCATTTCCTTCATCTTATCTATAAGTAAGTTATTCCTGCTCATTTTAGAAACTTTTCTTATTTCTTTCTCTGAGTGGTTCCTGCCATATCCCTTCGAAACTAGTTTAATTGTTACTATGACTGCCTGTTGTTGGAAATCTTCTCATCTAGAACAGTTGCGACGGACCCTTGTGAATTGACTTTTTGTAATTCCACTGAGCCAATGGTCATATGGCCTATGAACAAAACTATTTCCATTATTTAAAAAAAAAAATTTAAAAAAATTTCTCTCTACTCCATTTTGAGGTAAATGTGAGGTTATATTGATTCTGACTAAGGTAATCAACAAATTTAAAAAAAATAACTTTCAGATCCACGCCAAATGATAAGAACATCATCTGTATAACTCCGCCATATCACCAGGTCCCTCCCCCAGTTATGCCAAGACCACACTGTTAGCTCCTCCCACCTCTTCATGTAGATATTGGCATAACTGGGTGCAAACCTGGTCCCTATGGCAGTCCCCGTGATCTGTAAATAAAATATGTTATCAAACATAAAATAATTGTGTTCTAAAATAAAAGCAATAGCCTGTAAAAAAAACAAAAAAAACCTAAGGGTTGTGAAATGCTTGCATCTTTATGTAAATAATATGGGAACACTGCCTCGATACCTATGTTGTGTTTGATAACTGTGTAGAGAGGAGACATCCAAAGTGGCTCAACTGTAATGATTATCCCACTCTATATTTTCTAGTTCTTGAGGAATTGCTTTTGTATCTTTAACATATGATGTGGCTTGTTGTGCATAAACCTGCAGAAAGGAGTCTAAAAATGCCGAGAGACCTGCTGAAATTGAATTGATTTCACTGATGATGGGACTTCCTGTGGGGTAGTGAGGGATTTGTGTATCTTTGGTAAGAAATAAAAAATTGGAATAACCGGATGCAAATTATATAAAATTATATAGTATTTTATGTAATATTTGTGGTAATGCTTTTTAAAAATAATCTCTAATTCCCTGTTGAAATTCTTTGTTGGATTGTTTTTTTAACTTTACATATGTGTTTCCATCTCCCAAAATATTATATGCATATATTCCTTGGTCATAATAACGATCTCTGCCCCCTTATCTGCTTCCTTTATTATAACGTCTTCTCGGTTTCTATGTTTCTATCTTTTTTTAAACAGAGAGTTTCTTCCCTTGTCAGATTTGTTTCCAGAGTTCCACCCTGACTAATGTTACTTAATTCTTTGTTGACTAGATGGAAAAAGGTTTCTACATGTGGCCCTTTGTTGTGGCTGGGATAAAACGTTGATTTTCCTCTAAAGAATTCTAATTTATTTTACCTATTATTCTTTTCCTTATTAGGATTGATTATTGGAAATTTAAGAAAATGTCTTTTGTTAATTTTCCTAATGATTTTTTAAAATCAATAAACATCTCAAAATCATTTGATTTTTAATTGGGTGTAAATTTAAGACCTCTTTTAAGTAGTTTGATTTCGAGATCCGTTAAGTGGACATTTGTTAGATTAAAAATGCCCTTTCTTATTAACTCTCCTAAAATAGAATTTCTTTCATTCTCTTCTGATCCATATCTATTCTTTGTCTCTTTTGGGGAGATTCCGCCTGTACTGCAGAGAACCGATTTTGAAGTTCCCAATGGCTCTTTCCTGGTTGAAAATAACTTATGTGTTTGTCTTTTGGTCGACTCTCTTGTTCTAAAAAATGGAGATGGTTCGGGGAGGGACTTTTTCTATAATTAGAGTTATTTATATGATTTTCTTTTGGTCGGCAATTTCTATCTGTATGGTGTGGACGTCCAGGGGAGGGGCTTTCTCTATGACTTTGATTTGGTTTATCAACTCTTGTCTGAGATGCAAAATATTTATTAATTTTAGGTGAATTATTGTTTTTTCGCTTACATTCTGTGACGAGCAATCTCGCCACATTGCATTGGAGAAGCCTGGTTGCTCGCCTGCTGCCTTTGGACTATGGCCCCCTGTTAAAAGACATCTTTTTCCCTGCAGAAAAGACTTATTCGTGCTTTTCTGCCGGGTGTTCGGTAGATTCAATCTACCGAACAACCGCACGAATGACTAGACCACCTGGGAGATGGCGTGTGCCAGCAATTAGCCTCCCTGAAGCTGCGGTTAACCGCAGCTTAATTGACGAATGCTGGGTGGCCGCCATTCGTATCACGAACACGAGGTCGCGGCCATTTTAAACATGCGAACGCACAACGGTGTTCGACGCTTAATTCATGGAACTAAAATCGGACACCGCTGAAGCCGCCGACCTCCCTTCTTGTTCGGTGAAAGTGCACGAACGGCCCAGTATTCGGTAGTTGTACCTGACTGCACTATACCCCAGATAGGAATCCTATGGCGCTCATTCGTATGAGAACTGACTTTGAGAAGACTTTGGCTCCATGGCGATTAAACTGAGAGAGGCTGAGGGACACACAAAACAACATAGAGTGGCTGGCGGAGAAAGAGACACACAAAGGTGCTTAGTTTGATAGAGACATACAAAGGTGCTGAGTTTTAAAGAGACACACAAAGGGGCTGAGGGGAGAAAGACACATATAGAGTGGTTGGGAGAGAGAAACAGATACACAAAAGGGGCTGGGGTAGAAAGAAACACACAAAGGGGCGTAGGAGACACACAAAGGGGCTTGAGGGAAGTAAACGACACACAACAGGGGTTGTAAGAGAAACAAAGGGAAAAAATGGGGGATACATATACTAAAGGGGGTGTAAGACAAAAAGGGTATACACAAAAGAGAGGATAAGAAACACAAAAGAGGTTAGAAATTCGAGAGGGAGATTAAGGAACACACAGATGAAGATGCATTTTTGGAGGGGAACGGGGGCAAAGCATTTTCACCTCTGTAACCAAAAATCCTTGCACCACCCTGTATCTGAGGATCTCCTCTGGAGCTGGCCTGACAGAGATCCCAGTAGAACTTCTTTAAATATCTGCTAGTACGCAATTGCAGGAGACGAACAGTACTTGTGGCAGCACTGTGAGGAAGTGATTTCAGATACAAACATGCAATACTACAAACAGCCCACACCAAACATGGACAGCTTCCAAGCAACTCCCACAAACACAACATCACTAATAACTTGCATAAAACCCCTCAAGCAGCCCCTACATACACACCCCACACCATATGACATATAACCCATGCATACTATCCCAGAAGCGGTCCGCATAATTACAAACTGCTCATGTCCATATACATTGTAACACAGCCAACATATGTACAAATAACCACACAAAACAGCCATAGCACCCATACACAACACAAAAAGCATACAGCAAAATATACACAAGTTAATTAAAAAAAATAGGACCAGCATGCCAAGGAACTTCAGAATCTTTTTTTGGCACTGTGCTACTGAAATGTTGCCAAAGAATAATGACTTCTTCTACTTTATGGAATCTTAGCATACAAGAGAACTTGAAATGCTATAACTAAGTGTATGGTACTTTTTTATGTATGTAGCTGTTTAAGTGCAGCTTTATTTTCTGTTCCCCAATAAATTAGTCATAATTAATCATGTATTTAAAAAACAGTCTTTCTTGTGCTTTGAATTTGCGAACTCAGTTTAAAAGCTGTTTTTAGGGACCGCCATGCCGAATGGCCGCACGATAGTGCAGCTCCTGCAATTTCATACAAAAAAACCCCGGCTTTATACAAACTTACCGACTGGCAACAGCAACCCAGTGCAAGAAACCACCCCGGTTCCGAGGAGAGGCTTGCTGCAAAGTTTTAGTCCCTCGGAGGGACGCCCCCTGTCAGGCGGTGAGCAGGGTGGACGGCCGCTGCCCAGCTATCCTGCCCACCAGCGGTAAGGGCGAAGCACGAAGCTAGGGGGGTCCGGCCCTGTCCCCCCCCCATTCTGGGCCGGCGGGGGTGATCCTGGCCACCACCCTGGGCCTACCCTCATGCAGAAACACCAGCACTCCAGGCAGCGATGGAGCTACCCCCCAAAAAATGCGGAGAATGGACTCTTTAATGTCTCAGAACGTGGCACGACAGATTAGTATGTAATTCTAGCACAGTTTATTTACTATAAATTTATACCTAGCTTGTTTCCTATAGCCTAGTATGAGATTGTGCAGAACCAGCATGAATGCACATAGCTTATTATTCCAGACCGAATACCTTACTAAGTAAAGTGTCCTACTAGCCTCAGGGGAAGATAACCGTATACTATACATGCCACTTAAAACCTGATTGCTCATATTAACGTTATCTACCTGTTTCTATCTAATTGTTTTTGATACTAGGATAAAGCTACTAACTATAACCTATAAAATGAAGCAGTCCCCTCACACAAACTGTAACGATGGTATAATCATATGTACATTAGATTACGGATTGGTTACCTATACCATGTACTACATGTGTTTCTTCATTATTGTATCGCACTGTCATGCCAAAAATAAAGAATTTAAAAAAAATGAAGCAGTCCCTCTGGGGAGATATATAGGACCTGCTGGATATGCAAATCTGTGTTTATTCACATATCCTGCAGGATATTCAGGAGTGGAATACACCTTTAAATTAAAAACCGTGTAGAATATAAACCGGAGAAATAACAGTAAAAGGTGATTACTTTAAATGGTTAAAGATATCAATTATTTGGGTGGGATATATTCCAATTTAGTATTCAAAGATATATGACTTTAAGATATATGTAAAAAACACATTATTTCACATAAGAGATGGATGAGCATAATGCACAATTCACCCATTTTTTATGCTCACCCATCTCTTATGTGAAATAATGTGTTTTTTACATATATCTTAAAGTCATATATCTTTGAATACTAAATTGGAATAAATCCCACCCACATCATTGATATCTTTAACCATTTAAAGTAATCACTTTTTATTCTACACGGTTTTTAATGTAAAGGTGTATACCACAACCTACTCCTGGATACCTATTAGATTTGATCTAATATTAACCCTTCCTTTTTGCACATTTTGGGATTTTTTAGTGGAGTCACTATTTCCAGTTGAGAGGTTTACATATACCATACTGCTTACTCTAGTATTGAGATTTTATAAATCCCAACCTCCCATGTATTCTGGGAGATGTTTGAAAACGTTATTTCTTGGAATTAATATGCCCAAGAAAGACTTTTTCTGTCTTGTGATACGTAGGGTTTTGTTTAAATGAAATATCAAAACATGTATACAAAACATTGCCTATGCTCACTGAAAAATGTAACGGGCAACACTAAGTTCAGTATTAATGACAATATTTTTATTATTCTGGTGATTTGAGCTCAAAAAGATATGTTGGGTCTGGGGGGGAATAAATCCAACATGACATCAACCGAAACATTCTCAGGTTCTGTTTTCTCGTATCTCAGTTATGACATATTCTGTTAGTGCTGATAAAACCTCAAGCAGGATGACTCAATTTTAAAGTAAATTGTGCAGTATGTGATAATCCGATACCTTCACTTTAAATGCGCAGAAAATTCAACACCAGAACTTTAAAGTATGCTAGTGTCTAGGACACAAGTCATCCTCTGTGCATCTTTTGCCCACACATATTCAATTACATTTGTGTTTGTGGTGATTCTGGGTCTGCCTTTCTCTAGAGGACATATCTTTTCTGGACCCTATCTCTACCATCTTAGCTACCTGCAAATTCCTTTCTCCAAACTACTTTGAACTTCCTTTGTTTAAGGTGAAACAGGTCAGATGAGTGATAGGGAGCATGATGAAGGTCAGCTAATTCTTCACACAGAAGGAAACCAAAATATTTTGTCTAGAATTAAATTGCAAAAGGAAACTTATTGGTTACCCATATTCTCTTAATTATATTTCTTTTATTCAAAAAATAAAAATACTTTGCAACTTACAAACATTTTTCAAATATCTCAAATATGCACAAAAAAAAATTCATGCAAACCACACTTGTGTTCAAGGTGCTAAAATAAATTTGTAACAATACAGGGAGTGCAGAATTATTAGGCAAATGAGTATTTTGACCACATCATCCTCTTTATGCATGTTGTCTTACTCCAAGCTGTATAGGCTCGAAAGCCTACTACCAATTAAGCATATTAGGTGATGTGCATCTCTGTAATGAGAAGGGGTGTGGTCTAATGACATCAACACCCTATATCAGGTGTGCATAATTATTAGGCAACTTCCTTTCCTTTGGCAAAATGGGTCAAAAGAAGGACTTGACAGGCTCAGAAAAGTCAAAAATAGTGAGATATCTTGCAGAGGGATGCAGCACTCTTAAAATTGCAAAGCTTCTGAAGCGTGATCATCGAACAATCAAGCGTTTCATTCAAAATAGTCAACAGGGTCACAAGAAGCGTGTGGAAAAACCAAGGCGCAAAATAACTGCCCATGAACTGAGAAAAGTCAAGCGTGCAGCTGCCACGATGCCACTTGCCACCAGTTTGGCCATATTTCAGAGCTGCAACATCACTGGAGTGCCCAAAAGCACAAGGTGTGCAATACTCAGAGACATGGCCAAGGTAAGAAAGGCTGAATGACGACCACCACTGAACAAGACACACAAGCTGAAATGTCAAGACTGGGCCAAGAAATATCTCAAGACTGATTTTTCTAAGGTTTTATGGACTGATGAAATGAGAGTGAGTCTTGATGGGCCAGATGGATGGGCCCGTGGCTGGATTGGTAAAGGGCAGAGAGCTCCAGTCCGACTCAGACGCCAGCAAGGTGGAGGTGGAGTACTGGTTTGGGCTGGTATCATCAAAGATGAGCTTGTGGGGCCTTTTCGGGTTGAGGATGGAGTCAAGCTCAACTCCCAGTCCTACTGCCAGTTCCTGGAAGACACCTTCTTCAAGCAGTGGTACAGGAAGAAGTCTGCATCCTTCAAGAAAAACATGATTTTCATGCAGGACAATGCTCCATCACACGCGTCCAAGTACTCCACAGCGTGGCTGGCAAGAAAGGGTATAAAAGAAGAAAATCTAATGACATGGCCTCCTTGTTCACCTGATCTGAACCCCATTGAGAACCTGTGGTCCATCATCAAATGTGAGATTTACAAGGAGGGAAAACAGTACACCTCTCTGAACAGTGTCTGGGAGGCTGTGGTTGCTGCTGCACGCAATGTTGATGGTGAACAGATCAAAACACTGACAGAATCCATGGATGGCAGGCTTTTGAGTGTCCTTGCAAAGAAAGGTGGCTATATTGGTCACTGATTTGTTTTTGTTTTGTTTTTGAATGTTAGAAATGTATATTTGTGAATGTTGAGATGTTATATTGGTTTCACTGGTAATAATAAATAATTGAAATGGGTATATATTTGTTTTTTGTTAAGTTGCCTAATAATTATGCACAGTAATAGTCACCTGCACACACAGATATCCCCCTAACATAGCTAAAACTAAAAACAAACTAAAAACTACTTCCAAAAATATTCAGCTTTGATATTAATGAGTTTTTTGGGTTCATTGAGAACATGGTTGTTGTTCAATAATAAAATTAATCCTCAAAAATACAACTTGCCTAATAATTCTGCACTCCCTGTACATATACAGGGTGAGCCAAAAGTAACTTTCTGTATTTTAAATTCCTTTATGCTTCTTATTGCTGCTAAGAGTCACAGATCCTCCATAAAGCGTAAATGGTTCTTCAGGTCCAAATGGTTATTTTTCTCTGCAGATTCATTATCAAACAAATGAGACATATGCACTCAGTGGCATTGCTAGAGCTTTTGCCGCCCAGGGCGGTCCCCGAGTTTGCTGCAGCAGCCACACTGTGAGGAATACAGGGAGCCGGGATATGAAGCGATTCGAATCCCTGTCCCCTCCACAAAATCCGCAACATATATATTTGTAAGCAGTGTTGGCGTTGGAATGCAGGATGTATTTTTGTGCAGTGTTAGAGTTGGAATGCAGGATGTATTTTTGTGCAATGTTGGCGTTGGAATGCAGGATGTATTTTTGTGCAGTGTTGGCGTTAGAATGCAGGATGTATTTTTGTGCAGTGTTGGCATTGGAATGCAGGGTGTATTTTTGTGCAGTGTTGAAGTTGGAATGCAGAGATTTATTTGTGTATAGTATTGGTGTTGGAATGCAGTGTATTTGTAAGCAGTGCTAGCTGGAATACAGAGGTTTATTTATGTGCACTGTTAGCGTTGGAATGCATGGGTGTATTTGTGTGCAGTGTTAGTGATGGAATGCAGATGTGTATTTGTGTGCACAGATACACACACAATCACAATCACACAGATACGCAGACACACAACTAACACATAGGTGCACAGACACAGGTACACACACAGGTACACAGACACACAGGTACAAATACACACACACAGACAGACACAAAGGTAAACAAAGCCCCTCTCCTCCTCCACCGAATGTTGTTCCTTCTCCCCACGCGGCGCCCTGTTTACTGTGAGGAAGTGACCTGGACTTACTTCCTACCAGCATGTCGCGGGGAACACACAAAGTGACAGGGGCCTGCCATGGCCCCTGATTACCTCACCGCAATACCGCAATATCGACATTCAGTGGCTGCAGGCCCAGCCCACATGGAAATATTCCGGCCCAGATTTGACTTGACACACAGGCTGGGAATGATCTTGAGCCGACCCCACCACTTCCCCCAGCTATGTCACTGGGCAGTATTTAATCATATGGCAAGAAGTTTTATAAAAGTAAAACCGATTACTCACCAGAACTGGAGCCTTATATGGCATTAGATTTATTTATTGCATCTCCAATACTCTTTTAGGTGGTGTTTGTTCCTTGCAGAAGTGATGGTATGAATACCAATAACTTGATGCCAGCAATGGGAGTATCACTCCTTCCCAGGATAGAAGCTAAAATAAATCCTGTGTACGGATCAACCCTTGCAGTGGTATAAACTTCAATAGTCAGGATGTTAGTGGAGAGAGAAGGACAAAACTCACAGCAAAAGTGAGAGGTAAAATGTATTTTTTTAATTGGATCAAATAAGGTAAAGTAAAAATATGTATTATAGGTGTGTAAAAACAAATATAAAATGTGTCTGAAAGGCATTTCACCAGTTAAAACTTGCTTCTTCGGTCAGTAAATGAGTAAATGTAATGTCCAATTTTCCTGTTTACATACATTGCTTACGCTTAGAATTTAAAAAATCTGATTTACACAGGCAGACACAAGCAAATTAAAAAAAAAAATTCAAAATACGCACACGTGATACTGTTCATATATGGTTTTCTATTTTAAACTGGAGGATATAATAGTCCAGAACTATTGAACTACTTATTCACAAAAAAAGTGGAACTTTACACTAAACACAGAATTTTAATGAATTGTAACTTGAATTGCAAAAGTTAGGATAAAAGTGCTTATTAGAAAATGTATCCAACTCACCCATAGCATCCTGAGAAAGTCTGGGCTTGCAAAGGCTGCAGACATGAGGTCAACAGCCTTTGCACACTGCTTTTGGAAACATCTCTAGTAATTATTCTCAATATCTACAATAATTACTATTGCAAGAAAAACTGACAGGGACACTGCACCCAGACCACTTTAATTAGCCTATAGTGTCCCTTTAAGATTTCTCACAAATATTCAAAAGAGAATATTTTGGGACAGATTTGTGCGATTTCACAGGAATAATGATTCTTGGTATGCATGTTGACACATATTAAAAAAAAAAAGAGGTATATCTAGGGGTTTATTTTCTGCACAATAAATGCCTAATGGAAATTTCAGACTAAAACAGACAAGCTATAAGTAGCTCTGTGTGTGAGAGAATGTTTCAAATCAGTTGTTTAAGCTTAAAGTTCGCAGTTTGCTGTTTCATTTTCCGTTAACTGTCGTTCAGGGGTGTAGTAATATTAATGGATGGTAATGAGCTGAACAATCTATTGCAAAATTAGGCAATGATAGAAGATTTAAAAATACTAATCAACTCATTTATAGTCACAACATTTAATATTTTTAAAATGTTGCAATTTGGTTTTCAATTCACCACAATTTAGTGTTTAGTAGACTTCAGTCAAAAAATTTTTTATCAGGCAGCTCGATCACAACAAATTCTGTTTAATGCACACCCAATTATGTATACATGTAATTATACACACACATATATATATATATGTAGAGATTGTAGCCGTATTAGTCCAGTGATGTAGATGTAAAAAACAGATAAAATTTGTATCTTGTAATACCTTTTTTATTGGACTAACAGAATTTTTTAATGACAAGCTTTCGGGAGAACCTCCCTTTCTCAAGTCTGAAGCATTTTGCTCAGAAATGCTTCAGACTTGAGAAAGGGAGGTTCTCCCGAAACATACCTTAATTCCAGCGCAAGAGTCCACCGGCACTAGCTCCGCCCCTGATGCGCCTCCTTGGTGACATCATCAGAATTTACGATTTTTAGCCAATCCATAGGGAAAGCATTGGATTGGCTTAAATCGTCAAAGGAGGCAGGATGGGGGTGGGGCCAAACATTGTTTTGGCCAATCAGCACCTTCTCATAGAGATGCATTGAAGCAATGCATTTCTATGAAGAAAATTCAGCGTCTCCATGCCCTAGGAAGAGAAGTGGCCACAGGAGATATTTTCTCTGAAAAGGCAATCTTTGCATGATAATGTCTGAAGGGAATGATTATTCTCACCAGAACAACTACATTTAAAGTGTAGTTGTTCTGGTGACTAGAGTGTCCCCTTAATGAGCTATGCGGATTTGAGGTAGGAAGTTATATATAATTAGGTATCTTGCCCAAGAATACTTACTGGTAAGGTGGTCTGACTGTAATTTAAGTTTATGGTACCAGTTTTCTAACCAGTTATTGTTTGAACCAGAATTAGAGTGATATTGCATCAGCTGAAGTGAACCACTCAATCAGCTATTTTATTGGTTGTGGCTAGACAAAATTGCTTAACGTGTCTTAATGTCTGCATATCTTATGATGCAGACATTAAAAGATTTGAAAACATACAAAATTAAGCCCTGTGTTTAAACTCCCACTAGTCCTGGGCAGCAGCAGTGGCTATACAGATTTGCATCAAATTCCTTGTTATCCTCAAACTAGCTGACATTCTAAAGAGAATGTGGTTAACGATACAAAATATAAGTACAAAAACATATTTCATACATAGAAAATGTTAGGTAGGGCTGATGTCAGTTATTTTTTAATGTGGTAACAACAGGATTGGAGATTAACTGTGTATGAGAGATAAAGAAGAGAATGGATTCATTGAGAAAGCCAAGGCAGCGAGCCTAGAGGATAGAAATACTAGTATTCCCATTAACCTGGAGGGATGCAGACATTGGGGTAGTAATGTCTAAAGGAGGAAAATAAGAAGTTCTGATTTGGAAAGATTGCGTTTAAAGGAGTAAGCTGACATCAATTGATTTAAGAGTTATTGAGAAAGATCTGCATATTGTCATTATAAACGTGATATTGACAACCAAAGGAAATTAATGGTTTACCAAGAGAGGCAGTGTAAATTGAGAACAGTAGATAACTGGGAACATAGCTTAGGAGAACACTGGCAGATCGTCATTGTGGAGGGAACATCAGAACAGGAGACATTGCACTGGGTGAAGAAGGAGGAGAATCATGAAAGAGCAGAATCTTGTAGATTGAAGTTATGTAGGCTGAGAAGAAGTCCACGGTCAACAGTGCCAAAACCTACAGAAAGGTCAAGGTGAAGTAAAAGTGAGTAGTGAGCCTTGGTATTTACCACAAAACCAGAATGAAGTAGGCCAAATAGAAAGTTAGGTTCACACAAGCATATATACTGATCAGCCACAACATTTAAAACACCTGCCTAATATCATGTAATTTCCCCTCGTGCTGCCAAAATAACTCTGATGCATTGAGACATCGTCTCCACAAGACCTCTGAACATGTCCTATAGTGACATCAGCAGATCTTTTAAGTCCTGCAAGTTGTGAGGTGGGGCAACCATAGATGGGATTTGTTGTTCCAGCACATCCCACAGATGCTCATTAGGATTGAGATCTGGGGAAATTGGAGGCCAAGGCAACACCTTGAACTATTTCTCATGTTTCTCAAATCATTCTTGAACAATTTTGCAGTATGGTACATTATCATGCTGAAAAAGGCCAATGCTATCATAGAACACCATTGCCATGAAGTGGTTTACGTGCCCTGCAACAATCTCTAGGTAGTTGGTACTTGCCAAAGTAATATCCAAATGAATGCCAGGACCCAAGGTTTCTCAACAGAGCATAACACTGCCTCCACTGTCCTGCCTTCATCCTGCTGCCATCTCTTCCCCAGGTAAATGACACACACGCACCCAGCCACCCACATGATCGAAAAGAAAATGTAATTCATCAGATCAGCAACCTTCTTCCCCTGCTCCAGTTATTATACTAACCATGGGCACTCTGACTGGTCTGCTGTTATGGAGCCCCATATACAGAAAACGGTGATGCACTGGTTATTCTGACACCTCTCTATCATGGACAGCATTACAATTTTCAGCAATGTGATCTACAGTAGTTTGTTTGTGTGATTAGTCCAGACGGGCTAGCCTTTGCTCCCCACGCACATCAATGAGCCTTTGGCGTCCATGACCCTGATGCCAGTTCGACGGTTCTCCTTCCTTACACCACCTTTGGTAGGTACTAACCACTGCATACCGGGGACACACTATACGAGAATTGCCATTTTCTAGATGCTCCAACCCAGTCGTCAAGCCATCACTATTTCGTCTTTGTCAAAGTAATTCAGATCTTTTCACTTGCCCATTTTTTCTTCTTCCAACACATGGAATTCAAGAACTGACTGTATAGTTGCTGCCTAATATATCCCACTCCATGACAGGTGCAATTGTAGTGATATTATCAATGTTATTCACTTCACCTGTCAGTGGTTTTAATGTAGTGGCTGATAAGTGTATATTTATAGTATTATGTATCGATGATGCTTCTCTGTGAGAAACACTGTGAACTTTTTGGCCATCAAAGAAAACGCTATGTGGCGCAAACCCAACACATCACATCACCCAAAGAACACCATCCCCACAGTGAAACATGGTGGTGGCAGCATCATGCTGTGGGGATGTTTTTCAGTAGCCGGGACTGGGAAACTGGTCAGAGTTGAGGGAAAGATGGATGGTGCTAAATACAGGGATATTCTTGAGCAAAACCTGTACCACTCTGTGCGTGATTTGAGGCGAGGACAGAGGTTTACCTTCCAACAGGACAATGACCCCAAACACACTGCTAAAGCAACACTTGCGTGGTTTAACCCCTTAAGGACACATGACATGTGTGACATGTCATGATTCCTTTTTATTCCAGAAGTGTGGTCCTTAAGGGGTTAAGGGGAAACATGTAAATGTATTGGAATGGCCTAGTCCAGGGGTAGGCAACATTTTAGCAGCACTGTGCCGATATAGGATTGTGATGTCCTGTAGCGTGCCGGTCCTATTTTTTTTTTTTAAATTGAGGTGTATATGCTGCTGTATTCTGCTTGTGTTATTTATACTGTGTTACGGTACACCCCGGTATAAGAGGGGTTAATACCGCTGAGGACGTTCCCTTTCTGAATGAAAAAGCAGCTAACAGCAGTTCCAATTAGCCGAACAGGAACCATACGAAATCCTTCACTAACCAAACACCGAACGAGTAAATCATACGAATCCAATACCCCCAAGTACGAGACCAAGCTCCGTATTGAGGGTTAAGCAGAGATCTGGTTTATTGAGGGCTACCTGCCCAGTATTTATGCAAGTCTCCCACCTGGTGTACACTCCCCTAGGGGACCAGATGGAAGACTGGGACAATGTGGATACAGTAGCTAATCACAGTGGCACAAGCATAAACACTCTCCTTTGATGTAGATAAACCCTCCTCTCTATCCTGGAGATAATGGGGAAGTAATTCAATTATCTCCATGGATAGAGGCTAAACTCCATTTTGTACCTGAACATAAAAATACAATAAAATCAATAGCTTTACATTACACAAACAGAATCCCCACATTCAACGTATCCCCAGATAGCTAGGATCTGAGCACACATTATTACCGAATGCTCATATCCTATGCATACAGTTCAATCGCCATGGAGCCAAAGTCTTTCACATTGTCTTTCATTACATGAACGGGCTGCATGGGATGGCTATCTGGGGTGCGTCTATTCGTGCTGGAAAGTGCCGAACGGACCGACGTTCGTGTGCTGGATGGCAGAGAAGGGAGGTCAGCGGCTTCACCGGTGTTCGTGAAAAATAGTGTCCGTTTTCAGTTCCATAGTTTTTGCGCCGAACACCGCTGGCCGTTCAGGACTTAAAAATGGCCGCCGCGACGTGGGAGTTATATGAACAGCGACCTCCCAACGTTCACCAATTAAGCTAAGATTAACCGAAGGATAGACAAAGGAAATGGAATAGAGCATAGTTCCAAGACAGAGAGGTCTGTCACATACTGTAATTGCTTTGTTGTATTTGTGCGTATATGAGCCATTATATCGTATATGTTCAGGAGTAGTTTGTGGTATTGTGTATGATACATATGAATGTGGGCTGTGTATGGGGGCTGCTTGTGGAATTGTGTGTGTGTGTGTGGATGGATATGTCACATTGTGTGTTTGGTAGTGTGTGTGTATGTGGGGCTGTTTGGGGTATTGCATGTGCAAGGCTGCATGTGGGGTTGTGTGCATGTATGTGGATTGTTAGTGGTGTTATGTTTGTGTGGATTGTATATATGTTTGTTTGTGGGCTGTTAGTATTATTTGTATGAGGGGAGGGTTATTGTGCATTTCTGTGTATATCTAGCAGTGTGGGTGGGTTCCAGTGGGGACCAAGCTGGCCAGATACAGGTCAAAGACAGGAGCTGCAACAGCAGCTGCAGGCTGCTCTACTACATTGTGGATTCCCATTCACAAGTGTTGGGAGGAAGTGATCTGCAATGCGTAAATTGAGGATTGTCCTTCACCACCTTTTCGTATTAGCAGATATCTGAAGTTTCACTGGGACTCCTGATAGGCCAGAGCCTGTTTGGCTGTAGCAGCCTTGAGTGCCGTGCAAAGACACCTGGAGTGCCGTGCATGGCACTAGTGCCGTAGGTTGCCTACCCCTGGCCTAGTCAAAGCCCAGAACTCAGTCCAATAGAAAATCTGTGGTCAGACTTAAAGATTGCTGTTCTCAAGCGGAAACCATCCAACTTGAAGGAGCTGTTCACAGATTTGCAAGGAGGAATGGGCAAGTGGTAAGATGTGGCAAGCTCATAGAGACTTATCCAAAGTGACTTGGAGCTGTGATTGCCGCAAAAGGTGGCTCTACAAAGTATTGACTTTAGGGGGGTGACTAGTTATGCACATTGACTTTTTCTGTTATTTTGTCCTATTTGTTGTTTGCTTCACAATTAAAAAAAAAAACATCTTCAAAGTTGTGGGCATGTTCTGTAAATTAAATGATGCAAATCCTCAAACAATCCATGTTAATTCCAGGTTGTGAGGCAACAAAACACAAAAAATGCCAAGGGGGGTGAATACTTTTGCAAGGCACTGTATGTGTATATTTCTAATATAATATATCGATAATGCTTCTCTGTGAGAAACATTAAATTGGACATTGCCTATCATAAACACAGAAGCTAGTGCTGGGCAAAAAGCGAGGATGGTGTCAGCTTAGCTGGAAAAGTTGTAGAAAATATTGAATTTAAGGACTTAGGGAAATAATAATAAAAAAAAGTATGTGCATCATTTTTATTATTACTGCTTTGTTCAAGTGCATTTTTTTTTTTTGCCTCGACTTTCCCTTTAACTTTCCCAAAACTCTATGAAATACTGAGGTACCAACAAAATACAATGTGCTCACTCAGCAAAAATGCAAGTGAATGGATGACAAGTCACTAGGTGTCTGAGGAAAAAAGGGTTGTAAAGTACAAGCTCTTTATACTTTTTCATTTTATTTTTATACTTTACTGCTTCAGTGCAAGATCAAAACAAAGATCAATATTTCTGTTGACTATTGCACGGCATGACATCTCCGAGATACTAATCTCCACTCCCCGATCGTATGGATAGTCATGTCATTTCACATGTTTGACAGTCCTGTAAACCCAGGGCATTTCATAGTTGATTATGCAAATTGCACTGTGGGAAATAAAATGACTCAATTTATTTGTCCAGAACTTCACATTGTCCTAGAAACATACTATTTTAGTGCCACCCAGGCCTCAGGCAAGCTCCACCTTACCCCATTGTAAAGTTAATTGTGGCAGCCTGTTACAGATAGATTAATAGGTAGGAGATATATAATTGCATATCACTTTATTACTTTTATATTAAGAGTTGAAATGTGATTATTTAACCCATTTGGTACTGGCGGTTTTGGGTTAAAAAAATATATTATTTGAAACATTTAATAATTACGATGTGTATAAAACTGGGCAAACATTTATTTTGTATATAGATGGATATTTTTTTATTTTATTTTTAATTCTTTATTTTTGTGGTGCATTCAGTTAATACAGTCGCTTGTTGTGCCACAATAGCAATAACAAGTAGAGTGGGTGACATTGTTAAAACAGGCTTGTGGAATAGAAAGGTACTGCACACATTTTTTAACAGATAGGTAAACAGGATTTTCCCCTGGGCTTCATAAAAAACAAAAGGTAACTTTTCTTGGCTAACTAGGAAGCATTACCCAGTAGTCACAATAAAAGGAAAACAGGCTAAGACATGGAATTATATGACTGAGCTAAACACATCTATCGCGGTGTCTGCCTATGCAGAGTCATTATGTTAATGTAATTTTAAATGTGCTATACTGGGTGAAAATACGACAAGCTTCAAGTAGATAACCATGGGATAAAGGCTTGTTCCTCATGTCTAAGCTATAGAACTTGTTTTGGTAGCTCAGAGAGGCTGGTATATAGATGGATATTCAATACATATGTATGTTAACCAGGGCAGGACTGGAAAAAAAATGTTGGCTGGGCATTTTTCAATCACAGCGGCCCCCTGAGAAGGGGGCGGGGTCAGATAGGGTGTGTTTTGTCATGACTAATGACAAGCACGCCCCCTCTCAAAGTGAGCATGTTGGTTCAATGCCCAGAGCCCTGCTGAAAAGCTTTAGCATGAGAAAAAGGCCCTGTATTTGTTCTGCACAGCGCAAGCAAATTTAATAACATGCTTGCGCTGTGTTTGCTTTTAACTTGTCTCTGGTGTCCCCATAAGTGGCAGGGACGCATCTTACACGAGGCAAACAAGGCATCTGCCTTGGGCGGCACTTTGCAGGGAGCGGAAAAAAAGCAGCCCCCAAACGCCCAGGCAGATCCCTTGCTGGCCTCGTGTCCTGGCCACTTTTGAACACCCCCGAGGCGGGCGGCGGGCAGCGGGCAGCGGGCACGAGAGAGCGTGCTCATCTGAGCTCTTCCTGCTCAGCTACCTCTGCGCTGCTTAATGAAGGAGCCGGAATATGATGTCAGACCAGCATCACTAAGCGGCACGCGAGAGAGCTGAGCAGGAAAATCAGAGCTCCCTTGCTGCCTACTCTGCCTGTCCACGCAGCAGACACACTGGACAGGTAAGTAAGCCACTCCAGCTCTCCCAGGGAGGCTGGGTGGATTTAAAATAAAAATAAAAAATAATAATTTGTGAGTGTTGGTGGTAATGTCTGTGTGTGTGTCTGTGAGTAAATGTGCGTGTGTGTCTGTGAGTGAGTGTGTGTATCTGTGAGTGAATGTGTGTGTGCATGTGTCTGTGAGTGAATGTGTGTGTGTGTCTATGAGTGTGTGTATGTATGTGTGTGTCTGTAAGTGTGTGTGTGTGTGTCTAAGTGAATGTGTGTGTCTGTAAGTGTGTGTGTCTAAGCGAATGTGTGTGTCTGTAAGTGTGTGTGTCTAAGTGAATGTGTGTGTGTCTGTAAGTGTGTGTGTGTGTGTCAGTCAGTGAATGTGTATGTGTCGGTCAGTGAGTGTGTGTGTGTTGGTCAGTGAGTTTGTGCATCTGTCAGTGCGTGCATCTGTCATTGAGAGTGTGCGTGTGTCCGAGTAATAGTGTGTGTCTGTCTATCAGTGTGTCAAATCAGTGAGTGTGTGTTTGTCATTGTTTGTCAGTGTATATGAGAGTGTGTGTATGCATCTATCAGTGAGTGTGTGCGTCTGTCATTCAAAGTGTGGCCTTGACTGGAAGGTGTGGGGAAAATTTAAATTAAGGTATAAAGGAAAAAAATCACGAGACAGGATAAAGACAACAACACAGAAATCACGGAAACAATGAACAAGCCACGAGTCAAGGAATGGAGATATCAGAATAGTCAGGAGCCAAGCCAAAGGTCAAGCAATACAGAGATTGGATAGTACGAAGGAAAGCCCATGTCAAATACACAATCCACGCTCTTGGATAACCAGAATGTAAACCACAACAGGGCACAGAGAAATAGACAAAACAGGTTTAAATAGTCTAAGGTGCTGCCTGATTGGCTGCAGGGAAGCATGTGTTTGTGGGTGTGTGTGTGGCACATCCACAGGTCAATAATGAAATGGCACTTTAAGGGTTACCTAAAAAAAACTTTAAATCTAACAAAACATCAGCGGCTGGGGTCTCTAATGATTACAGACTCGGCCGCTGTGAGAGGAGGATGAGCCATCAGCGGGGGTGAGTGATGGGCGGCATTCCCATAACCACGTGGCAATGCCGCCGGACCAAAATGTGCCCGCCATTCCAGACCACTCCTGGCATGAGCGTACCCAGTGGGCATCTGCCAGACAGGTATGTCTCCTGCGGCATTCCCCTTGATCTGTGGGAATGCCGCCGCAATGATGTGCACATGCCGGGACCCATACCGCTTGGCAGGCGCGTGACAAGGATTCAGAGTGTATATTTGATATGTTTGGACATATTATATGTGTGAGGAGCGCAGTGTGTTGGGTGTGCTGTGTGTATGTGTGAAGAGTGCAGCATGTGTGTGAGGGGTGCAGTGTGAGTGTAAGAGGGGTTCTGTGTGTATGAGGGTGTTCTTATCTGCCATCACATTCTATGTTTCTAATTGTCTTTGTCTGTTAACTCACTGAGGGTTAATTTATATATTATATATATGTGTGTGTGTGTGTGAGTGTGCTGTGTGTGTGAGGGTGATGTGTGAGTGAGGGTGCTGTGTGTGTATTAGGGTGCTGTGTGAGTGAGTGTGCTGTGTGTCTGAGGATGATGGGTGTTAGTGTGGGTGGCGTGGGTGTGCTGTGTGTGTCTGAGGGTGCTGTGTTTGTGAGGGTGCTGTTAGTGTGAGTGTGCTGTGTGTCTGAGGATGATGGGTGTTAGTGTGGGTGGCGTGGGTGTGCTGTGTGTGTCTGAGGGTGCTGTGTGTCTGAGGGTGCTGTGTGTTTGTGAGGGTGCTGTTAGTGTGAGTGTGCTGTGTGTGTGAGGGTGCTGTGGGTTTGTGAGGGTGCTGTGGGTTTGTGAGGGTGCTGTTAGTGTGAGTGTGCTGTGTGTGTGAGGGTGCTGTGTGTGTCTGAGGGTGCTGTGTGTTTGTGAGGGTGCTGTGTGTGTCGGAGGGTGCAGTGTGTGAGTGTACTGTGTGTGTGTGTGAGTGTGCCTTTAGTGTGAGTGTGCTGTGTGTGTGTGAGGGTACTGTTAGTGTGAGTGAATATGTTTATTTAAATATGTGGGTTTTTTTAATTAAAAAAAAAACAACAAAAATCACGTTATATCCCCCCTCTCTTTTTGCCTTTAGCCTGGGAGGGGGGTGGCCGTGCTGCCATCCCTGGTGGTCTTAGTGGTGAGACTTAACTCTAGCCTGATCGTTGCCGTGGTAACCAATGGCCAGTCCGGGCCTGATGTTAACAAAATTTTATTTTTTCTTATATGTACAGCCTTTCCAGAATAACAAAGGTTAGGATTAAAGAATACGCAGTATAGTTTGACATTTTTCTAGAATATAGTATCTATGATAGATATATTAATTAAGCAAAATACACAAAAAGGTGCACAATAAATCTTTTCAAAGTAAATGTGTGTATAAAAATGAAATGTAATCCAAAAAACTATTTTAAACCCAAAAGTGGAAGAAAAGGAAAAAAAATTATTATTTTCTAAATGTGCTTAATGTGCTTGACAGTACTTATGCAATAAAATTGGTGCTTTAGAACTAAAATAAAAGTTATAATTTTTTTTTTAAATAACACTTTATTTTTTATTTGCATTATTTATTGGATTACATTTCATTTTTATACTCCTATTTACTTTGAAACATTTTATTACACACCCTTTTTTATGTATTTTATGTTATACCTTTGTAGTCTCAAAAGTTTATGGAGTTGCTACACATTGCTAAAATATTTTTTTTTAACAAAGTATATATTACGGATTCACCACTATACACATTTATTTTTTATTGTTATATAAGATTAAGTACTCATTATAAATATTTGTAAGGACACCTTATAGTATTTTAGGGAATGGAGATCTTGAAATGCTAAGTGAATGCAAATATACAGGCATATATGTGGCTGTAATGCTCACCGAAAATTTCAATTGGCAACTACAGACAATACAGATGACTGATTAAAACAAGGCATCTGAATGCAAGAGCTCCATTAGCCCAGTATATGTTATTGAAGTGCATGCTGGGGTCAGGTGTTCAGCACAAGTACAGTGCCTTGCAAAAGTATTCAACCCCCTTAGCATTTTTCATGTTTTGTTGCCTCACAACCTGGAATTAACATGGATTGTTTGAGGATTTGCATAATTTTTTTTTTTGGATCTTCAAAAGAAGAGTTATTTTTTTTTTTTCTTTTCTTGAAACAAAACAGGGTACAGAAAGGAAAAAGGGGTGCAACACGTTACAGTTAAATCAGTTACATTTGTACTCATTATTATATCCCTGTTTACATTCATTGTTTCAGTTGTCCAACATGTAACTCCCGTTGCCCTATGTCTGGAAGGGTCGGGTGGGTAAGATGGATGGGGGTGTCCCCTCTGTTAGGCGTAACCACCGTTTGCCCTAAGTTTAGGGGGTGGGCTCTAGGCGATGGGTTTTGGTGATGCGCTGTGAGGCTCAAACCTGGCCTTCGCCTAGGGCATGGGCCTTGTGAGGAGTCGTTGTCGTACTCTGTCTGTTGCGTTGCGTTGTCTCTGTCCTCTGGGGGTGAGGTGGTGCCTCTGGGGTCGGGGGTTTAGGGGTTTAGAACTTGGAGAGTGTCCTTGTGTCGTAATATCAGTTTGATGTGTGTGTGGTTGAGCTTGTGGGGTTCACCTGAGTTAGTTCAGGTGGTTGTTTGTAGTTGTGATGTTTGCAAGTATGTGTAATTGTTTTCTGTTTGTTGTGGTGATTTGATGTGCGGTGTGGGCGGGTGTAGGGTAGGGGTGGATTGTGGTAAAGAGGGGGGGCAGTTCTCTCTTCCCCCCCTTCCCCGCTTGCGGTGTCTTACAATGCCAACCAGGGGTCCCAGATCTTATGGAAAGATCTAGTGTTCTCATGTATGAGTGCGGACAGTTCGTCCATCTCCATGGCCTCTTTAATCTTTCTCTGGGCCTCCGAGGCTGTTGGGATTTCTGGGCTGCCCCAGTGGGTGGCTATAGTTCTACGTGTTGCTAGGGCCACCTTTGCTACTAGTTTGTTTTGTGCTCGGGTCAGATTTTCTAGGGGCCTGGACAGCAGCCAGGTCCATGGGTCTAGGGGGATGTCCGTTTGTAATGCTCTCGAGGTGGCAGCGGCCATCTCTTTCCATATTTGAGTTAAGTGTTGACAATGCCACCACACATGAATGTATGTTCCCTTTTCACCACATTCCTTCCAGCATCTGTCCGAGTCTGTGCGTTTCATTTGTTTGAGTCTCAAGGGGGTGAGGTACCACCGAAGCAGGGTCTTATACGCCTGCTCTCTGTGGTTCACACAGATAGTCACTGTCGCTGTTGCTTCCCATATGTCAGCCCAGTCCGAGGGGTCCCCCGGGGGACCAAGATCCCTTTCCCAGGCCTTTACGTAGGAGAGGGCGTCAGGTGGGGCTTTAAGCGTTATGAGGTTATATAGGTTGGAGATTTGGCCCTTGTGTATTGGGTTGTTCAGGCAGCCCCTTTCAAATGCAGTGGGTTTCAACACCGCCGCAGCGGCTATGGTAGGGGTTGACAGGAAGCTTCGGAGTTGGAGGTATCTAAAGTGGTCAAACGTGTTATATGGTGTGGCGTTTGGCAATTCTGGGAAGGGAATAAGGCGGTCGTTCCTATAGAAATGACAGATTCTCGTAAGGTCATTGTCCTCGTACCTGAGGAAATGTTGGGGCGTCATTCCCGGGGTGAATTGAGGGTTCCTCAGAACAGGCATAAGGGGTGAGGGAGTATTTATGAGGTTGTATTTGTCGGTCACCCTGTTCCAAATGTGGATGGCTGTCGTGAGGGCTGGTGTCGTGTTGGGCTGTTGTGGTCTGTGTGTTTTTGGTATCCATAGGTAGAGTGTTGGCAGATCTCGTCCGAATAGGTCGTGTTCCAGGTCCACCCAGCGCTTGACCCCTGGGGGGGCGTGCATGGTTTGGATTTGTGCAAGTTGGGATGCTTGGTGATAGTCTCAGAAATTTGGCAGGCCTAGTCCCCCTTTTTTGTGTGGGATATACAGGGTAATTCGTTTTATTCTAGCTCTTTTCCCCGCCCAAATAAATTTATCAATGTGCATTTGGAGATTTTTGAAGTCTGCTCGTGAGAGTGGGATGGGGAGGGTCTGGAAGAGATAGAGAAAACGTGGCAGTAAGTTCATTTTAATCGCTGCCAGCCTCCCCAGCCATGAGATGGATAATTTTTGCCAGGTTTGCAGGTCTCTCAGGGCCTGGTCGATTAATGGGGGGTAGTTTAGTCTGTATGTAGAATGTAGGTCTGCCGGTATCTCTGTTCCTAGATAACGAATACTTTGCGTTTGGAAGCGAAACGGGTAGTTTTGTTGCAGTAGTGTTCGCGTGTGAGATGGGGTTTGGATTGTTAGGGCTTCAGTTTTCTCTATGTTGAGTTTGTACCCTGAGATTTTTGCGTATGCCTCTAGTAAGTCTAACAGTGGGGGTAGGGATGTCCCTGGGTCAGTCAGAAGCAAGTCATCAGCATATGCTGCCACTTTGTATTCCTCCCTTCTTATTTTTATGCCTTGTATGGCAGGTGTATTGCGGATCTGTTGCAAGAGGGGTTCGAGGGAGAGGGCAAAGAGGAGGGGGGACAGGGGGCACCCCTGCCGGGTGCCGTTTCGTATGGGGAACGGGGTTTGGCGGGCATTTGGTATTAGTAGTCGCGCTGTCGGGTTGGTGTAGAGGGTGCGAATTGCCTGTAATAGGGCCCTGGGGAAGCCGAACCTCGTCAGGACCGCAAATAAATATGGCCAGAGGATCCTGTCAAATGCCTTTTCGGCGTCTAGGGATAGAAGTAGCGTCGGGATCCGTCTGTGGTTGGCCGTCCAGATTAGGTCATAGGTGCGTCTTGTGTTGTCATAGGCTTGTCTATTGGGAATGAAGCCCACTTGGTCTGGGTGGATCAGTTTCGGGAGAAAATGTTTAAGTCTGTTCGCAATAAGCTTGGTAAATAGTTTAACGTCTACATTTAGGAGTGAGATGGGATGGTAGTGTCCCGGTTCTTGTAGGGATTTATTCGGTTTTGGTATTAGGCTAATATTAGCTTGGAGCATTTCCGCAGGGAGCGGTTCTCCCTTGAGGATCGATGTGTATAGCTCGCTAAAATGTGGGATTAAGGTTGCAGAGAATGTTTTGTAATATAATCCCGAGTTGCCGTCGGGGCCCGGGCATTTGTTAGGTTGGAGAGCCTTAATCGTCTCTGCCACCTCCTCGATTGTAACTTCTGCTGCTAATGACTCTCGTGCTTCATCAGTGAGTTGCGGTAGAGGTATGCTTTGTAAGTATCGTGTTATGGCTACCTCTGTGTCTTGTGCGTTGTGTCGAGATTGGGGGTCATGGTCATAAAGGGAGGTATAAAATTGAGTAAAGGTTTCTACTATCTGTTCAGGGAGGTTTTGTGTTTGGCCGTCCGGTGTGTTAATCGAGGTTATTCGGTTCCGTTGTCTTTTCTTTTTAAGTCTGTTGGCTAGGAGTGAGTCTGCTTTGTTGGATTTCTCATAAAACATCTGCCTTGTCCAGAGCAGTGCTTTTTTCGAGTCTTGGGCCACAAATTCCTGGATCGCTTGTTTGTGCACCTGTAGCTGTTGTTGTAAGACGGGGGTGGGGTTTTGTTTATGCGCGTGTTCCGTCTTGCGGAGTGCGGTGAGGTGTTGGTGTAGTCTGGATAGTTTCTCCTTTTTGTGGGCCGAGGCCGCTGAGATAAGGCTGCCCCTAATGACAGCTTTGTGTGCTGCCCATAATGTGCCTACTGAGGTTACCAAGCCTGTATTATTGGTAAAGAAGTCTTTTATTGCTGCGTCGATTGTGTTTTTGATGTGTGGAATGTGGAGTAGCGTAGGGTTTAGCCGCCAAGCCCAGTGTTTGGTCGTATTTGGAAGCTGTATAGTTATGGTAATGTCCGCATGGTCTGACCACGTGATTTCTCCTATCTCTGTCCTGTCTGTGTGTTGCATTAGGGATGGGGAGGTCAGGAACATGTCTATACGTGAGTAGGACTTGTGTGGATGGGAAAAGAACGTGTAGTCCAATGTTTGTGGGTGTTGTGTTCTCCACATGTCTACTAGATTTGTGCTTGTTAAGAAAGAATTGAGTAATTTGTCTGTTTTTGCCTCTGGTGGAGGTGGCAGTCCCCGGTTTTGAGTTCTGCGTCTGTCACTGGACGGTGACAGCACCGCGTTAAAGTCGCCCCCCACCACCTTGTGATGGGCGGGGAATAGTGCCAGGTGGGCTTGTAGGGCTGTCCAGAAGTGTGCGTGTGGTGCCGTTGGGGCGTATACAGATGTGATTGCGTATTTATTTGGGCCTAGGTGGCCTGTTACAGTGAGGAACCGCCCTTGGGGGTCTGAGGCTGCGTTGGAGAATTGTATGGGGCAGGTTTTGCGAATGAGGATGGCCACTCCGTTATGCTTTCCTTGGGGTTAGTTTGACTGATGGCACTCTGTGTAGTGTCTGTTACGTAGTGGGAAGGGCCTGCTTTGCTCAAAGTGCGTCTCCTGCAGGAGGAGGACGTCTGCCTTAGTTCTGGTGGCCCATCGAAGGACTCGATGCCGTTTGTTCGGGCTGTTCAGGCCCTTGCAGTTAATCGAGACACAGGTTAGTGTGGCAGTTGGCATTGTATCGCTATGGCTTTTGCTCTCGGCGTGCGGGGTCGGGGGGGGGTGTGGGGGGAGTGTACTGAAAGGGCTTGGTCTTACGATGTGCGTGCCAAGCTTGGTGGGCAGGGGGGTGATATGGGGGTTGAGGATGTGATTCGATTCACCCTTCTGGGGGTGAGTATCGTGTGGTGTGTGTGAGGGGTGAGAAGAGAAGAGGAGGGATGGTCATGTCCACTTCTCTCCCCCCCCGTGATGTGTTACCTTGTGTACCTGGAATGTTGTCTGATGTACCTTGGCTCTCTGTCGAGGGCTTGTGGAGTGTCCGTCTGGGCGAGTTCAAAACTATATACAAACAAGAAAAAAAAAAAAAAGGAGAAATTTTAATACCTATCATGTGTAGGCTATTTGAAGCGATGTGCAGAGTGTCTCTCAGAAGGTGGGAAGTGCTCCCCTATCTCCTCAGGTGTAGTCTAATAGTCTCCTATCTACCATTGTGTCCTTGCGGGAGGGGGTGTTTGTTTGGGGGGTGGGCGGGCATCGTTCGTGAACCAAGGTGGGGCCTGTCGTCCTCCATGCTTTCATCGTCGGGGGGAGGGAGCCCGGGGGGGTGTGGAGTCTCCTCAGCAAGTCACGGGGGGTCTCGTCTTCCGTTTCCCTATAGGGCCCTTTATGGACCATGTTGCTGAGAAGCTCCCTCTCCCACACAGGGTGACTGCTAGGGTCATGGCCTATCGCTATCCCCCTCCCTTTGGCTCTCCCCCTACGGCCTCGTCTGTTCCACTCTTGTTGTGTCTAAGCAACTGTGCCTCTTTGAGGTATAAGCCTTTCTCTTTTTCCCTTTCCTGCTTTTTTATTTTTTATTTTTTATTTTTATTTTATTTTTTATTTATTTTAATCCCCCTTTTCCTCCCCCTTTTTCTCTTTTCCCCCCCTTTCCTATTTCTTCTTTGGTTGTTGCTTGAAAATATATTTGTGGTGATGTAACGTGATCCGGAGTGGAGTTAGGTACCCTATGGTTAAGCGTGGGTTTTTCTCTGTCCCCTTCCCCCTTTCTCCTACTTTTCCCTCTTTCTGCCCCATGCCCCAGGTTTGTCAAACAGGATAGGACAAGGGGGTTCAAGATGCAAAAAACACAACAGAAAGCATATTAAAAGAGCACAGTAGTACAAAAAAAAAAGGATATGAGCGAGGGCCATATAGTGTAATGGCGGTAAAAGTGTCCTGGGAGTGAGAGTCTCTGCGGGAATCTTGACAGGATCTTAGTGCCGCTGTGGGCTGCCGTCTTGTGGTCTTGGGGGTCCTCTTTTTCTCAGTGTGCGTCGAGGTGAGTGGCTGATGGATTCCTGACGTTTCCCTCTGGGGCCAGGTGGTCTATTCGGTTGTAGAGGTAGAAGCGTGAGGCCTAGGGACTCTGCGAAGGGGATCATCTCCGCCGCATTCGATAGTATGTGCGTCTGGTTTTCTCTGCGCACCAGCAGCTTGAAGGGGTGTCCCCACATGTATTGTATGCCGTGGTGGTTGAGGGTGTTCGTCAATTGCCGCAGATCTCTCCTTTTCTTGAGAGTCGAGGGCGCCAGGTCCTGATAAAGGGCTATGGTCTGCTGTTGGAAAGTTGGGGGATTTTGTCTGGCTTGTCGGACCAGTTGCTCCTTAATGGGGAAACGGTGCATCCGCACTATTACATCCTTAGGGGTGTCTGGGTTCAGCGCCAGAGGTCTAAGCGCCCTGTGTGCTCTGTCCATTGCGAGGTCGTGCTGCGTGGCCTCTGGTAGTAGCGTGTTAAAGAGGTCGGTGAGGGAGGCCTGTAGCTGGTCATTAGTTACCATTTCTGACAATCCCCTCACCCTGATATTATTCCTTCTGGACCTATTATTAAGGTCTTCTATCTCTTCTTCAAGTGCTGCCAATTTGCCATGTAGGTAGGTGATATCTTGGGAGTGGGAGGAGGTGGTGTCAGCCAGTTTAGTAAGTTTGGCCTCTGCATGGTCTGTGCGGTGTGACAGGGCCTCTAGGTCAGCTTTAAGAGACTGAATTTGGCGGTTCAGTTCAGCCTTTGTGTGTGCTTTAATTTCTGCAGTGGCTTCCTGCAGTAGGTTTTGTAGGTCCCTTTTAGTTAAGGGGTAGTCTGCTGTGGTCGGGTACCTGGTGTGTGCAGTCTCCTTGTCAGAGCCCTCCATGTCTGAGCGGCAAGATGGCGGATTTGGCGCGCTCCGTGGACAGAATATGGATGCCACTGAGGGGGTTTTCTCCTGTTTTTTCTTTCCTCCTCGCATGGGGGAGAGAGTGCCCGGGTCTGTGAGGGCTGGGTCGCCTGTTTCGCCGGTTGTTTCCCGGCCGAGGTAGCTGATGGTGGCGGATTGCGGTCACGGGGGAGAGAGAGCCGCCGGACTAAGCGTCCATCTTCGGTCGCGGTCAGGCTCCGCCCCATCAAGGATTTGCATAATTTAATGTACAGAACATGCCCACAACTTTGAAGATTTTTTTTTTTTTTTTGTGAAGCAAACAACAAATAGGACAAAATAACAGAAAAAAATCAATGTGCATAACTATTCATCCCCCTAAAGTCAATACTTTGTAGAGCCACCTTTTGCGGCAATCACAGCTCAAGGTCGCTTTGGATAAGTCTCTACGAGCTTGCCACATCTTACCACTGGGATTTTTGCCCATTCCTCCTTGCAAAACTGCTCCAGGTCCTTCAAGTTGGATGGTTTGCGCTTGTGACAGCAATCTTTAAGTCTGACCACAGATTTTCTATTGGATTGAGGTCTGGGCTTTGACTAGGCCATTCCAACACATTTACATGTTTCCCCTTAAACCACTCAAGTGTTGCTTTAGCAGTGTGTTTGGGGTCATTGTCCTGCTGGAAGGTGAACCTCCGTCCTAGCCTCAAATCACGCACAGAGTGGTACAGGTTTTGCTCAAGAATTTCACTGTATTTAGCACCATCCATTTTTCCCTCAACTCTGACTAGTTTCCAAGTCCCAGCTGCTGAAAAATATCCCCACAGCATGATGCTACCACCACCATGTTCCACTGTGGGGATGGAGTTCTTTGGGTGATGTGATGTGTTGGGTTTGCACCACACATAGCGTTTTCTTTGATGGCCGATCAATTTTAGTCTCATCAGACCAGAGCACTTTCCTCCATACATTTTGGGAGTCTCCCACATGCCTTTTCGCAAACTCAAAACATGCCATTTTGTTTTTTGCTAAAAGTAATGGCTTTCTTCTGGCCACTCTGCCATAAAGCCCAACTCTATGGAGCATATGGCTTATTGTCGTCCTATGTACAAATACTCCAGTCTCTGCTGTGGAACTCTGCAGCTCCTCCAGGGTTACCTTAGGTCTCTGTGCTGCCTCTCTGATTAATGCCCTCCTTGCCCGGTCTGTGAGTTTTGGTGTGCAGCTGTCTCTTGGCAGGTTTGCTGTTGTGCCATGTTCTTTCCATTAGGTTATGATAGATTTGATGGTGCTCCTGGGGATCATCAAAGATTTGGACATTTTTTTATAACCTAATCCTGAATTGTACTTCTCAACAACATTGACCCTTACTTGTTTGGAGAGTTCCTTGGTCTTCATGGCAGTGTTTGGTTAGTGGTGCCTCTTGCTTAGGTGTTGCAGCCTCTGGGGCCTTTCAAAAAAGGTGTGTATATGTAATGACAGATCATGTGACACTTAGATTGCACACAAGTGGACATCATTTCACTAATTATGTGACTTCTGAAGGTAATTGGTTGCACCAGAGCTTTTTATGGGCTTCATAACAAAGGGGGTGAATACATACACACATGCCAATTTTCTGTTTTCTATTTCTAAAAAATAGTTTTATGTATATATTTTTCTCATTTTACTTCACCAACTTAGACTATTGTGTTCTGATCCATCACATAAAATTCAGATTAATAAAACCTTGAACTTAAGGCTGTAATGTAACAAAATAGGTAAAAAGTCAAGGGAGTGAATACTTTTGCAAGGCACTGTATATATAAATTACACCTTTGCAGAATTTTTTTAAGTAAAGGATTGTGTCACTGCCCCAAGATGCTATACGAGTGCAGATATCTGCTGAGAAATATGATTAAGTGTATGAGAACCCTTGGGCATTTCACACACATGTATATGTCCTCATGGTACATGTGCATGCACAATGTTGGTGTTACCTCTTATATGTTGTGGCTGTCATCATTTGTAGTGTCTCATTATAAGGCAGATGGATTAGTTGGAGTGTACACAGGTATATAGGCTGAAAAAATGTGTCCATCAAATTCAGCCTCACATCTGTTTTTGCTGTTGATCCAAAAGAAGGCAAAGAAAAGCCCAGTATCGGGCACTGTACAATTTTACAACAAACTATGAGAAAAATCATTCTTGACCCTTGAATGGCACTCAGATATTTTATTGGTTGAAGAAACTGTTACCCCAGGTATTAAAAATTATATCCCTCAATATTATGTTGTTGCAAGAATTCATCCATTTGCTGTTCAAACATCTGTACAGATTCTGATAAAAACACCTGTTCAGGCAGATAATTCCACCTCCTAAAAAAAACACCTTTCTTCATAACTAAAAACTTTCAGTTATCTTTTTCATTTTGCAACCCACCTTTGCACTTTCTCTAGTACCAGTATGTCTTTAGAGAGATTGTTTTCCTTCAGGGTGTGTGTGGGAGCAAAGTCAAATATAAATAGAATGTGTTTTAATACATTTAATGTAGTATTGCTATGCACTGCAAAACAAAACAAAGAGGTTGTATGTAAGCTGTTGGTAGTGAAAGTGTAAACATATTTATTTGTGTGGTTTGTTTATTGAAAAAAACATCATATCCTTACCAGATTTTGTCAACAGTGTTCAAGTAGGTATAATACTGAAAGCGGTCAGGTGCAGGACCTTTCTTTAGTGAGAGCTATGTTCACAACAGCACTAAGGTATGGTCTAAGCCAGCGATGGCAAACCTATGGCACCCGTGCCACAACTGATACGCCGAGCCCTATCTGTGGGCACGCAGCTATAGGTCGCTGGTAGGGTGCCCAGCGGTGTATTCACCGCAAGGCTAACAAGGCATTTGGCTTGGGCGGCACTGCCTTGTTAGCCTCGTGTCCTGGAGGGCCCAAGAGCTGGCTGGCTACCTTTGGGCCCCCCACGAGGCTTAATGATGCCGGGAGCCTGAATATGACATCAGACCGGCTCTCTGGATCACTAAGCTGTGCGCAAGAGAGCAATGCAGTAAGACTAGAGCTCCCTCGCGGCCTGCTCTGCCTGTTCGGCCGAGCCTGCCTGTCCAGCAGCACAAGCAGCCCCTGCAGCCCCACTGGACCCCAGGTGAGGAATCCACTCCAGTTCTCCCACTGAGGCTGGGTGGAGTTAA
>OW240913.1:122039374-122089645 GCA_933207985.1 Pelobates cultripes | reverse complement strand
AGTGTCCCTGCAGGCAGCTGCTCAAGCCTTCTGCCCTTTCTTGCAGGTAACTACTATGTGTTTTTTCTTTGTTTGGTTTAGCTTGCATTAGGCAGAGTAGGACCTGCCAGATATGGGGTACATTGGCTTTATTTGCAGGCTTATGCAATGTATGATCATAGAAACATAGAATGTGACGGCAGATAAGAACCATTCGGCCCATCTAGTCTGCCCAATTTTCTAAATACTTTCACTAGTCCCTAGCCTTATCTTATAGTTAGGATTGCCTTATGTCTATCCCACACATGCTTAAACTCCTTCACTGTGTTAACCTCTACCACTTCAGCTGGAAGGCTATTCCATGCATCCACTACCCTCTCAGTAAAGTAATACTTCCTGATATTTTTAAACCTTTGTCCCTCTAATTTAAGACTATGTCCTTTCGTTGTGGTAGTTTTTCTTCTTTTAAATATAGTCTCCTCCTTTACTGTGTTGATTCCCTTTATGTATTTAAATGTTTCTTTCTTATCCCCCTTTCCTCCAAGCTATCATATAATGTGACATATAAATACATTTAAACAAAGAAGATGGATCCACCAGGCAAGAAGTGCAATCCTAAATGTAGGAGACTGAATGTAGTGTAGACAATGAAAACAGTGTGAAACATGAGGTGCACTTTACTGAACATCAGTGGTACTCAACCTATTTGATCAGTGGAAATTATTTTAATACTGAAGATGTCATCATGTCCGTAGGATACATCTGAGAAGCTATGTTCAATGAGCATGATTGCTGCTCTGACACTGCTGTCTCAGGTATTCACTAAATCACTAGATTATGGCATTGTCCTTTACCATTGTTCTGGTGATGACCTTCACGTTTGAATCTTCAGATGTCACATTTCACACCATGAAAGTGTTCAGCATTATTGTGCTAATACTAGTATAGATGTTATTGACCTATGTCTGGGTTTATACCCCGTTACAAAGGTTGTGAAATGGAGATTGACTAAAGACTCAGAGTCTCTATTTGGATGCTTCTAAACTTGCTTGAGAAGTTCTTAGCTGGGAAATGTCACTGGTTCTAGACTTTATAAAAACGCTGGTGTCATGCAGTCAAATGTATAGGAAATAGTAACAGCAAGAAAAAACAAATACTTGGCGCCTAAATACAGTTAGATGACTTTCAGTGCAGGAGACAGTTTGCATTTTAAACTTTACTTATCACCTGTGCCTTTTAATTTTTCATTAAGTTAATAGGCTTATCTTATTCACATTCATTTAACAATTGCTAGATTCTCACTATTCAGCTAGAGTTGGCACCAGCTGACATTGTAACAGTATACAGTGATGGGACTTCATTATGAAGCAGCCATTAAAGAGAAGATATGGTGACTTTGCTTTGCAACATAAAGGAAATGTCAGACTCCATTATTTTCTTTGAAGTGGTTATTAGTTTCAAGGTAGGACACGAATGTCGCATTTTGAAACAATGAGACAAACCATTTTTGACAACTCTACAAGTTCAAAGGACTTTTAAGCCACCATCAAATTTATTCATTTTAAGGGAAACTATTCAAAACTAGTTTTATTTACCTTTAAATGCAACTAGCATTGGATTTTTTTTGTGTGTCATGATTTACATAAAAGTCCATTATTGGTAGTTATTATAGGATTAGAACTCTTTATTGTTTTTGCTTTGTTTCCATCCCTTCTGAGTTAATCAGAATACACATACAATCGTGAAAGATAAGTCATTTAATGCTATGAAAATAGCAGTGTAGTCTTTATGCGCATACATATATTAAAGACTAATTTAATATTATCTGCAGTGTCTCTATTTTCTTTTTCTTAAGTAATTTTGTTATATTTCCATTGTTGGCCAAATACTATTAAAAGTGCTGAGGCATGATCAGGGTTATTTCTAGGTACCATAAACACCTATAGCTTAAAACAAAAGCAAAACTCAATGACCAATAGACCAAAATAGAACTGGGGTTATTTAAGACATACAGGGAGTGCAGAATTATTAGGCAAATGAGTATTTTGACCACATCATCCTCTTTATGCATGTTGTCTTACTCCAAGCTGTATAGGCTCGAAAGCCTACTACCAATTAAGCATATAAGGTTTTATGGACTGATGAAATGAGAGTGAGTCTTGATGGGCCAGATGGATGGGCCCGTGGCTGGATTGGTAAAGGGCAGAGAGCTCCAGTCCGACTCAGACGCCAGCAAGGTGGAGGTGGAGTACTGGTTTGGGCTGGTATCATCAAAGATGAGCTTGTGGGGCCTTTTCGGGTTGAGGATGGAGTCAAGCTCAACTCCCAGTCCTACTGCCAGTTCCTGGAAGACACCTTCTTCAAGCAGTGGTACAGGAAGAAGTCTGCATCCTTCAAGAAAAACATGATTTTCATGCAGGACAATGCTCCATCACACGCGTCCAAGTACTCCACAGCGTGGCTGGCAAGAAAGGGTATAAAAGAAGAAAATCTAATGACATGGCCTCCTTGTTCACCTGATCTGAACCCCATTGAGAACCTGTGGTCCATCATCAAATGTGAGATTTACAAGGAGGGAAAACAGTACACCTCTCTGAACAGTGTCTGGGAGGCTGTGGTTGCTGCTGCACGCAATGTTGATGGTGAACAGATCAAAACACTGACAGAATCCATGGATGGCAGGCTTTTGAGTGTCCTTGCAAAGAAAGGTGGCTATATTGGTCACTGATTTGTTTTTGTTTTGTTTTTGAATGTCAGAAATGTATATTTGTGAATGTTGAGATGTTATATTGGTTTCACTGGTAATAATAAATAATTGAAATGGGTATATATTTGTTTTTTGTTAAGTTGCCTAATAATTATGCACAGTAATAGTCACCTGCACACACAGATATCCCCTAACATAGCTAAAACTAAAAACAAACTAAAAACTACTTCCAAAAATATTCAGCTTTGATATTAATGAGTTTTTTGGGTTCATTGAGAACATGGTTGTTGTTCAATAATAAAATTAATCCTCAAAAATACAACTTGCCTAATAATTCTGCACTCCCTGTATTACAATCTCTCTATGCTATGCCTCTTTCTGTCTGCCCATAAACAGAATGCCACTTATGCTCTGCAGGATTTCAGAGAAAGGATAGATGAAAACAAGTACATGCTGCTCAACCATATATTCAATGTAAGATTGCAAGCTACCTAACAGAGGTGTGTAACAAACTTGTGTTCCCCAGCACCTCCTCCATGCAGTCACCTGGAGGTACCATCTTCTCTCCTTGATAGCCTTACGGAGCATTTTATTGTGATCTTTCTTTTGAAAATAAAAAAAAATAAAAAAAAAAAACAACAAATACAATATCAACATTTCTCCTCAAATGGTACTATTTTTACATATTCACGTTTGACATTTGTTAAGATGATGCCATCAATTTGACTTCACCAACTAAAAGGACTCAAGTGTAGAGGATCATTGTCATGGTTCCAGACATGAAATAGAAACAAAACGTATTGAAGGAAAGATGGAATTTGTAATAGGTACTTGGCAGCTACCTCCACTCATGCCTTAAAGGGACACTGTAGGTACCCAGACTACTTCAGCACATTGAAGTGGTCTGGGTGCTGTGCCCCTTTTGCACCTACTGCTGCAATGTAAAACATTGTAGTTGAGAACTGCAATGTTTACATTGCAGCTCTAAGTATGCCCTCAGTGGCTGTCTACCAGACAGCCACTAGAGGGCTTCCGGAATCGAAACGGACCTTTGGCACGTTATCTGACGCTGGACGTCCTCATGCATTGATTAATGCTTTCCTATGGGGAAATACTAATGCAAGGGCGCCCATTGCTGGGCATGTGCATTAGGTTTCCCCCCGCTGGCTGATGTTGGGGGGGGGCGAAGCCTGATCCAACGCCGAGGGACATTGGTGCTGGATTCAGGTAAGGGTTTTAAACCCAATAGCATCACAGGAGGGGGGGCACAAGGGAGGGGGGCAATGTAGGATTCTATAGTGCAAGGGAAATGGCTTTGTTTTCCTGGCACTATAGGATTCCTTTAAGGGCTGAAGCATGGCCCACAAATGGCAGAGGTTCTAAGAGAATAGAGGACAAATTCCTTAGACCAAAGCAGTAAATTGCAGTCATCCATGGGAACATGAAGACATGACAGGAGCCATGAACCTAGCAGTGCAAGAAGCATTACAACGTTTTTGAACGGGCAGCTAAAATGGGTTAAAATACATAAACCATTTATAATTCAACATCAGGGATAAATTATTCAGGGGAGTCAAGAATGGCAGGACAAAGAATTACAATGCAAACAAAAGAAACGGAAATGTAAAAAAATTTCACATACAAGCTTAAACGAGAGAAGTAGAAAGACTGAAATAGAATAGAAAACTATGATGAAAATAGAGCTCAGCTCTCTTATGAAGGGGATATGATGCAAACCTGCAAGAGAAAACATAATCCAAACACATTGCACCATTCCCAATAAAGGTGCAACAACATAAACTAAAGAGGGGCAAAAGCAATGCAAAAAACGGTAATGTCTAAGATGTGATGTGAAGCTGCATAAGCAGGCAGTGGAGGCTGGTCCATAGGCATAAATCTATTGGAGTAGCACAGGCTACTGATAAGTGTGCATTCCAAAAGAACTCTTAATTATGGTTGGAGATGCTGCTGAGAGGCAGCAAAACTAACTAGATGATGATTTTAGGTATTTTTATTAACCTCCCTGGCGGTCTGATTATGTCAGTATTTTTGAATGTTAAAGCAGTGCTTTGATTTGTATGTAAATTTGTTGTTCACATTGTAGGGTTGTAATTCTTAGGAATAACTCACTTAAATATGTCCAAACAAGAGTATAGTAGACATCTCAGGTATGATGTTTGAAACATGAAATCATAAATTATAATATAATAAATTATAAAAAATAATAATATAATTATAAATTTAATTAATAATGTAATCAAACCAAAAACACTGAAATTTGTCCAAACAAGGGTGCAATATTACTAGTCAGACACTGCATATTGGTTTAGTAAACATCCCGGGTATGAAAAATTTAGAAACATAGGACTGCACAAAGTCCGACGTCACAATAGGGACAATGGAAAATAGTTTCCTTTCTGATTTTCTTTCCATGTCATCTCACTTCAAGCAACAAACCACGCACATCCTTGTAGGTGCTGACTTTTTCTCGGTTGGTGGGATGTAGTCCATGAAGTGACGACCAGTCAGGCATTCCGGGTTGACAACGCCAAAAGCACGATGTCCATCTCTATTCACAGCCATTGATGGTGTTTGGTGCTTTACAAAGATACGTTCGGCAACTTTCCAAATTAAGTCAGAATGAAACACAGGCTTGTCACTTTTTTTTTTACAGGATGTAGGCATTCCACAAGCATTGCTCAAGAAGATGCCTGAAGATCTTCTTGTAGTACTTATTTTTTGTTTCCTCATTGCTGGGTAGAATGTCATTGCTTGGTCGGCTCTGTCGACACCTCCCATGGTGTTATTGTAGTCTATCACTACTTGTGGTTTCATGATTTCTTTCCCACCTTTCGTGCGTACCATAACATTGGAGGTATTATGAACTATACTCATTAGGCACACATCTCTCTTGTCACGCCATCGAGGTGCCATCATTTTACCTTTTTGCCAGGCAACCACTTCTCCAGTGTTTAACTTCTTATTGCCACACATTGGCGGCATGTCGCGCCGGTTAACCCTAACGGTTCCATAGGCATCTTTTTTCTTTTGCAGAAGAAACTCATTAAGTTCAGGAAACATATAAAAGTTGTCGGTTGTTACGCAATAGCACTGATTTACCAGTGGCCCAATGAGTGAAAGAACAGGAGATGTTGCTATTCCATAGTTGCTGTATTTTGGATCGAATGTTATTCCTTTTCCAGTGTAAATGACTGAATTCCAAAATGTAGCCAGTTGATGATTCGCATAACATGTAGGATTTTACGAGAAATAGTGCTCTCTTTGATGCAATGTATTGTACCCAGCTGAGCCTTCCCTTGTAGGCCATTAGACTTTCATCTATGATGATATCTATTTCTGGCACATAGCTCCGTTGGAAATTCTTTAGAATCATTTTAGATACTTCCCAAAGTTTCTTTAGTTTTGAAACAGGATGAGTAGTTTCATCAAATTCTTTGTTGTTTTTGAAGTGTAAATATTTAATGATCAGGGTAAATGTGTACTCTGACATGACCGTACCAAAGAATGGAGAGGCCAGTAATTTATTAGTTGTCCAATACCACTTCTGCATGGGTTTCCCCACCACTACTTGAAGTATTATTAGTCCCAGAAATTTCCAAATGTCATCTTTGGTCACTGGTTACCACTTTCTGCTTCTTCAAAACTTCAGATGCAGAGTGGCTAATTGTTGCTCTTTCTCTGTCTCAGTAACTATTTTTTTAATAACCTAATTGGTCAGAGATAATTGTAAGTATGCCAAGGGCTTGTTGTGTTCAACCTTTACTTTCATACCAGAAGCTCCAGCAAATGGGAATCTTGGGGCCGCTGCCTGATCCGTACCACAGTCAATAGAGCACCAAGTTCGCACATCACAGAATCGTTGCTGTCGTCACTTTTAGTGTCTGACTAATTTTCCCATGAATCAATTCTACAAGTGATTCTAATTCACTATCGCTGTTTTATAGCTGATCTAAAACCACTTTTGACCAAAAGGGGCGCTTTTTGGATGCCATGGACATTCTCAAGTTTCTAGGCAGAAAGAACGGTAAAAGCGCAAGCAGGACGCTGGACAAAGCACTGGGACAAAACTGAGGTTAAAAGGTTTGATATTGTAATGTAATCCTAACAGATTACACTGTATCACTATGTATGATATTTATTTGTACTTTTGTTTTGTTTTTTTGATTTCCAGGCGGCTCTTGCAGGGAAGGGGAACCCAGAAGACGGATGCTGGCATCGGGCGGAGGACACCAGGAGCTCGTAGGGACAAGGTAAGTAAAACTACAGTGTAATCCTGAGCGTGGCTTGGGGTTACACCCTTTGGTACTGAAAATTAACCCCGAGCCAAGCTCGGGATTACCGCCAGGGAGGTTAAAAATAAAAAACAATGCAAAGTTGTCTGTGTACAAAGACTTCTCTTCGCATCAGAGGTTGAGGACATTGTGTTAAATGGACAGAGTCCAATATGTCAGGGTGCAGAGATTTATTCTGTTCCACTGTCTTTAAATTTCACCAGCAACCACTACAAGAAAATAGTAATAATAATGTTGCCAGAAGCTGATAAGAAATTAGAATGATATCATTGGTGGAATAGAGATGAAGATATATCTGAGGCACATAGCTTTGAAGTGCAGGAATGCAGCATCACACTGAGGAAATCTGAGGATCCAAGGCATAAAGGAAAATATGTAATATAACAATCGTTGCAGACTAGATTGAGAGAAACTGTGTGTCTGTGTGTGTGTCTGCAAGTGTGTGTCTGTCAGTGAGTGACTGGCATAAGGGGGCGGTAAAATGCATCTTTGCCTAGGGCGGCAGAAATCTATGCACAGCACCGGCCCTGAGCACTACTCAGCTAAAATGCCTGTTCAATCTGTTCTGAGTACAGAAAGATTGTTGCGCTCGTCATTTTGTTGTATTAAACATTCACTCTAATTTTACACTATGTGAGCTTGGATCAGTTAAATTTCATATTATACCTAATATGCCACAGCTGGTAGGTCTGCACAAAAGGGGCCAGACAAATGGTCTAACATACATCCAAAAAATAGGAGCTGTGTGCACAGGATAGACATATGGTTGGGCCAGAATGGATGGTGACAATAGGTGGGCCTAGGAAAGGGGTAGGTCTGCCCAAAAAGTGATAAGGGCCAGTCTAAAAGGGTACATAACAGTCTGGCTTGAGTGCATGCCATTCAGGGCAAACCATGTCATGCTTCTGTCTTGAGGTTAATCCGTTTAGTGCAAATGTGTCTAATGTTGCCAGTATGGCAAGACACTAACCTGAATTCAGTACAGTTCTGCAAGATCTATGGATTGTGAGATCTAGGGCAGTTAGGAGATATGATGTAAATCCACTGTGAAAATGTAAATGTTGTGAGCATTGTATTAACCATATGAACACAAGAGGGAGTTAAGACAACTTGCAAAATCATGAATTTCAGTAACGTTTTGTTGCTGTCTACATCCTGGCTAGGACAAAATATTACTGGAATATGTAATAGTCATGTTAGTGATGCTTAAATGTTCAGCCCAAAAAAGTGTTTAAAGTTATTATTTGGCAATTTCTTCATAGCCATGCATGTTGCATTGGAATTATGTAAAGCAGGGGTTCCCCAGATGTTTTAAAACAACAGCTTCCAAGATGCTTTGTAATTCTAAAAGCATTCTAAAGGCGTGCTAATCGTTATGGGAATTGTAGTTCTTCAACATCTGTGGATCTACCTTTTGGACACCCCTGATGTTAAGTATGTGCACTAATGTAATAGCGGTCCATAATATTTTGTCCACTTTGCTGGCCCTGCCTGCTAGTGAGACATCTGCCAGTTTATCCCCTGTAAAATGACTGATCAGACTCCCATTTAAGAAAATGTTTGTTACGTAAATCAGTTTCAAACAATGCTCTCAATAAATTGATATTGTTTTTTGCTAACCGGGCTATGTACATTTAGGTATAATTTGCACTTGACAATCTAATAGTTTTACAGTGTGCAAATGCTTATCTTGGAATTGCATCTCAATATTCAAACTTTCAGTGGCACTTACTAAAAACACACTGGGAAGAACCATGTCATGCCAGCAGTCATTTGCAATCTGGCATTTCCTGAACAACTCCAGGAAAGTGGATTTTGTTCTTTGAAAAGTTAATGATGCTGAGAGCCCCTGTGCACAAAGAAAAGAAAATGTTAGCTTGAATTTTTTTAATATTTTTGTATAGATTGGATAGTTTTTTTTAAAGTGCTACATGCTGGTATATCAGAGCAGACATACTTCAGGCCAACAATGGATGCATGGCCATGTGTTATTGCTGGTGACATCAAGCAAAAGTGCCCACAAAGCAGAAATGTTGAACTTGTTGAACACAAACACTCTAATTAAGTAATTAATTAATATTAGATATACTGTATTTTCATGAAAGGTTTTCCTTTTTCTGCTTTATATTTAATTTAAAATAACCTTGGATAAAACCATTAAATTTCTCTGCAGTCTGACCCTCCTCCAGTGAGATATCCAAGCTTGATTATTTGTGCCCAAATGGATGCTTCTCGTGGAGAAACACTGAGGACTCACAGCACATGCAGAACAATTTCCACCAATCCAACGCGTCTCTGTGAGAAGCAGTGTATCCAATATTTCTCTATGAGAAGGATTGGAGTCACACAATGTTCGCCAAATAGATCCAGTTATTACATCTATTTCAATCAGGAGCCTATAGTGTATGTTTATTTTACAGCCATTGTTAGGGGTGGAGACTGCAAAATATTTGTTTGTTTTTTTTAAATCACAGCTTTTATTCAGGAACAAAATAAAATGACAAAATTTAACAGGGCTGATCCTAGGTCCTGAGTGCAGGAATTTTTTTAACACTCCCATGTGGGCATGGTCATTATACTAACCTCTTCACTTTGTAGATGTCCAGACATGCACGTTTCTATGGCAATGCCTACACTTCTCCTTCTATAAACTCCACCCATTTTTCTAATCAGACACACTGTGGCGAAATCAACCTCGCCCCTGGGCATTGGAGAAGCCTGCCTTCTGACTATGGCCCCTGGGAGACTTTGCCCTGTGTAAGCATTATTTGAGCTTATTGGATTTTGAAACACCTTTTCTGCCCCTTTGAATACATGAGAAGGTGTGCCCCTCCCCTGTTTCCTGTCTATTGTTCTCCATCAGGACGATGTCCCAGGGACACTGCCAGACTGGTTGGAACTTGTTGCTAAACTTTAACCCCATGGCGATTTGACTGTGTTTGTGGGATCTGAGCGCTGTTCGGATATAGTGAGCACTCAGATCCAAGCTATCTGGGGATAGGTTGAATGTGGGGTTTCTGTTCAGTATGATAAGAATTATGTATTTTTGCGTGTTTTTGCTGTTGTTTTAAATGGAGATATTTTCTGTATGCTGGAGATAATTGGCTTACCACACCCAAGCCATGCTTGCAGTCGGTCAAATAGGTCTTCCATCTATCTTTTGAAATACTGGGCCAATTTGTATGATTTTGACACATGTTTGTATTTGGAGTATGCTGATTCTGAAAAAGTTTTTATGTAAATGTGATGTATACTTTTAAAGTTATGAATATTGTGTAAAACTGTATTTTCCTGCCTGTGATAATTACGTTAGCCCATTGTGTTCAGTAATTGTATCAGACAGAGGGGAGGATTTCTGCTGGTATGAATGGGAGTGTTTAGTTGTGTTGTAATATATTGATTGGTTTGTTCTTCAAAACCCTGTGGGCAGTACTATGTGTGCAAAATGTGCATAAAAGCAGAGTGTTGGTTATTAAAGCTTCAGTTCTCTTTCACCCTCAATTTGGAGTCCTGTCTCTTATTGGGGGGGGATCTGCTACAAGGGATTGCTATGCTCTGCATATTCCCTTACTATAATCACTTCTAAGCTCATGTAAGAGCTTGTTCCTGTCTTGCTCTCTGAGGTGGTCTATGGTGGTTATGGTGTCAGCTGGAGTGCTTGGAGCCCTCAGAAAGCGCTAGGAGCATCCTTCAATGGAGGTACCCAGTCGGGGTGCCAGGTTATCCGTTACACACACACACTCACTGACAGTGACACACTCTCACTGAGAGAGACACACTGGCAGACACACACTATCAGTAACAGACACACAATCTCACTGATTTAAAACACACTAACTGACAGGCACATACGGTCTGTTTTTAGAAATAGACCATTATGTACATGTTTGCTTGTTTTCTGAAATATAATGTCACCTTAATAAACTTGGAAGGATTCTGTCAAGAAATAAAACCTCACAGTTTACGATAATTGAAGGTTAATATGTCTTTTTTTCCACTTCAGTTTGCAAATCGCTATCACATGTATATTTCACATGAATAAATTATGATGTGGGGAAAATATACAAAATAAAGCAATCATTTAAACAAGGACAAATTGACAGACACACACTTACTGTCACTATTCTCACAGTGTCAAGTGGGGATTTGAACAAAGGTATTTTGTGGGTCTGGGGCTGCTTTACTGCCTTTAAGCCACAGCAACTCCTGTTCCTTGGAGTATTTCTAGCCCTGTTCTACCAGGCAATGTCTCCAGCACTAGGGGGCTGGACTTTCCCTGTGACTGCTCCTGTTTATCTCAGTCCACCTGAAGCAGATGCCAAATCAGCCAGGTATAACACACTGCCTCTCTCTGAGGGCAGTGTCAGTTCATTGACTCTGGTTCCTGTATTTGTGTTTTTGATCCAGTGTTCTCCAGACGGCTTCTGACCTTGGCTTACCCTAATTTATCCGCACCGCTGGAATCCTCTGACTTTGTCTTCTCCTCGACAATCCTCCTGTTTGTGCTCCTGACACTGACAGACTCTCACACATTAATTTTTTTTTTTGAGGCCCATTCAGCCTCCCTACCTCTCCCTGAGGTCCACTGATTAAAGAAACAGTTACAGTTTAGAGGATTACAATTTAGCAATGTGTATTATACCTATAATTGCCCATCACAGCGTGGGGCTTTAATCTTGCAGTTCTTCACGCCTCCATGCGCTGTTTAGTATGACATCATATTCTGGCTCCCAGCATCACAGCGAGGAAGGAGTAAAGAACTGCATGATCTGTGCATCCTCGACGCCACCAGCTGCCTGCATCCCCTCCTTGTCACTCCCCTCCAGCACATAGAGTAGGCACCTGCCATTTAAGTAAGCAGGTGCCTACTCTGCCTTACTAAATAAGTGCAACATCAGGGGCACGATAAGGTGACCAGCTGGCCACCTAGTAGGCTGTGACAGGGCTCATCTCGGTCCACCCCACCCCCTTCAGGGGTCTTGGCGCAGTGCACCCTATGCACCCACCCAGGATTGTCTCTGACATTTCGGCTCTTACATGAGCCAAAACATTGTAATTTTCTTTTGTTCCTGAGTAAAAACTGCCGTTTGAAGAAACAACTAAGTGTGTCTGGACAACTTTGTAAAAAAAAATGCCACAAATAGTAGCATCATTGTTAATCGTATATCTTTTTTTAAAGCAACAAGTTATTCAACATCAATTTTTGCTAAAATTCTAAATCATGCACACTGCTATATAACTGTAAGCCTTTTAGTACAGCATATAATGGACACATTAAAGGTCAATATTTGTTAATTCATTATATGTTTATGCTTCCCTTTGTGAAAATATTTAAACAGATATAAATATCAGCAATTGAAAAGTCCAACCAGGTACTAAATGATCTGCAACAGCACCACCTTCTGGAAAAAATATCAAATGTTCAACTTGTCATATAAAAAAAATAAATCAGCTTCTTTTGTTAATTCTACTGAGGAATAAATCAGTTATTTGCCGACCTACATACATTATCAGGGGTTCTCAACCCAGTCCTCAGGACCCCCTACCAGTCCAGGATTTGGGGATTACCTGGGTGTGTCTCAGGTGTTTAGAAAAAGGGAAAAAAAACACCTTAGACTCTAAGGTGTTTTTTCTTTTCTTTTTCGAAACACCTTAGACACACCCAGGTAATCCCTAAACCCTGGACTGGTAGGGGGTCCTGAGGACTAACGTTGAGAACCCCTGCATTAGATACATGTGCAGTATAGAAATAAAATAATACATCACAGTCAACAGACAGAACGAAGTATGTGCAATTGTGCATCATTATAAAAGCATGCACTGTGCGGCTTTTCAGCAGTATTCTCTGCGTGTTTTGTGTCAGGGGCCCACCAGATAGGCTGCCAGTTAGCCTAAAGTGCTTGACACTAGGATGCCCCTTGAGTGGGAAAGTCCCTTTCAAGAAAGCCACACACATTATGGGCCTTTCTCAGGGGCTGCCCAAACTTCCGATTTCATACCCACCAATGTTGGGTGGCACAGCTCCTCCATAAATAAGTGGCGGGTGGGGGCCCAAAAAGACAATTGGGGGGACCTATTGTTCATGGGCAATGGGTGGAGGCTAAATGCAAAAATACCCCGCCCCAGGTGACTAGGTGTCCCTAAGCCTCTAGTCATCCCCCCACTCAAAAAAATGAATAAAGCTCTACCTACCCCCCTCACCCAAAATAGTGAGGGGGGAGACAATAAAACTAAATAAATAAAAAATACTTACCATTTGATGTCTTCTTTTTTCTAAAACCTTTTTTCACCCCCCCCCAAAAAGGCCAAATAAAAATCCATAATACCTGTCGAACTTATATAATAATAAAAAAAACAGAACGCCCAAGAAAATCCATCTTCACCCAGCGAGATCACAGCACAGACTAAGCTCTGCAGGGCGGGGAAAGACTTATAAAGCCTTCCCACTGCCTGCAATTTGACTCAGAGTGTTCTGATTGGTTGGTTTAAGCCTTACCTGATTGGTTTCCTGTAAAGCTCACTATTTACCTGTTAGAGCACTCTGTCGCCCATGGGTGGCTGCCGGAGGGATTATAATAGGTCCCCCCCTCATTGTCTTTTAGGGCCCTCACCCACCGCTCAAAGGTGGGGGCAGGAGAGAGAACTATAGATCCCCCCCCATGGTCATTTAGGGTCCCCACCCGCCGCTCATGGGGGAGGGGCGGGGGAGGACAATAGGTCCCCTCCCCATTTTAATTAGGGCCCCCACCCAATCTTGGTCTTTCAGTCTTTTAGTAGATAGCTCCCTAATACCACAGCATGAATCGGATCAGAATTTTATTCATTCTAGGTCCCTCCCCCATTTTGATTTAGGGCCCCCACCCGCCACTCATAGGTGGAGGCCAATGGGGGGGGGGAGACAATAGGTTCCAGCATTGTCTTTTAGGGTCCCCACCTACCACTCATGGGTGGGGGCCGGGGGAAGGACAATAGGTTCTGCCCCATTGTCTTTTAGGGCCCCCACCCACCGCTCATGGATGGGGGACAGGGGGAGGACAATAGGTTCTGCCCCATTGTCTTTTAGGGCCCCCACTCATGGGTGGGGGCCAAGAGGGACCCTATGTCCCCATTTAGTTGCAAAGGGGGGCTTTTTTTTTACAACAGTGAGCAGCTCACTGTTTAGTAGACATGCTCCTACTCGCGGCATAACGAGTAAGGGAATTTAGGAGGTTTTAATCTCCCTTATGCTAACATGGGGATCATATTGACCCCCATAGATTGAGGGAGGACATGGGGGGGCTTAGAAAGTGGTGGGGAGCACTGGTCCCTGACAGCTTACAGCTCCCTCCTTGTAATAAACTGAACGAATTAGCACAGTGTTTGTTTGTTCGTCTGAAATTTCTATTTATTAAATCGTCATTTTGACAAATGAATGGACGAAATTCCTGTCCAAATTTCGGACAATAGCAAATGTCCAAGTGTTTAACTGGGCATGCGTGGGAATTTCACAGCGCTATCTAGTGTAGGCAGATGACGTGTCCCACAGGGACTTCATCTGCCCACACAAAGATGGTCCGGGCGCGAAATGAAGATTTAAAAAAAAAAATAGGTAATATGGGGAGACTAGGGGCATTTGGGGGTTACTAAGGGGACAATTAGATGTAGTGGAGTTGGGAGGGGGGGTAAAAAAAAAAAAAAAAATTGAATCGGCCATGAAAGTGCCGTTTAAGTAGATAAGTGTGGAAATAAGTGAACCTCTTTATTTAATCTTTCAAGATTTTTTTCTTTCAGGAATTGTACCAGAGGATTGGGAGGCGGCAGATGTCATTCCTATATTTAAAAAGGGTTCAAATTCCTTGTCTGGAAATTATAGACCTGTGAGCTTAACTTGTGAATGGGAAACTATTTGAAGGGCTATTAACGGATAGTATTCAGGAATTCATTGGGAACTTTGTTATTAGCAATAATCAGCAAGGTTTTATGAAACGTAGGTAATGTCAAACTAACCTAATTGCATTCCATGAAAAAGTAAGTAGAAGTATAGATCAGGGTGTTGCAGTGGATGTGATCTATTTGGATTTTGCCAAGGCATTTGATACAGTTCCTCACAATAGGTTAGTGTTTAGACATGTGCAATTAGTTTCATTCCGAATTCGTTTCGTTCCAAATGTAAATTCAGATGAATTTCGGCAATTCGGACATTCAGATGCTTCCGAATGTCCAAAGTGTCAAATTTCGGACGTACCGAACCGAAGAATTTCGGAAGTGCTGAACCGAATTGCCAAAGTGCAATACAAGAGAGGGAGAAAAAATTACATAAATGATTACAGGAATCTAGACCAATAAGCTAATTCCTGGCACTGGGAGTCCTAAAGATGTGTAAGTGGTTGTGGTGGAAGTACAGGCACCTAACCCTACCCTTAACCCCACCTCTACCCATAACCCTACCCCTAGATGTGTAAGTGGTTTTAGTGGTTAGGGTTAGGGAGCTCTACAGATGTGTAAGTGGTTGTGGTGGGAGAGAGAGGGATGCTTACGAATGTCCAAATTGCCAGAGTCACAAATTTCGGAAGTGCCTAACCAAACCAAATTTTTTGCCCATGCACTTCCCTATTAGTGATCAAACTAAAAGAAATTGGTCTAGATCAGGGGTTCGCAACTCAGTCCTCAGAGTCCCCCTACCAGTCCAGGATTACTCTGCTGTGTCTAATGTGTTTTTTTTTTTTGGGGGGGGGGGGACAAACACTATAGACACAACAGGGTAATCCCTAAATCCTGGACTGGTAGGGGGTCCTTGAGGACTGGGTTGAGAACCCCTGGGCTAGATGAATATTCTTGTTCTTGGGTAGAACATTGGCCATGTTTTAGTGTTTGCAGATGACACAAAACTTTGTAAAGTAATAAAATGTGAGCAGGATATTGCTTCTCTGCAGATGGATTTAAATAGATTGGGGGACTGGGCACTGATATGGAGAAATGCAAAGTTATGCACTGGGGGGAGCATTCGACACTTGAAAGCTTTCGTATGTTGTGTGTGGTTTTCGTATAAAATCCTGCAAACTGAGACCAGTCCTTGCCACATTTCCTCTGGAACTATTTTGGGCTTACACCTCGTGGCCAATCAGTCAAAACTTTCACTCGATGGCAATTCCAAACTGCCAAACCGATCGGAGTGATTTTTGGATATGATAGTCAATCAGATCAGGGATCCAATGTGACTCTCCAGGGGTTTGGGGGTGTTGTAAAATTGTTGTATTTTTCTGTACTTGGAGATAATTAAGTTTGTACAGTAACTGTCAGGGTTCTTACCTGAGGTGGGAGGCTGTAACACAGCTATGTTTGCTCACCCTTGCAAATAGACACAGTCCAAGATGACCAGATAAAAAACCACCTGGACTGTGAATCTGTGCACAGGGGCTGTGCAGGAAAGGTGATTCCAATGCAGTACTGACAAGGACACAAACAGCATGATAGCTGAGGGATAGCCGAAGTCAAAGGATGCCAGAGGTCAGAATAAACAAAGTGTAGCCAAAGTCAAGGGATGCCAGAGGTCACAATAAATGCAGCTCGATCCTCCTGTGGTGATGTCACTCTCCTTCAGTGCAAGGAAAGGGAAATCCTGGAGGCTATGGAATTGTCTTTTAGGGCCCCTACCTGTCGCTCATGGGTGGGGGCCAGGAGGATAGGACAATAGGTTCCTCTTCATTGTCATTTAGGGCCCCCATCTGTCGCCCATGGGTGGTGGCCAGAGGGATTACAATAGGTACCCCTCTCATTGTCTTTTAGGGCCTCTACCCACTGCTCATGGGTGGGGGCAAGTGGGAGAACTATAGATCCCCCCATTTTCATTAGGGCCCCCACCCAATCTTGGTCTTTCAATCTTTTAGTAGATAGCTCCCTAATACCGCAGCATGGATCAGATCAAAATTTTATTCACTCAAATGAAATTTCGAACCGACCTAAAAGTACCGAATGTTGTCTTAACATGAATGAACAAACTGTTCTCATTCTTTTAGTCTGAAATTCAGTAGTTTCGACGGCATTCTGTCTAAATGACAGGACGTTCGGGAATTGTGAAAGCAGGCATTACGAGATCCTGGAGGAAAGGGTGAGTATTGTGGGAAAATTTCTCTGACCCACAGGAAGTGGGTCAGAGCGGATCATGCGTAGGAAACCTCCATAAGACGAAGTAGTCCCTACTTTGTCTTATGTTTTAAAGAAAACTACATCAGTTAGAAAGAAATGAAGAACAGATGGAGATAAAAGGAAGCCATTAGATAAAGCTAAGAGCGGGCATGACGGTTGCGCTTTACGTACTCGTGGGTGAATACCGTCAGGCCCCTGAGCTTTATTTACATTAATTTTCTTTAATAAATTTTCTTTAATTTTTTTTTTTTTTTTTTTTAAAGACCACCCACACACATAAAGCATTTTATCTTGCTGAAGTACTTTATGGGTGACGAGTATCCTATAATAATCGTGCCTGCCTGCCTCCATTCTTCTAACCCCAGATCAGCGTCCACAGAGCTCAAATCAAAATAGTGTGTGTGCACATGCGCTCAAGCCAACGTGCAACATGCAGCAGCTGCACATGCATGCACAGGTGAAGACCTTCAGAGGCTTCTCAGTTAGAAGCCTCTGCTTGATTCTTTTCCCTTGAAGAGACCGAAAGTCTCTTCTGGGGAAAAGGGGGAGGGCTGCAAAGACTTCAGTTTATACAAACTGCTCTTTTAAGATATACCTCCAATGGATACATGCAGGAAACTGCATGCATGTATTCATTGGGCGATATCTACTAAACAATATCTAATTTTTGAAGAAAGGCGACATGCCAGCAAGGGTTGCTACAGCCAAAATAAAGCATTTTATTAAAATTTTGACAATGGAACGGAGTGGTGTCAAATTCTGCTAAACTCACAGATAGGATAATTGACTAAAGTGAGAATTGCCAAGAAATCAAAGTGAATTTCAATATTTGAGTCAAAAAAAGCTGAATTGGAAAATTCTCCAAGTCAATTCTGTTTCCAGTTTGACTATTTTGTCATTAAATTTGAAATTTACTTTGAGCCCAAGCTATCATCTCTTTAGTGAATATCCCTATTAAGTGTAATACATTTGTGTTATGCTTGCAATTGGAATATTTTGACATTATAATACATTTGAGGGAAGTACTATTAATATTATTGTAAAATACAAGGAATATAAAAATGCAAATGCAATCATAGAATCAGACATTTCATTCAAATCATGTTCTTGCATTTCTTACAGTCAGGGCCTTGTATTAATTAGCTTTTCAGTACCGAGTGTGTGCATCAATATTAAATAGAAACACAGAAAGAGAATTGCATGAGCCTTATCATCCTCAGGTTGTTAGAAAGAAAAAAAATGTTTTCATTAGCCCACTGGTTCTAAACCTCTTTATACTATTTCCATGAGTTCTAGAACAGGCTTATTATATACTTAAGGCACTGGCAACTGGCCACAGTAAATTGGCTACTGTAGCATCATTGCTCGTCTAAATGCAACAGAGACCCAATGACACTGTAAAGAGAAAAATTAAAGCATTTTCCAGAATTCATGTTGCTTTGTCTTAAATCATGCATGTTAAATGACTTTGCAATGTAATAAAACATTTTAAATAAAACAAAATAGCAACTTACAGAATGTAAACAGTTAAAATGCACAGCAACTAACAGTTCAAATCAATACTACCAGGACTAGCTGGACAGGACTGACACCTACCTACACAACAGCAGGAATCCCAAAATACAATGATATCCAGTGAGTAGCATACCTAATAGTCTGTCTTTGTTTAAAAAGATAAGAAATAAGTTGAATTTAGAAATTGTGCGAGACGTTTCGTTTCATTTTGCTGACTTTATGAAAGACTCCTTCTTATAAAGGGCACCTACTACCTTGCAGTAGTAGAATGGATTGCGGAGGTGATTTCAAACTAGGTAACCATGATGAAGAACTTCAGGACACATTTTGTCACATTCGAACATTGTTTTCATGCGGGACATGACAGTAGGTCCGCATGATCGTGATATATATTTTTTTTTTCCTCTACTTGTTAGAGCAAAGCATATATGTACCTCAAAACTATTTTTGGCATACTTCCTCACAGAATATACAACTAAACACAAGAATACTCCTCTAGATATGCATGGTACGTGTTTATAAATGCATATGGGTAATGCATGTGTTCTGTACATGTGACTGTATTTGTGTGTGGATATGTGTGAGACAGAATATATGTATATCTCTTGCAACTGTCACTAGTCTAATACTATCCTTCCCTTTTTGTGTCATTTTACCCCACTCCCTCTAGCATGTAAGCTCATTGAGCAGGGCCCTCAACCCCTCTGTTCCTGCGTGTCCAACTTGTCTGGTTACAACTACATGTCTGTTCGTCCACCCATTGTAAAGCGCTGCAGAATTTGATGGCGCTATATAAATGTCATAATAATAATAATAATAATAAATGTGTCTGCATATGTAGTGAGTGTATGTGTGTGCATATCTGACTGGTTATATGCATCAGTGACTGCTTATCATTGGCGGATCCAGGGGGGGGGCAACGGGGCAATTGCCCCCCCCGAGAAATCCGCCGGTCTCCCTCCCCTGCCAGCCGTGCAATGTGCCTGCGGACCGGAGGGGAGATCAGAGCTCTCCCTCCCCGGTCCGCAGGCACTGTGCTGGCGGCCGGCGAGGGAGGGAGTGAGAGAGAGGACCCGGAGCTCAGTCTGCAGCTCCTCCGGGTCCTCCTCTCTCGAGATTTGGAGCGTTGCCGCGGTTACCACAGCAACGCTCCAAATCTCGCGAGAGTGAACTCTAGCCCGGGAGCGCGGGCTAGAGTTCACTCTCCACACTGGACCACCAGGGAATCCCACTGGGACCACCAGGGATCGAAATATGTCCCCCCTCCTCCCCAGTAAAGGTAAGAAGGGAGGGGCGACATAGGATATTTATTTTATTAAATAAAATAAAAAATATATATTATTTAAAAGCCTCCTTCCCCCCCCCCCATTACACACACTGCCTCCCCATACACACACTGCGTCCCCATTACACACACTGCGTCCCCATTACACACACTGCGTCCCCATACACACACTGCCCCACAAACACTGTCCCCATACGTACATTGCCCCCCATACACACACTGCCCCACAAACACTGTCCCCATACACACACTGCCCCACAAACACTGTCCCCATACACACACTCTGCCCCATACACACGGTCCCCATACACACACTCTGCCCCCATACACACACTTCCCCACAAACATTGTCCCCATATACACACTGCCCCCCCATACACACACTGCCCCACAAACACTATCCCCATACACACACTGTCCCAATACACGCACTGCCCCCATACACACACACTGCCCCACAAACACTGTCCCCATACACACACTGCCCCACAAACACTGTCCCTGACATACACTGCCACACTCACACACTTCACCCTTAACACACACCACTGCTCCTATACCCTATATCCCAGCAGACCCAGGTAAGTTGTCAAACTGTTCTTAAACGGTATGACTACTTACTCTGGGGTGGAATCCTGGCACTACTGACACCATAACTACTACACTGAGCTGTAGTAGTTATTGTGCCTGGATTATTTATTTAAATAATCTACAAGTGCCCCTCCCGAGATCAGGCTCTGGATCCGCCACTGCTGCTTATGTAGTGTATTTATGTGACTGGGTATGTGTGTGCATATATGAGAACATATGTAGTTTGTGTGTCTATGTGTGTCCATCATACCATCAGTGCAGTTGAAGAACTGCACATTTCTGAACATTTCAAATGGACAAAGATGGACACTTTAATTTTAGAGGTATGAAACTTCTCTCCCAGAAGAGATGGACTTTACTAAAGAAAAGAGGGACAGATGGATTTGGGCCCAAAAAAAAATCAGGATTGTCCCTCTTAAATAGAGATATGTGGGAACTATATAGCTATATCTGGAGTGGAGCCACTTTTACTTCTTTATTGCTGTCGCTCATGGGATAGAGTGCTCTGCTTGACGATGGAGGAATGGAGGATGAATAAAGGAGACAGGGTTAACTTGCAGACTGCTTAAATGCATATAACTTTTATTGGTCCCGCATGTCACACTTAAGATTACACATCCAAGTTATTTAAAATTCAACATCCAAGTTCCGTGTGATCTCAGCAAGCCAATCAATTCATCATCAGTAACCATCTGAGTACCATTATCTGTTTATATGTGTTGTTGTTAATAATGCTAATAGGTTGGAAGTTCTTCTTTGTGACATTTGTATTTTCATACCTATGAGTAACATGCAAGCCACATATACCATTTGATTAACCATTTAATATAATGGTAACAGAGTACCCTGTGAAATAACTGGCTATAATCTATCTGTCAGTCTCCAGGGTCTTATATTTTACACTTCCAATGGGGACATCAGTTCTTTGGGTGGGGGGGGGAGAGGTGAAAAATTAGGAAAAATTTCCTTCATCTGTCTGTCCAGTTATCTGTCAGGCCTGCACAAAAATGTGTTTTGTCCAGTTTATCTGAATCAAGTTCCTTTTAATCCACCCCCAACGACTCGATTCGGCCAATTGATTATCTGTGAAGTTTTATTCAATGGATAGGACTCCACAGGTAAATCCCAGTCAGATCAATTTGTAGCTGTGTCTGTCTGTCTTTCTATCAATTCTACATCTGTCCTTCATAGCTCCATCCTCTAGAGGTCAGCATTTAACTGATCCTTAATTTTACAGAACTCAATTTCTGCCTTATACAATTTTTAGGAGGAATTAAGTTATTTTCTTTCCAAAAACGTGGACTGAAGTCTGAAGTCTACATTTTTACCTAGACATCCTTGAAGTATGTATTTATATAAATAGAAAAAACAGAAAAAGTAATGAGGAGAGCTCCTCGTGAAGCCGGGATACTTCTCCTCACCACTACTACCCCCGATAAATCTCAGGTAATAATGGCTTAAAAACTGACAACCTTTATTGAAACAAAAATAATAATAATAATAATATTTATACAAAACCCCACACACACGAAAAAAGCACCCATAAATTGTGAACAATTAAAACGTAGAGACTAGAGACTACAGATCTAGCTGGTAGAGTATTCAGGCAAATTGCTTGTGTAGGCAAGTATATAACAATGTATCAGAACAATGCAATTTTTGTATAGTTGTGTGAAACAACTGGATACAGTTGCAAAAAGTGTATACCAAAAAAGTCCAGCCTGTTGATAGTTAATTACAGCCAAAAAAAACAGCAATAAGCCTTCCCCTAATGGGTTATAATAGGGAAAAATTAACTTAAGTAACCTCTTCAATAGAAATCCCTGATTTAGATATAGGAAAAATGGACTTAGGTAACCTCTTTAATAGAAATCCCTGATTTAGATATCAGCTTCCAACAGCAAAAAAACTCCTTGTATTTAATCTAGCAGAAGTTAAATCGAAAGGATAGGGAGATAAGAGATAGAGGAAACAGATAGGTTGGAAAAAGTGCTATCTAGACAGGGTCCAGTGTAAAAAAAGGGGGCTCTGTCACCACACAAACTTATATATCATAGATCCCTATAGTATACAGAGAGACCGCAAAAGTAGAGGATCTCTCAATAGGGGATATCCCGCAGGCTGTAGTCTCAGTCAATAAATCGCCAAAACATCAAGTCATAACTAGGTAGTCATAAGTATATACACAAGTCGCCCAACGCGCGTTTCGGTGGTCTAACCGCCTTTCTCAAGGGCAGGCAAATGGCAATAAAATTCCCTCCCCTCACTTCTTAAATATCATAAGGCCCTCCTACCTGTCCACGGGAGGACGGGTTTAATCACGTCCGCCAAAAGATTGTTCACAGCCGGACAAGAGATATGTAATCACAGCCCACAAGTGAAGTGCGCATGTCCGCGTCAGATCGCGAGCGCATGTGCAAACACTTAGAATTTGAACGTACTCATAAAGACAGAAGTGAACCTCACTGTATAGGGATATTATTCAATAAGTTAGATGTAAAGGGAACCATATCAATCAGATATCCATAGGTGGGTATATCATCCCTATAAATTTAAAGAAACCTTTATGTATATAAAAAATGGATTTCCTTCTATGAATATATCTAAAATGTGAGGCTTACATATAGGACCATTTCAATTGGACGTGGGATTCTTGTTCCAATCAAGTATTATGGACAGGTATAGGTATAAATCCCCTATTTCTGTGGAATAACCTATATATGTGTATATATACAGACACCTACAAGTGCTAGAGGGAAAACTCCCTCATCCATTTAGATATTAATATGGAGGGCCAATGTATATAGTCAAATCCACATTGTCTATAGATATCTTTTAGTGACGTATATACAGAGGGAGGGGGGTGGGAGGGCTAACAAAAAATAAAGAGTTAAAAAGATTAAATAAGATTGTTTCATTTATCAGAAAAAATAACCAAATCAAATAAATTAGAGATAGAGTGGTATATACATAAAATAAAATAAAGGCATGGCTCAAAGGGAGGGATCTCAAAAACAAAACCCTCATATAAACAAAACAAAACAGAACACCCCACCGGGGGACACTAATGACCAGTACGGTCAAATAAATGGGGCAAAAGAGAAGACCTCATTCAGACCCCGGGGTTGGAGTGTCTTTAATTTGTATATCCATTTCGACTCTCTCTGTCTCAAGGTCCTATCAAAGTCACCACGTCTTTGGTTCCTCTTCACTAGTTCCAAACCACAGAACCTACGGTTATTCGAGTCACCATGATGGTGTTCTTTAAGGTGTCTTGAGACAGGTGTTTCAAGGCGATTCCTTGGGGACCTTATATGTTCCATAATTCTTTCTTTAAAGGCCCTAAAGGTCTTGCCCACGTATTTTAATCCGCAAGAGCAAGACAGTAGGTATACCAAACCCTTAGTGTTGCAATTAAAGAAGTTCTTTATCCTAATGGAACCTTGTCCTGCGCTGTCACTCACAGTTTTCTAGGATTTCTATTAAAGACGTTACCTAAGTCCATTTTTTCCTATATCTAAATCAGGGATTTCTATTGAAGAGGTTACTTAAGTTCATTTTTCCTTATTTTAACCCATTAGGGGAAGGCTTATTGCTGTTTTTTTGGCTGTAATTAACTATCAACAGGCTGGACTTTTATGGTATACACTTTTTGCAACTGTATCCAGTTGTTTCACACAACTATACAAAAATTGCATTGTTCTGATACATTGTTATATACTTGCCTACACAAGCAATTTGCCTGAATACTCTACCAGCTAGATCTGTAGTCTCTAGTCTCTACGTTTTAATTGTTCACAATTTATGGGTGCTTTTTTCGTGTGTGTGGGGTTTTGTATAAATATTATTATTATTATTATTATTTTTGTTTCAATAAAGGTTGTCAGTTTTTAAGCCATTATTACCTGAGATTTATCGGGGGTAGTAGTGGTGAGGAGAAGTATCCCGGCTTCACGAGGAGCTCTCCTCATTACTTTTTCTGTTTTTTCTATATATTTAGGGTTATGCCCTTCACTACCCCTGTAATCCTTTCACTTCCTGCCAGAGTTTTCCTTGGCCGGTAGTTTCTTGTATTTATATAAATAGCCCTGACTAAAATGTCAAAGTGACAATCCTGTTATCTGCATTGCATAAAGTAATCTAATTTTGGTATCATCAATCGTGATGAGGGAGAGGTAGTTGCTGCCAATTACAGGTAGAAAGAATCTGGTCAATAAATGCATTTAGTGTTACAGTCATGATTTATAACCTGACAAACAGTATTGAGAAAATAATATTCTGTGTTTATTTATACAAATTAATTAACATTTTAAATCAATGATTTGAAAATCTTGGCACTGAGCAGACTATGCAGTCACTCTAAATATTTAATGATGATGCAGTGAGTTTTAGTTTTCTATGGCAAGAGTTGCCATATTGACTATTTTTGTCTTCATTAAAGATACACGAATGCTGTTCTTTGGGTCAAAAAAGTACCTATATGCTCAATGTTCATAAAATTTCTAAAAAAAAAAAAAAGTAGCATGACTTAAAAAGATTCAGTCCTTGTGTTGTCTTCTACATAAATTTACTGATATGGATTTTTGGAACATTTCTAAAATTTCTTTAAAACAATGATATTTTTCTGGTTAAAAAATTATAATCAGAATTCTATGTATCAGCACATACGTTATATAGTTACATAGCTGAAAAGAGACTTGCGTCCATCAAGGTCAGCCTTCCTTACATATGTTTTTGCTGTTGATTCAAAAGAAGGCAAAAAACCCAGTCTGAAGTGCTTACAATTTTGCAACAAACTAGGAAAAAAATCCTTCTTGACCCCAAAATAGCAGTCAGATGTCTCCTTGGATCATGCAGATATTACCCCACTAATTAGAAATGATATCCCTGCAAGTTATTTTTTTGCAAGTATTTATCCAATTGCAGTTTAAACATCTGTATGGACTCTGATAAAACCACCTCATCAGGCAGAGAATTCCATATCCTTATTGCTCTTACTGTAAAAAAAACAAAAACTTTTCTTTGCCTTAGATGAAATCTCCTTTCTTCCAGCCAAAATGTGTGACCTCGTGTCCTATGTATAGCTCTGTTTATGAATAGATTTCCAGATAATGGTTTGTACTGGCCCCGAATATATTTGTATAATGTTATCATATCCCCACTTAGTCGCCGTTTTCCAAACTAAAGAGATTTAAATTTTTTAAACTTTCTCCGTAACTAAAATGCTCCATTCCTTTTATCAATTTTGCAGCTCGTCTCTGCATTTTTTCAAGTGCCATGATATCCTTCTTTAGAACAGGTGCCCAAAACTGCACAGCAAATTAAAGGTGTGGTCTTACCAGCAATTTATAAAGAGGCAAAATTATATTTTCATCCTGAAAATGTATCCCCCTATTTATACATGACAAAACCTTACTGGCCTTAGCAACTGCAGATTGATATTGCATATTGCTGCCTAATTTGTTGTCTATAACAATTCCCAAATCCTTCTCGTGTGTGGTTATCACTAATTCACTACCATTTAGGGTGTAAGTTGCTTGTGCATTGTTGACCCCGAAGTGCATAAATTTCATCTGCCATTTTATTGCCCAATCCCCCAATCTATCCAAATCCTTTTGCAGCAAAGCAATATCCTGTTCGCAACTTATTGCTTTACAAAGTTTTGTGTCATCTGCAAACACTGAAACATGGCTTTCAATGCCTATTTCAAGATCATTTATAAATATTTTAAATAGAAGCAGTCCCAAAACAGAACCCTGAGGGACACCATTTAACATTTTTGTCCAGCCTGAAAATTTACCATTAATGACAACTCGTTGTACTCCATCCTTAAGTCAATGTTCTACCCAAGAACAAGAATAGTCATCTAGACCAAATGCCATACCAAATGCCTTGGCAAAATCCAAGTAGATCACATCCACTGCAACACCCTGATCTATACTTCTACTTACTTCTTCGTAGAATGCAATTAGGTTAGTTTGACAAGACCTGTGTTTCATAAAACCATGCTGATTATTGCTAATAACAAAAGTTCTTCCCAATGAATTCATGAATATTATCCCTTAATAGACCTTCAAATATTTTCCCAGTCACATAAATTAAGCTCAGAGGTCTATAATTTCCAGGCAAGGATTTTGAAATCTTTTTAAATATAGGAACGATATCTGCCTTCCTCCAATCCTCCGGTACAATACCTGAAACAAAAGAATCTTGAAAAATTAAATACAGAGATTCACTTATTTCCCCACTTAGCTCCTTAAGTACTCGTGGGTGAATACCGTCAGGACGCGGAGCTTTATTTACATTAATATTCTTTAACAGCTTTAGCACCTTGTCTCGAGTTATCCAATAACAAGTTATCACTTACTATACATTAAACATTTTAAATGCTGCTATTGAAAGAGTAGGGCAGAATAAACATAGGGGCTAATGGAGCTGCATGGATGAGAGGGTACTTAGAGTTGGCTGAAAGTGATAGGAATTACAAAGGCATTTGTAAGGACATTTGTGAGGCATTTTAAAGACAGATATCCACTAACCTTGTACCCACCAAACACTCTAATTATTATTATTTTTTTGCTGTAGTATACTAACAGTATGTCTAATAATGATGTTGCTTGAACAAAAAACAAAAAAAAGGAAGCATGGCTAAAGGGCAGGAATTTCACTTTTCTTCTTTTTTAGCAAAATTAAAGAGATTGAAATGTGGAGAAAAATGCAGCAAGAATAATAGGGCAAAAACTATCAAATGTACTTAAGATGTGTTGGTGACTGGATTGTACTTTTAAGTACACTTAAGCCTACTGCGCTGAGTATATTGCTGTACACTGTGTCATTACAGTCTAAGTAACAACTATAGCGCCATATTATAGCATCACTATAACTTACAAGGCTTTTTAGTATTGACATTTGCAAGCTAACATTTATAAAATGAACATTCAGTAATGTTAGTGCAGTGTCAGATGTGCTCTATGCAATAACCTTCATGTTTCACAGGAAAATATATTTAATACATAATATTTATTTTCATCTACTTACAGTAAACCTGTCATCTACAAATTTACCTGGTCAGGAAAAAACATACATCCCAAAGCAATGCTTGTGAGGGGGACCTTTAAAAGTCTTAATTTCTGTTATGTGTTATGGTCTCAGTCAGGCCTGGATTTCCACCAAGGCCATGACTTTAAGACGGGGTGGGAGAATGGCAGGTTCACCCGCTGCAAGGTACCTGGTGTCTTGGCTCATAAAGTGCTCTGCTACCACAAGTTTGGAGTAGCTATAATTAATTATGCATCAGTGATAGCTATAATGCTCTGCAGCTTCTGTGCTTTTCAATACAGCTGGCCCCATAGGCATGTGTTGCTGTGTAGCAGGCGAATGTGGCTATTTTGCATTTAGCCTCACCAGATTTCTGCCCTATCTAGCAACTATGTCTTTCCCCTAGTAGCTGCTGCCACTCCTGCCTATGATTTGCATCCAAATACACAACTACAAAGCTGTTATTCTGGGAACATGATCATAACATAACTTCCAAATTACTCAAATCCAACTCACCATATCACATATGTCCATCAGTTCACCTACCAGTCATTTACACCCACCAACCTGTCACATGCACATGCAGCATACCTTACCTAATCCGTTACTCTGAACCCATCATATTCTTCCTACTTGCCAAGTCACAAACCCCAACCTATCTCCTAGTCATACCACTCACCCTGTCACATTCACACATTAAGCCACATAACATGTCACCAATCCAATAATATAAACCAAATTATTGTCATATGTATATTTGAAGAGCTTGGGGGTAAAGGAGACACATTGAGAAACTGATCTTATGGCAGCATACATGGAAAAGGAGAGAGAGAGAGAGAGAGAGAGAGAGTAGTTTTTTGCTAGCTAAGAACCAGCATCTATATCTTATTATACAAATTGAAGTAATACTCATTTTAGTAACCTTGGAAGAATAAAAGTACCAGTATCTCACACTTGATGGCTCTGCAGTATCGTTAGTTAGTTAGTTAGTTCATGCCTCTGTCCAGCTCTGCCAAATTTTTGTACTGAAAAAAATTGAGAAGGCCATTGGGGCACACAAAAACAGCATATAAAATGCTGACTGTAATGTGATGACATTTAAAAAAAAATGGCTACAATATTGCCTGGTATAATGGATATGCAATATCATCAATTTTTGCAATACAAAAATTGGGTTATTGTAAATCAAGATTTAAAAAAATATAGGATGTTTTTTAAAAAGATAAAAGGATGAAATAGGTGAGTGGGTTATCAACTGACCACTTACCTTTTCCTTACACTTTTTGAAAAATCTGCTGTTTTCAAATTAAATTGCTCCTGCTGCTGCTCCCCCTTTTTTCCAAATGCCTTTCATTGTAGTGGTTTTTCCCTGGTTGACTGAGTATTGCGGTGGCAGCTTCCTTCACAGATGCAGTTGGTAGCTGTAGACGATAGCACGCTGTTTAACTAAATTGAAAGATGCTCAATCAAACTACCGACTGAATGTGTGAAAACTTTGTTCTTTTCAGGGTGGAAAGGCTGAGTGTTGTCACTTGCCCCATGCCCATACGTTTTTTCCTTAGAAAGGAAGTGACCATCCTTCAGTACTGAAAAATCTAGTCCCTAGCAGCTTCTCCCAACTGTGTCTGTGGACCATAAACGTGCGCACGGGGTGTGCCGGGTATGCCTGGCCACACCCTAATCCCCGTGGCACGCCTATGGATTGAGACCGGCAGAGGAGATTTCAGGATCTCCCCTGTCTGCTCATACAGAGCCCATGCTATCCAAGCGCTGGCTCTGCTCTAAGCCTGTAGACTAGCACTTTGTTGATTACAAAAAAAATTTAAAAAAATAAAGTGCTTTGTGCAAATGAAGTAAAAAAATAAAAAAAATAAAGTGCTTTGTGCAAATGAAGGCACTTATACAATATATACAAAATTATAATAAATAGCAGTTGCAACAAAAGTGCTAATACCCTCACTTAGCACACGTACACGCAGAAACAAAGGAAAAGGTGCATTGAGTGTAGTGGTGTTATGGAGAGAAGCTCAGGCACTGAGTTAGTGGTGTTGTGGAGACAGGCTCAGGCACTGAGGGTAGTGGTGTTGGGGAGACAGGCTCAGGCACTGAGGGTAGTGGTGTTGTGGAGACAGGCTCAGGCACTGAGGGTAGTGGTGTTGTGGAAGACAGGCTCAGGCACTGAGTGTAATGGTGTTGTGGAGACAGGCTCAGGCACTGAGCAAGTTGTAAGAGCTTCCAAATCACAAAAGAGAAAATAGCACAGTCAGTAAAAGAAGGGGACGAAACATTTTTTAGATACATAAATGAGAAAAGGAAAGTAAAACAAGGATTCGTCAGATTAAAAACAAAAGAAGGAAGGTATGTAGAAGAGGATAAAGGTCTAGCTGACTGCCTAAATGAATATCTTTGTTCAGTATTTGCAAATGAAAATGAAGGAAAGGGGCCTCAGTTAGGAAAAAGGACAAATTAGTAATTTGTTACATGTGAGTTTACAGAGAAAGAGGTTCTATTTCAACTGTCAAAAGGAAAAAAACAAATATGTCAATGGGACCTGATGGAATACACCCAAAGTTATTAAAATAAATTAGTGGTGTACTAGCAAAAACATTAACAGATTTATTTAACCAATCATTGTTAACAGGAGTAGTCCCAGAAAATTGGAAGTTAGCGAATGTTGTGCCCATTCACAAGAAAGGAAGTAGGGAGGAGTTGGGCAACTATAGGCCCGCAAGCCTTACTTTTTAAGGATAGGATTGTTGAACATCTAAAACCACATGAATTTCAAGATCAGAGACAACAAGGTTTTACTTCAGGGAGATTATGCCAAACTAATTTTATTAATTTGTTTTGAGTGGGTAACTAGTATAATAGATCAGGGTGGTGCAGTAGACATTGCTTACCTAGATTTCAGTAAGGCTTTTGACACTGTTGCACATAGAAGGCTTATCAATAAACTGCAAACTTTAAGTTTGGATTCCAACATAGTTGAATGGATAAGGCAGTGGCTGAATGACAGGCAACAGAGGGTTGTAGTCAATGGAGTATATTTGAAGCATGAGCTTGTCACCAGTGGGGTACCTCAAGGATCTGTACTTGGACCCATTCTCTTAGTGATATTGCAGAAGGTCTTGATGATAAGGTGTGTCTTTTTGCTGATGATACTAAGATATGTAAGAGGGTTGATGTTCAAGCAGGGATAAGCCAAATGGCAAATGATTTAGGTAAACTAGAAAAATGGTCAGAGTTGTGGCAACTGACATTTAATCTGGATAAGTGCAAGATAGTGCATCTTGGACATAAAAACCCAAGTGTAGAGTACAGAATATTTGATAGAGTCCTAACCTCAACATCTGATAAAAGAGATTTTACTGGTGATTATTTCTGATGACTTAAAGGTAGGCAGACAATGTAATAGAGCGGTAGGAAATGCTAGCAGAATGCTTGGTTGTATAAGGAGAGGAATTAGCAGTAGAAAGTGGGATGTGCTCATGCCATTATAAAGAACACTGGTGAGACCTCACTTGGAGTATTGTACGCAGTACTGGGGACCGTATCTCCAGAAGGATATTGATACTTTAGAGAGAGTTAGGAGAAGGGCTAAACTGGTTCATGGATTACAGGATAAAACTTACAAGGAAAGGTTAAAGGAACTTAACATGTATAGCTTGGAGGGAAGATGAGACGGGGATATGATAGAAACATTTAAATACATAAAGGGAATCAACACAGTAAAGGAGGAGACTATATATAAAAGAAGAAAAACTACCACAACAAGAGGACATTCTTGAATTAGAGGGGCAAAGGTTTAAAAATAATATCAGAAAGTATTACTATACTGAGAGGGTAGTGGATACATGGTTTTCCAGCTGAAGTGGTAGAGGTTAGCACAGTAAAGGAGTTTAAGCATGCGTGGGATAGGCATAAGGCTATCCTAGACCTAGAAGATAAGGCCAGGGATTAATGAAAGTATTTAGAAAATAGGGCAGACTAGATGGGCCGAATGGTTCTTATCTGCCATCACATTCTATGTTTCAATGTCTATGTTTCAATGAGTGATATAGACCCACTCATGTAGATCCAGTGGAGCACTAAAATAAATAATAAATTACCCTTAAACTAATAAGGGAGCAATATGATGTAACAGGATGAATGGTGTATATCATTCTCTCCTCTAGTTCATCCTATTGCTCCCTTATTAGTAGTTTAAGATTAAGTTATTTATTATAGCGCTCCACTGTGTCTACGTGAGTGGGTAAATATCACTCATTACACCTTTTCCTTTGTTCCTACTTTGCTAATTACTGCTTGAGGAAATGTTGATGGTGCCAGAACTGATGATATTGATGATGGTGGTATGGTGAGCTACTTGTGCCAGTGGTATCAGGTGCAGCTGATGTCTCAACTGTCTCGTTTGGATAACATGATGCTATAGTAGATACATATGGATTTAGAGGTAGAGGACACGATTCAGGTGGCATGTGCACACTAGCTGACAAAGAAAATATTGGGCTCTTGCTTGTCATCTCCAGACTCTCCTCTTTTAATTCCTCTGGCTCATCATACTCACAGTCAAGCAGTTCTTGGGCCAAAGGCAAAAGTGCGATGTCTGCAGTGCTGGGGAAAAGAGAATTTTCATCAATGGATTTGTTACCACCACCACCAACACCAGACATTAGTGGTGGTGGAGGTAACAAATCCATTGATGAAAATTCTAATTACGCAGGTACTCTATGCTAAATCCTCACCAAACCTCTGAACTGATGACCCCCACAAAGTAGACTTGCTTCACCCTTCCTTAGTTACTTCCGGGATAGGGGCACCAAGTAGGTATAATGCTTGAAACTAGGTGGTAGAAGAAGCTGCACACAGACACTTTTTACCAACTTAAGAAGCCCTTGGCACGGGGCTGTATTGGTTATGGGCAATGATAAATGTTCTATTATTGTGTTCCCATTCATGTGCAATAACTTATGATACCTATAGGGGGTGTAGTGAGCTATGTGACATTAAGAGCAAGAAGAAGGCTGCTGCATATTTAATGAGACATGTGCTTTAGGGAGGAAGTGACCTATAGGTGGCCTAGTGAGCACTGTGACGTCGAGTGAATAAAGATGGCTGCCGCATAGTCAATGAGACATGTGCTTTAGGAAGGTATTGAGAATTCTTAAGTCACTTCCTTTCACAAAGGACCACATGTAGTATCCGCCTCCTAGAGATGACCATTAGGTATTGGGTATGTTACCTCTGTGGGTGGATACTAGATGGGAGGTTATTCAAGGGGTTTCCAGAAACAAGAGTTTCAGTTTCATGACTGGGTCGGAAGAAGCCAGGTGTCTTTAGAGGTGCCCATGTAAATCCATTTAACATGTGGCAAGGAACTCACCTCATTGTTCTGTGTGTTATGCTGATTCAATTATCCTGTGTAAGCTGCTGAATCTCCATGAATAGAGCTAAGTAGATTTCTTACCTGAATGTATTGTTTATAGCAGTGTGTGTTTTTAAAGTATTTGTTTTTTTGTGTGCTTGATAATTGTATTCCCAGTAAAGTTTTGTTTATACATTCATCAAAACTTTGCCTCTTGTCTGTTCATTCAAGATATTCACTAATATTTATGTGATTGACCAGTATACCTTTTATTATTTTATTTGTGGTATTATTTCATATTTATGAAATTCAGAACTTCATAAATATAAAGAAACTACTTAATTTACCATTACAAGGGTGAAACGCGTTTCGGATACCTTTGGACATTATAGCCAATTGGCAGGGTTCTATTCAGGACTGATTGAGCCCCACTATTTGATTTTATTCATTGGAACCGATTTTATTGGTTTTTAGCACTAGATTTTTTGCACAGTTTTCTAATTCCTGTTCTGGATTAATAAAGGGTTTAAAAAAAAAAAAAAGGATACCTAGCCTGTGCATCTCTACCTCACTCCTCTGGAGAAAGATACAAGGTGTGACGAAGTGCCCTTCGCCACTTGGTCCTGGAGAGGCCTACTTGCCAGCCTCCTCCCCTGTGACTATGACTCTTTCATGTATTTGGCTTTAAAGCCCTTAGTCTACCTTCAGACAGACTATTTATGTAGGCTGCTTTATTTATCTTATGTTTTAGTCACCCTGTACCCATTATAGGTGCAGGGTGTGTGTAATGTAATTGTTCATAGTGTGTGTGTGTGTGTGTACTGTGTAATGTATTGCCTGCTCTCTTGTACTGCTGAGGTTTGCTACCAACTAGGTGGGTTTGGCTATGGAGCTTGTCTAGTGCCCTCTGTTGGTAGCAACAGCAATATGCACTACCTAAAGAGCAAGACTGGTTCATTTGCATATTTGGGTAGATTTGCATATTGCTAATTCTGCAGACACGTGAGATATTTTCTGTTAAATATTGTCTCCCCCACCCCTTTAAAAATGTGCCATTGTGTTGTGATAAGTCACTGTGTGTTGCCTGCTATGCTTTGACTGTTTGTGATTTTATTGAGTTTTCACAGCAATGTTAATGTTGTGACCCTATGGGCTGGTCCCAAGGGAAATAAAGGTTTAGACAGTTCTTCTTGATCCCTCTAAACGTAGCCTTGTCTCGTTATTGGAGGGAGCTGTTATAATCACACTGGGGATTGCTATGCTCTGCATGCTCCCCTGAGCTTGAATCACTTAGCTCTTTTAAGAGCTTGTTCCTGACACGCTCTCCTTGGAGGAGGGGTCTTCACCACACAGTCCTGGATGCTGGAGGTTCATATAGGGTGGAAGGAAGAGTTCTTTCCCACACAGTCCTGGAGGACAGAAGCTGATCCAGGGTGGAAGGAAGACGGCGAGACTCCAGTCAAGATACAGCGGTTGCTGAGTTTGTGGTGTCGGCTGCACTGCTTGGAGTCCTCAGGAAGCGCTAGGAGCATCCATCAATGGAGGGTACTCAGTCGGAGTACAAGGAGCTCCGTTACATTGGTGGTAGCAGTGGGATGGCGTTCTAGTGCAAGGAGAAGCAGCTCGGAGACACTGGTATCGTATGAGAGGTTATTGAGGGCAATGCTAGCCACTGTGCAGCATCCCTAACTACAGCAGCATGGAGCAGGCATGGATAGAGCCCTGCGAAGAGCACCTCAACATGATACGTCGCTACAAGGACGACGCTTACATTGAGGAGGTAAAGAGGCGGTTGGTCTGCTATGGCCCAGACCTTTCGAACGAGGTGGTCCACCAAGTAATGCGCCAGTTGAGTGCTGAGAACAGTACAGCAATGGCCTTTGAGCGACAACTGTGGAGGTTGAGGATATGGACACCTAGTCTCCAGCGGCAGTGCGAGTTTCAGGGAGCCGAAGGTGTCGTCCTTCCTCCCCAGCGGCAGTGCAAGTTACAGGGAGACGAAGGTGTCGTCCTTCCTCGCCAGCGGCAGTGTGAATTCCAGGGGGCCGAAGGTGTCGTCCTTCCCCCCCAGCAGCAGTGTGTCCTACCGGGAGCAGAGACGGTTGGTCTCTCTCTCCAGCAGCAGGACAATGTTACGGGAGTGGAAACGGTCGGTCTCCCTCTCCAGCGGCAGCCTGTGTCTAAGGAAGAGGAGCACAGCGCCATCTCTTCCCAGCGGCAGCTTACCCTACCAAGGGGAGACACCAATCTCCCAGACGGCGCAGATGATACCGTGGTCTCTGTGCCTGACCTACAGGGATACTGGACAGCCTGTCCAGATCCCCAACTACTCTCACTTTGCTTACGTACATTTTTGGTTGAGGAGTGTGGCATCTGGCTGAGTGTGATGGGAGTCTTTCTCCCTCCTCTCTCGGCATGTTGGTAAGCAGGGAGGGCATTAAGGGTCCGTGTTGCCTGACCGGGCTCCTGATCATTGAAGCATTCTCTTCAATAGCGGGTGGCCCGTGCAGGCGGCGCACGTCAATGCACGTGCATGACGTCGACATTGCGCACACAGGGATGACATACTCCTTTGCCGCCCCGGACCCTAGCTCCACTTCTGGTAAGCACTGCTGGGCCCAAGGGAGGTGTTTGACTCGAGTGGTCAGCGCAAATTGTGTTGTGTGTCTGTGCCACAGACAAAGTGGCTGGGTGGGGGGCCTCATCCCTCGGCCAGGCCCTCGGACCATGTCCGAAGTGCCGACTGCTCAGTCTGCCCCTGATCGGAAGTACTTCCAGGACTTGTATACAAGGCTGGTTTGCATATAAGGCAGTCATAGGCTAGTGACTGAGGATCAGAGCTATGTCAGGGACCTCTACACATGAACAACAATGTACACTCACAGTCAGAAGTGAAAAACTATATTTACTAAGTGTAAAAAAAAAGAAAAATTACAACATACATGATGAACAACGATTGTGCCCAATCTTTTATCAAGATCAAGTAAACAAAACAAAAAAGGAAATATTTATACGTAAAGTTAAAAGATTAGATACTTATCACTTAGAATAACCATCCCAGTGATTGTGAGGACGGCATGAACTACATACTAAAGTCACCAAAATTATGACATGTATACACCTGAGTTGTTCTAAAATTCTGTCAGTCCACTAAAAAAAGGTATTATCAGATACACATTGCATCGGTTATTTGCCTGTATCACTGTATTAAAGGTAAACTATAGTTTAGAAATACAAAATTGGATTCCTAGCTATAGTACTCCTATAATACTCACTGGGTGAGGCTCCACCTCTGCTCCTCCTCCCCCAACGTTATCTAAAGTGCATGCATGGCAAGCACCGTGATTGCATGAGGACAACCCCATAGGAAAGCATTGAATCAAGTCTTTCCTAAGCGGCTTTAGCTGATGCTGGATGGTAGACAGCAACTGGAGCTAGAGTTATTAACCCTGCATTGTAATTATTGCAATTTCTCAATAACTACAATAATAACCATTGCAAGGTTATACTGATAGGGGAACTGCACAATGACCAATTCAATGAGCTGAAGTGGTCTGGATATCTTTAATGTACTTTTAATATGGCTAAACTCATTATATATGTTAAGGCCTTGGCCTGTAGTTGTGGGAGGGGCTTGAGTTCCCTTTTACCGTGGATGGTCTGGCGAGTCACATACATATATACATTATATATATATATATACACACACATACATAAACAAACATACACATACATACATAAACATACACATACATACATATATTTATATAGGGATGGATGGATGAATGGATAGATAGGCCGAGAGATAAAGAGAGAGACAGATGGATGAATGAAGGTCTGATTTAGCATAATTGAGGTATAGCTTTCTGTGCCATGGAGATGGACATGTGTGACTTTGTCATAGCTTCATATATGCCTTACAGGGGAAAGAATCCTCAAGCAGTTATAGCAGCAGTTACTCTTATGACATCACAGAATGGTGTCACCGTGATTTCACAGCTAAGAATCACCGATTCAAATGCTAGTCAGAGAGGATTTTTCTAATCAATATAGAAGGGGTGCTCACAATCAATATACCTTTTACATAAATCTAAAAAACATAATCTCCAATCTAACTGCATCTCCTCCATCCTCTTCATGAGTTTTAGTCAATCTCTGTCTGTCAATGGAGCTTTTCCACTTCACTTATTTATTACCTCTATCTCCTCTCTTTCAAGCTCCACCCTTATATTTAATCCAGTTTCAATTGCCATTAGCTTTCAAATGGGATGTATTCAGTAAACAGAGTGGTAAAAAGCTGTACATTTAAAACCAAGTTGCAAAACGTGAGTAAAAATAGCAGAGATGTAAAAAGAAAGGGAGCAAAAGAGGTTAAAAAGGAAACGTGATAACTGACAGCAACAGATGGATACTTGATACTTAACATGGAACCTTATGGTGTTTTAATCCATCTCTGCTTGTATGAAGTAATACACTCTGTTTTAAAGTGAAAATGTCACACACTCACCTCACCCTCAGATTCAGCACTGTCAAGGGTTTCCCTGGACATGACTGCTGCCCAGGAATAGGGGATGGATTAAGGGGGATACATATGTAGCAAAGGGGACCTGTATATAAGTCTGGGGGGGGGATCCTTGCCACTCAGAAGGAAGGTAGATAACTAACAGGAGCTTTTCCCACCCTCCCTCCCTGTGATGGTCAATGTTAGTATTAAAGTGGTGGTGTTGGTGGTGTTTTCTCTGTGTCTGGCTGTCTCTGTTTTTGTTTTTGTCAGGTGTTTTCTCGGTGTCTGGTTGTCTCTGTTTTTGTTTTTGCCACAGCGGAATACCTGGCCAGCGCATGGGAAGGCAAGTGCCAAGTCGGATTGGGGAGTCGCCGCCTGCTTGGGCTGAAGGCGGAAGGCAGGCTGCTTTGGACTCTGGTAAAAGGATGTGAGATCTGTCTGATGGATGAATCACCCCATCAGCTGACAGTTGGTATTAATGCTGGTCAAAATGTTAAATAAAGCTGTGGCCGTTGCTCTTATCTATTATACAGGTATTGTGTGTTTATTGGGCAACGGATGGGTTCGTGGGTCTGCAGTCATGTTCTAACAGAGATGGGTTTAATACTACTGTAACACACATATCTGGTCCACCTGTGTGCTGCCTGCAGTCTTCTTTGATTTGTCCTGGATGCATCTCCAAACAGGCTAAACATGTTCCTTGATGCCGACACACTGGCTTCATTGAAAGCATGCTGGCATCTGAATGGAACAATGTTAGTAACTCTGTTCCTCTACTCCCTAGCCAGCACCATTGGCGTGCGCAGCCTATTGCATTAGGGTGTGCACCCTAAAGCACAAACACACGCCGCAAGTATGTATGTATATATATATATATATATATATATATACACACACACACTGTTGTTTGTGTGTGTGTGCTGTTAGTGTGCTCTGTGAGGGTGCTGTGTGTGTAAGGGTGCTGTTAGTGTGATGTGTGTGTGAGGGTGCTGGTAGTGTGATGTGTGTGAGGGTGCTGTTAGTGTGCTGTGTGTGAGGGTGCAGTTTGTGTGTGAGGGTGCTGTTTGTGTGCTGTGTATGAGGGTGCCATTTGTGTGTGAGGGTGCCGTTTGTGTGCTGTGTGTGAGGGTGCTGTGTGTGAGGGTCCTGTTAGTGTGCTGTGTGAGGGTGCTGTGTGTGTGGGGGGGGCTGTTTGTGTGATGTGTGTGTGTGAGGGTGCTGTTTGTGTTGTGTATTTGTGAAGGTGCTGTTAGTGTTGTGTATTTGTGAGGGTGCTGTTTGTGTGAGGGTGCTGTTAGTGTGCTGTGTGTGAGGGTGTTATGTGTTTGTAAGGGTGCTGTGTGTGTGTGTGTTTGTAAGGGTCCTGTGTGTGTGTGTGTGTGTGTGTTTGTGAGGGTGCTGTTAGTGTACTATGTGTGTGAGGGTGCTGTATGTGTGCTGTGTGTGGGTGGGTGCTGTGTGTGTGCTGTGTGTGTGAGGGTGCTGTGTGTGAGGGTGCTGTTTGTGTGCTGTGTGTGTGAGGGTGCTGTGTGTGCGCGCTGTTTGTGTTAGGGTGCTGTATATGTGTAGGTGCTATGTGTGTGTGGGTGCTGTATGTTTGGAGGGATTGTGAAGGTGGGGGCAGATTAGTAAATATCCCCCCTCCCTTCTTACCTTATGTAGGGAGGGGGGATCCTTGCTGCCATGTGTCATCCCTGATGGTCCAGTGGAGAGTGAACTCTAGCCTGTGGGGCTAGAATTCACTTTCGCGAGTTCTGAGCGTTGCCGTGGCATACACTCACAGACACATACATACTCAGACACACACTTATAGACACACACACATACATTCACAGACACACATCCACACACACAATTACAGACACACACATACTCAGACACACCCACTTACAGACACATACATTCACAGACACACATACACATACATTCACCGACACACACACATACATTTACAGACACACAGACACACACACAGACTTACAGACACACACATACTCAGACACACACACAGACACATTCACAGACACACACACACATACATTCACAGACACACACACATACATTTACAGACACACAGACACACACACACACTTACAGACACACACATACACACACACATTCACAGACACACACTTACAGACACACACACATACATTCACAGACACACATACACACACTTACAGACACACACACATACTCAGACACACACACATACATATAGACACACACACACAGACACACACACACATAGACACACAAACACAGACACACACACCCACAAATAAAATTGTCTAACATACAGACAGCAACCTCTACACGAACACACACTCTGCAATCACTATACACACATTCTGCTGTCACTGTACACCCAAACAAACACTCTGCATTTACTATACGCACACTACATCCACTATACAAACACACTGCATCTAATACACACAAAGACTACATACATTGCACAAACTTACAATCTGCATCCGTGGCATACACAACACAGCCACCACACTCACACACCATCCACTTTACACAGGCACTCTGCATCCACTACACATTCTACATCCATTATACACACTGTAACAAACCACCTCTTTTACAGGTAGGATTTTGTCACAGATCTTACAGTAACCACAGCCTTCTAGGGTAATCAAAGTCCAGGACACATCCAGCTCAGTTTTTCTGATTTATTTGGTGCAAAATATACAGGTGCTCCAAAATAAAATAAACAAAACAAAATTCCTTGCTCTTGTTTGAGCACTTAAAAAAACACAGTAATCACTATCTAGAATTGGGTGTATTCCCACTTACAATAACAAAATATTGATGCAAAACACATCATTCCTCTGGCTCTTTCTCCCTCACTCTGCAGCAGGCTGATCCCTTCTTTTAAAAACCTGCCTGCTAATTGACCAGCTACAGGTGAGCAGGGCCGCCACCAGAAATGTTGGGGCCCCTAACTCAGCTCAGGGTCTGGCCCCCCTGGGGCCTGCTTCCAATCCCGCCCACAGGAATACACACACAGACTCAAACACACACACTGATACAAAAGGACACAGATACACACACACAGATACATACTAACAGACACACATACGGAAACAGACATACACGCATATAGGCATACATACTGACACACACATACTGAGACATACACACATATACAAACACACATAGTGTGTTTGGCCAGGCATACATAGTGACAGACAGACACATACTAACATACATACACACACACATGCATGAGGACATACAGACACATACATACATACACACTGACATACATACAGACACCGACATACATACACACATACATACATGCACACAGACATACATTCATAATGACCTACAGACATACATATGTACATATACAGACATACTGACAGACATACAGACACTGACATCCATACACACATGCATTCATAATGGCATACAGACATACATTCATAATGGCATACAGACATACATACATACATTCAGACTGACATACATGCATATATACAGACATGCTGACAGACATACATACATACATACTGCCATACATGCATACAGACATCCATAGACACATACACACAGACATACGTTCATAATGACATGCAGACATACATTGATACTGACATACATACATATATACATACATTCAGACTGACATACATGCATATATACAGACATACTGACAGACATACAGACAAAATATAGTGAATTACAAACACTACAAAATAACCCTTGTGGCTATCAAACGGGGAAAAATTGATAAAATATAATTACCCCTAATTAGGAGGTGCAAAGACTCCTCAAGGTCTTCGGTATAAATATAAAACAGTAGAAAGCACAACCTAACATAAAAATACAAAGGGAGACCAATAGTGCAGACTAAAAAATAAAAACCGTACCAAAAAAAAAAATATATATATATGCACTCACAAACAAAGATGTTAATAGGCAGATGTTAAGAAGACTATCTATATCCTGCCTATTAACATCTTTGTTTGTGAGTGCATATATATATTTTTTTTTTGGTACGGTTTTTATTTTTTAGTCTGCACTATTGGTCTCCCTTTGTATTTTTATGTTAGGTTGTGCTTTCTACTGTTTTATACTGACAGACATACATACATACATACTGTCATACATGCATACAGACATCCATAGACACATACACACAGACATACGTTCATAATGACATGCAGACATACATTGATACTGACATACATACATATATACATACATTCATATATACATACATTCAGACTGACATACATGTGTGACGAGACCAATCTCGCCACATTGCATTGGAGAAGCCGGGTTGCTCGCCTGTTGCCTTGGGATTATGGCCCCATGTTAAAAGGCTTGATTTCCCCCTGCAAAGACACGAAAGCCGGGTCATTTGGTGCTTGCCCTGTTTGAACAGTGATACCCCAGATAGCTATGCCATGTAGCCCATTCGTATAATGAAAGACTATGGGAAAGACTTTGGCTCCATGGCAATTGAACTGTATGTGTGTGCTCTGAGCGCCATTCAGTAATAATGTGCACTCAGACCTAAGCTATCTGGGCATATGTTGCATGTCTGTGTTTTATGTCATAAATGTAACCTTGTGTATTTTATTGTATTTTACTGTCTTTTTGCTGCCATGTGTTCAATGGAGTTTTGCCTCTGTCTTTGGAGATAATTGGATTACTTCTAATTATCTCCAGGATAGAAGACTCTGTGGAACTGGTTTTGGGCAGAAAAGCCATGCTTCCTGTAGTCACAAAGGACTACGATCTATCTTTTGAACCACTGGACCAATTTGTATGATTTTGACGTATGTTTGTATTTGGAGTATGCTGATTCTGAAAATGTAAATGTGATGCATACTTTTCAAGTTATGAATAATGTGGAAAAATTGTATTTCTCTGCTTGTGCTTAATTACATTACCCATTGTGTAAGGTAATTGAATCACATGCAGAGGGGAGGAATTTGTGTGGGAGTGTCTGAGTGTATTGTATGTGTTTATTGGTTGTGTTCCAAAACCCTGTGGGTGGTACTAATGTGTAAGAATGTATACATAAGCACAATAAACCCACAGCTCTGTCTGTTCATTGCTTGACCCTCAACACGGAGCTTTGTCTCGTTCTTGGGGGGATTTATTGTATGCTGTTCCAGTTTGACTGCTAGGAGTGTAAACCTATTAGTATGGTTTTTCCTATTCGGCTGTTTACAGCATTCATATGGTTTCCTGTTCGGCGGATTGGTGTTCTGCAGTAGCTGTGCCTGCATCTCTGGAAAGGGGGACGATCGCCTAAACGGTTTTTACCCCTTGTGTGCAAAACGGTCCGTTACAACATGCATATATACTGACAGACATTCATACATACATACATAAATACTGCCATACATGCATACAGACATCCATACACACATACACACAGACATACGTTCATAATGACATGCAGACATGCAGACATACATACATACATATACACAGACACTGACATCCATACACACATACATTCATAATGGCATACAGACATACATACATACATTCAGACTGACATACATGCATATATACAGACATACTGACAGACATACATACATACTGCCATACATGTATACAGACATCCATACACACATACACACAGACATACGTTGATAATGACATGCAGACATACATTGATACTGACATACATACATATATACATACATTCATATATACATACATTCAGACTGGCATACATGCATATATACAGACATACTGACAGACATACATACATACATATATACTGCCATACATGCATACAGACATCCATACACACATACACACAGATATACGTTCATAATGACATGCAGACATACATTGATACTGGCATACATTCATATATACATACATACTGACAGACATATATGCATACAGACATACATTGATACTTGCATACATACATACAGACATACATTCATACATACATAATGACATACATGCATACATATATACATACATACAGACAGACATACATAATAACATACATACAGACAGACATGCATATAGACATACTGACATACAGACATACATTCATACATAATAACATACATACAGACATACATAATGACATACATACATGCATTCATACACACACAGAGCTCATTTTCTAGCCACCCTCCTGTCTCTTACCTTTTCTTTGTTGGAGGGTGGCTGGGGCTGATGGAACTGGGAGTTGCCTGGCTCTCCCTCACTGCCGGGCCCGTGCTCCTCCCGCGCGGAGTGCTATACCACGGCCACAGTGCTGACCGGGCCCCTGAAGATATAGGGCCCATCGGGAGGCCCTAAGTGCGTGGGCTACCCCATCAGCGTGCGGGCCCCGGTGGAATTGCACCGGCGACAGTTCCGTCGCTACACCGTCATAGTTGTCACCCCATGATGGTGGCCCTGCAGGTGAGTATCAATTAGTTCACATCTCTGGAACTTCTAAGGTATATACAAGTCCTGGACTGGCTGTAACATAGCAACTTGTGCTATTGGAGCACTGGCCCACCCTGCTCTCCAAATGCTCCGTCCCAGGGACCCTTACCATGGTTTGCAAACCTAACATCTCTCCCTGGGACATTTAATTGAGAAACCTCAGGCTGCTGTTTAGTAAAGCAGGCCTCAACAACCATTCCACATTTTCTCTCACAACACACACCACATTCAGCACACACACACACACTTCACCCTTGTATGTGGACTTAGGTTTGGGCCAGGTGGGCAGACTCAGGGGCAGACTCCGGGGGCCCAGATCTTGGGCTACATTAGGGGCCCTAAAACGTTTGATGGCAGCCCTGCTTGGAAAAGGTACCTCTTACAGCTTCTGTGAGGTACGTTCTGCCTCCCTGTCAAAGAGTAGTTGAGTATGTAAATCATTGGATGAGTTAATTAAATTTAGTAGAACATAGCACAATATATCCACTAATTTACTAACGTTATCCATGAAGTATCACCCTCAAAGTAACATTTCACTATCCAAAATAAACTGACTTACTGGCTGAAAATGACAGAAACATTTCCTGTGACAAGACTGTACTTCATTCAGTAATGAAGCCTTAGATGCCGTACATGTTATAAATACCTGCTAGACACACACATCATACATCTCTGCCAGTTCTGATATATTTGATTTAGTCAACTTGGGGCCCAAGAGTCTAGCTTAAAATCTTACATACATTTTAACATCTTAGGAAATATCATTAGATATCTTTTTTTTTTAAATTCTTTATTTGTGGTAAAATCGTCAGACAATACATGTGTACAATATATGACAATATGGAGACACGTAGGACTCAGAAGATCAGTCATATTATATAATTAGATGTGGCCATAATGCATCCAAAACAATCAATTCTGTATTCACATACCGCCAGACACCATCTTTGTCATTGCGTACAAATTTTTTGGTACCTTCTCAATTCTATACAGCTGCACCGGTGTTGCATGCTATCTAAATAGAATTGCTCCCAATGCCTTTGCTACTACCGCCCACATCTCCTCCCAGTTAACCCTCTCAATCTCCCTTTAAATTCCTGCTCGTGTTGCTGGATGTAACTCCTGTGGCTGTGAACATATATGTTTGTATATTCCCAATATGAGCCCCTTGCGATGTATCCCTTGAAGGAATACATTTTTAAAGTAAGTAAGGGGCTAATTGGGTGTTTCTATATCATAGTCTTAAATCTCACTATCCCTTCCGTATCCCACATCTGGACGTACCTTTTTACCCCTGAGTCTTACATTTTGCCAGACTGCTGGGAGGACAGTCCCGATTTAGTAAAATCATGGTCATGGGCGAAGGATTAGAGCTCAACTGATATTTACTTCTAATTTTATCTCATATAGACAAGGAGTTCATGACACCAGGGCAGCCTCTGTGCAGCAAGGCCCTTTGCCATCAACAAGTCCAACCCCATCACCAGTTCCTCACCTGAGCCTTCTCAACGTTTACCCTTTAGCATGAAACCAAACCAAATGTGCGCATCTCCTCAAATAATGGGGACAAGGACCATCCAGGGTCTGCAAAAACAGTACTACATCATTGGCATATGCTGCAATTTTCCCCATCTCTATCTCCATAAAAAAGTGGATTCTCCCTTATTCTGTGTAATAATGGCTCTAGAGAGAAAGCAAACAACTGAGGGGAGACCAGTCACCCTTGTCTCATCCCATTGCATATCCAAAAGGGTTCCCTCTATATCCCCAATAAAACCAGCACAGCCCAAAAATCTATGTAGCGCATGCGGGTGGTCTCCACCAAAGGTTGCAGTAATCCACATCATTCCAGCTGACCAAACAGGTACAGCCACTCCACCTTGTCAAATGCCTTCTCCGCTTTCAAAGAGAGTAGCACAGAAAGTGTCCAAAAGGCTCCCATATGATCTATACCTCCTCTAATATTCTCGTAAAGCCGTCTTTCAGGGATGAATCCTTGCTGATCTGGGTGTATTAGGGTGATCAATAGTGGGTTGAGCCTATTCATTAGTTAAACTTTGATGTCTGCACTAATAAGCAAGAAAAACATGTAGCTGCCTACCTCCAGCGGGTCCTTCCCATCCTTTGGCAGAAAAATTATATTGGCTAATGTCATTTTACTAAAAAATAAGGGGCCACCCTTCATCGCAGTGTTAGACAGTGTGGTCATGTGAGGAACTAAGATATCCAAAAAGGTCTTGTAATAGGCTCAGCTGAAGCCATTTGGGCCTAGGGCTCTGTTGCCCTAAACAGCTGAAATAGCAGCCAAGACTTCATCCCGCATTGTGTCGGCACATAAGGATTCTATTGTGGTGTCTGGTGTGGTGGGCAAATGCAGGGTGTCTAGGTAACCTTGCATATTTAGTTTATGCTGTTCATTGTCACTGGCATGTGAAGGGGAATGGTTATAAAGAGATTGAAAAAATTCCCAGAATAGCGCACAGAATGTCCTGTCACTACTATATCTCCCGGTCCACTCAAAGTCATGACTGGTTTAGGTCTTGTAGTAGAGCGTAGTGTTCAGGCCAGAGATGTATCCATCCCATTCAACTTTTCATCGAGACTGTGGTGAAAGTGACCTTGCCACTGGGTTCTGGAGGGGCCTGATTGCTCGCCTTTTGCCCCAAGACTATGGCCCTGTGGTGTATGGCCCTTTAAAACTGTTATTGGGGCATATTGAGACTTTTGGCAATAATGCCCCTTTAAGACTGTGTCCCCAGACCTTTAAAATACTTTGTATATGTCCTTTTCTCCTATGGTTCGGTAAATGGAGCTTACCGAACCAATTACCAAACAGGCGGACCACACAGAAGTGGAAGTGTGCGGCCAATTTACCTCCCAGGCTGGGGGGTTACTTCAGGTTAATTCCCGACCGCTGGGTGGCCGCTGTTCGTACAGTCGAGCACGTGGTGGAGGCCATCTTTATTCAGTCGAACGCGGTCAGCGGTGTGTGCCCCTGAATCTATGAAACTAAAATCAGCTAAACATTTGCACGAACACCGCTGACCTTACCTTCTCATCCACTTCAACGCTTCGGCTGGAATCGAAGTGCGTTCAACAATTCGAACGCTATGTTATACTGAGCCATTTGTGTAAAAGTTTTGGGCAGGAAAGCATGCTTGCGGTCGGTCAAAAAGGACTTCCAGCTAACTTTTTAACTTTTTTTTAAAACTTTTATGGAGATTGGATGGATATTTTAGAAGTTATAAGAATTGTATAAAAACTGTATTTTTCTGCCTGTGATAATTACATCAGCCCATTGTGTACATTAATTATATAACAGGCAGAGGGGAGGATTTTTGTGTGAATGAATGGGAGTGTTTAACTGTATCATACGTGTAACGGACCGTTTCAGCACACAAGGGGTTAAAACCGTTTAGGCGATTTTCCCCTTCCAGAGATGCAGGCACAGCTACTATAGAACACCAAACTCCCGAACCGCAATTAAGGGAATGCTCCAATCTCCCAAACTGCATACAATATAGCACTCCAAACTCCCGAACTGGATCCATACGAATAGCTGCTAGCAGACGAATAGGAAAAGCACCCAAGCGGCTTACACTCCTAGCAATCAGTCTCTATCAGCATTCAATAAATCCCCCCAAAAACGAGACAAGGCTCCGTGTTGAGGCTCAAGCAGTGGTCTGTTTAATGAGGGCTACCTGCCCAGTATTTATGCAGGTCTCCCACCTGGTGGACACTCCCCTAGGGGACCAAATGGGAAACTGTGACAAAGGACAGACAATCAGCAATCTAGGACACACAGTCACATTATATTCCCTCAATGCATCCTGGCTTCCTCCCCTCTGCCCTGGAGATAATTGAGAAGTAATTCAATTATCTCCCAGGACAAAGGCAAATCGCCATTATGCACGTGGGGATACTAATATAGAAATTACTGTTAAAATCCCCCATGTTGGAACGGTTACAGTAAAGATATACATTTAACATATCCCCAGATAGCTCATGTCTGAGCGCACATTATTAAGCGAATGGCGCTCAGACTACACGAATACAGTTCAATCGCCATGGAGCAAAAGTGTTCACAAAGTCAGTTCTCATATGAATGAGCTCCATGGGATTCCTATCTGGGGTATGGTGTAGTCAGGTACAACTACCAAATATAGAGCCGTTCGTGCACTTCTACCGAACAAGAAGGGAGGTCGGTAGCTTCAGCAGTGTTCGCACCAAACTGTATCCGTTTTCAGTTCCATGGATTAGGCGTCGAACACTGCTGTGCCTTCGCGTGGTTTAAAATGGCCATGACCTCGTGTTCGGCATACGAATGGCAGCCACCCAACTACTGTATCAATCAAGAGGTGTCTGCGGTTAACCTCAACGTTGGGGCCAAGAGGTTAATCAGCAGTTAATCACTTCCTGGTGATGTGGTGGGTATAGACTCACAGAGTCACCCACATAAAAGCATAAAAAGTGAGGTATAGACTCGCAGAGGAAGTGATTTACACTCTACATCACTTTTTATGCTTTTATGTGGGTGACTCTGCAAGTCTATACCCACCACATCACCAGGAAGTGATTAACTGCTGATTAACCTCTTGGCCCCAACGTTGAGGTTAACCGCAGACACCTCTTGATTGATACAGTAGTTGGGTGGCCACCATTCGTATGCCGAACACGAGGTCACGGCCATTTTAAACCATGCGAAGGCACAGCGGTGTTCGACGCCTAATCCATGGAACTGAAAACGGATACAGTTTGGTGCGAACACCGCTGAAGCTGCCGACCTCCCTTCTTGTTCGGTAGAAGTGCACGAACGGCCCTATATTCGGTAGTTGTACCTGACTACACGATGGGGCCAAGAGGTTAATCAGCAGCACACTTCTCTACTGGGTGGCCGGCCATTCGGTAGTTTTGTTCGGTCCTTAAAAGGGAACGCCATAGAGTCCACGGAAAAGAGGAAAACAAATTAAACAAATGAACGAGCCATACGGTAAGACAGAGGGATCTGTCACAGAATCTACCGAACACTGGGCAGAAACGGCACGAATAAGCCTTTTCTGTGGGGAAAAAGATGTCTTTTAACATGGGGCCATAATCCAAAGGCAACAGGCGAGCAACCAGGCTTCTCCAATGCAATGTGGCGAGATTGCTCTCATCACATCTCTCCCCTTTTCCAAACAGACTAACAGGGTATCTGACCTCCTGCCGGTCAGTGCCCTTGTTAGTCAAGCAGCCCACCCACAAAACACAACCAGCAGTACAGCCCACCCACAATAAATGGTTACTACACCTGGGTAGAGGAGAAGCTTGTCCATGTCCAGGTGTCTCACCACAGCTGTGCGGGGGACTGGCAGGCTGCTTTGGTGGGTTGCTGAGTGGGCAGAGACCAGCGGTACTCTGCCCTGGTGCCAGCGCTACCATGGGAGTAGCCTGGTTGGAGCCTGCTTGGTGGAGGGGGAGACCGACTGTCTCCCCTTTGGATACACAGCTCTGCTGCCGGAGGGGGAGACCGACTGTCTCCCCTTTGGCTAAACAGCCCTGTTGCTGGGGGGCAGAACCGACCGTCCCTACCCCCTGTGTTGTAATTGCAGAGACCACGGTCCCATCTGCATGGTTGCTGGGCTTACTGTCTCCCCCTGGTACCTTAAGCTGCTGCTGGGGAGAGGAGGTAACAAGCTCCTCTCCCATACATACTTCCAGCCGCGGGGGAGGGAGACCGACTGTCTCCGCTCCCAATACAGAGTGCTGCTGCTGGGGAAAGGAGACTGGGCTCTCTATTCCCTGTAAAACACTCTCCCGCTGGGGAATGGAGACTGGGCTCCCAATTCCCTGCAATTCACTCTGCTGCTGGGGGACAGGACCAACTATCTCTGCCCCCTGTAACTCAGCCTGCCGCTGGGGAATGGAGACTGGGCTCCCAATTCCCAATAAATTACACTGCCGCTGGGGAATGGAGACTGGGCTCCCAATTCCCTGCAGTTCACACTGCCGCTGGGGAATGGAGACTGGGCTCCCAATTCCCTGTAGCTCACACTGCCGCTGGGGAATGGAGACTGGGCTCCCAATTCCCTGCTGTACCTGCTGTGGAGTTCCTCCCAACGTGCCAGCTGACCTTCTCTTTCTGCCCGGTATTGCAGATTCATGAACACTCGGTCCCTCATGGACTGCACGTATTTCTCAGCTGGATTGGGTCCGAAGAACTTCAGCCGCAATTCCATCATATTGTCAAACTCATTCATAGAGTAGCTGTACGCCCCTGCTGGTTCCATCCTGGTGCTCTCAGGGTCGCTGTACTGGGACATGCGTTGCCCTTAACTTGTAAATCCAAAGAAATGGTGTCTCCTGTAGCTGTCCTTCTGGCTGTGGGAATGATCCCACCGCTGCCACCAATTGTAACGGACCGTTTCAGCACAC
>OW240913.1:121976510-122038954 GCA_933207985.1 Pelobates cultripes | reverse complement strand
GGGGGAAATGACTTAGGGCCCCCACCCGCCGCCCAGGGGTGGGGGCCGGAGGGGGGTGGACAGTAGGTCCCCCCCATTATTGTCATTATGGCCCCCACCCGCCACCCAGGGGTGGGGGTCGGGGGGGAGGACAGTAGGTCCCCTCCCCTCATTATCTTTATGGCCCCCACCCGCCGCTCAGGGGTTGGGGCCGGGGGGGGGCAGTAGGTCCCCCCCCCATTATCAATATGATCCCCACCCACCGCGCAGGGGTGGGGGCTGGGGGGGGACATTAGGTCTCCCCCTTATTTTATTTTAGGGCCCCCGCCCGTCGTTTAGGGGTGGGGGCCAATAGTTTATTTTTTGTTTTTTTACAGTGAGCAGCCACAGGCTGCTCACTGTTTACTGGACATGCCCCTACTCGCGGTATAGCGAGTAGGGGCATTGGGGAGATTTTAATCTCCCTTATGATATTATGGGGGGTCATATTGACCCACAATAGAGTGAAGGGGAAGCTGGGGGGCTTATGAAGTGGTGGGGAGCACTGCTCCCTGCCTCTTCTAAAGTTACATATTACAAGGAGGGAGCTGCGAGCCGGTAGCTCCCTCCTTGTAATAAACTGATCAAACGAACACTGATACACAGTGTTTGTTTGGCTTATATTTCTATTCATTCATTAAAAAAAAAACAGGATTCGGCATGACAGTGCCGCTTTAAATCACTTTGTTTCTGTTAATGCAGCCCTAGCCACACCTCCCCTGGCTATGATTGACAGAGCCTGCATGAAAAAACAAAAACTGGTTTCACTTTCAAACAGATGTGATTTACCTTAAATAATTGTATCTCAATCTCTAAATTGAACATTAATCACATACAGGAGGCTCTTGCAGAGTCTAGCAAGCTATTAACATAGCAGGGGATAAGAAAATCTTAAGTAAACAGAACTTGCAATAAAGAAAGCCTAAATAGGGCTCTCTTTACTGGAAGTGTTTATGGAAGGCTGTGCAAGTCACATGCAGGGAGGTGTGACTAGGGTTCATAAACAAAGGGATTTAACTCCTAAATGGCAGAGGATTGAGCAGTGAGGCTGCAGGGGCATGTTCTATACACCAAAACTGCTTCATTAAGCTTAAGTTGTTCAGGTGACTATAGTATCCCTTTAAGAAAAAAATTGAAAATGTTAGACAAACAGGGTGAGGCCTGTGCGCAACCCAAGCTGGGAGTGTCTTGGTGAGCATTTTGACTGCTTAATTGAGAGTTTCAGAACTCGTGAGTCCAAGATGGCTCGATGCACATGTGGTTGCTCAAGCCAGGGAGAGGCGGGCATTCGCCATCCTAGCGTCTGCAGTAAACCCGCTGAACTCCTGCCCCCCCCCACATCAGATCGGTGGGGGTGAGACATGTATCACAGCGGATGCCACATGCTCCCTTAAGTGCTTTGCTGAACAACTGGACTTCACAGCTAAGCTCGACAGCATATTCAATGCCTGCTGGAGAAGCCTGGCACTCCGACAAAACTATGCTGCAGCCTCCACATCGGGTAAACACTTACTTCTGTGTTTGCCTGCACGCTTCCATCACAGGCATTCGGAGCCCACAGCAGTCCCCCGTCCAATACTACAGCTACACAATTGAAGCCAAAAGCAGTGGGGCTATGCCACAAGAGATTGGAGACTCACCCCAGATCCAGCTGTGGTATATATCAACTATCCCAGTAAGCCTGTACTCCTTCCGTGGTCTCGATGCCACAGTGGCTGATTTTGAGGACCACTGTGGGCCTACCTAGCTTGCATGATCCTGCCTTCTACCATCAACTAGGTGAGCTATGGGGCCTGATACGTGGACTATATGTTCCCACAATATTGTGTCGGCTGACCTTGGAGATAGTTCATATCAACTCTGGCTTGATCTCCATCAACAGTATTCCTGACTTACCTCCATGCTGAACTGACAAATGTTTTTTTTTCTTTTAGATTTTTGTTCAGTCTTCCTGAATGTGGGACCTGCAGCTAGTGTACCTGGGGGGCCTCCGGTGGCTTTTTCTACTTCACATTAAGCACTCTCAAGGCACGTAACTCCTGTTATTAATGTTAAGCTACCTGTAATGTATAACATGCACTATGCTATTCCTGCCTCTAATTTCTATATCTAAAAATGTGCACTTAATCTTGCAAGCTATGCTACAATATTGATATGTGTGTATACAGTGCCATGCTTGTTCCTTAATATGCACTTCAAAAATAAAGAATTAAAAAAAAAAAAAATCTTTAAAAAAAACTATTCATTCTCTCCATGCTTTCATTTTATGATATTGGATACATGTGCAAATAACTGTTTAGTTTCAATATTTCAGATGACTAAAGTGTGGTCATTATGTAAAAGCCCTCGAGACTTCAATGTAGCGTCGTATCCTAGGCCTCTGCTAGCTGCGTTGCTGCCTTGCCTTACCTTATCCAGATGCAAAAACAACTACACCCTTCAGGTTAAAAGGTTGTTGGTGTGCAATGCATTGTAGGATTATTATTTTTCCTTCCTTATTATAACATGCTTCATCTACTACGCTCCACAATTAGCGTGGTGACATGGTTGGATCATGCCCCATTTTATTTTGTTTTGTTCTCCCCCTTATACTGACAGCAGACCACGCACTTGAGACTCAACAAGTCACTACTCTAGGATGTGCTGGTCTTGCAAGGAGAATAACTTAGGTGATGTAGCTCCACTTGTTATGTGGTAGGCTCACAAGTATGTCCTTCGGGGCTAGTTATAGCTTTACTCTCAAGACGGCCAAATAAGCCAACATTCATTCTCTAATTAATAAAATAAGTAAATCGGAATTGTCCCATAAGCAGACCCATGACCCCAGCCATCTCAGTACTTTAAATCCTATTAGGGCTAGACTTATCCAGAGTGTTAAATCCTGCTTATCATAGGGCACATACACTAATAAACCACAACATTGCAACCACTGACAGGTGAAGACAATATCATTGATTACATTGTTACAATGGCATCTGTGTGGGATCTGTGAACTGTCAGTTCTTGAATTTCATGTGTTGGAAGCGGGAAAATAGGCAAACCAAAAGGTCTGAGTAACTTTGACAAGGGACAAATGGGGATTTGTAGTTGCAGACAGGTCATAGTGCCCATGATGAACCCTGTCCATTGCCAAAATAGCCTTCAATAGGGATGTGAGCATCAGAACTTATCAGGATCATTTACGTATGTTTTTAGGGTTCCGCCACTACATTTATGCAACAATTTTGGTATAGTAAGATCACTGCTTATTTGAAGGACTACCCACAGCGTCCAAGCCTTGTGTGCCTTGTGTGGGAATTGACAAGCTTTGAGGCATCATGTCTTGATGCCGACCCTCTGAAGCATGGAATCCCTTTCCTGTATGCCACTCTTCAGTGCCAATATAGTTCTCCGACCCCACCACTCTTTGGCTGCTGGGAGATAGCTCTGAATATCACATTTTCAGCTCTCCAATGGTTAAGATTCTAAAAATATTCTACTATTTTTCTGCAAAATAATATATTGGCACATAAACTCACACAGAATTATGAATAACACTGCAATCAACGCATTTCATTTAAACAATCTTGACGAAGAACATGTTTATACAAAATGCGTTGAGTGCAGTGTACAGAGTACACTTTTATTATTGGCATGAGCCAGGGAGGTCTAATAAGCTTCATTTATAAAAGTACCAGTTTCTACTGTAAAATGAGGGAAGAAAAAAAAAAGGACACTTTTCACACCTATGGAACTAAAGTGCTTTAGGGGTCTGGAGTGTCCATGGAGTTACAGGAACTGGAGGCTGTATCACTTAGCGATGCATACATTTCTGTGAATGCTCCCTTATGCTTAGTAGGTCATATTGATGGAGGTTGTAGAAATATCAAACGACAGACCTAAAAGCTCCAACAATCTCCATCTGATTAGGACCATTTATGAAGAGGAAGTTTCCTATGGAGAATACACTTTTCTGTTGCAAAGTGTCATCTGGCACAACTACTGCCTTTTTTGACACCATCCAGACTACGGTCATCTTTCACTGCTAAATAATGTGTCAGGGAAATACCCTTTGCTTTTCCAGTAAAGGTAGCTCCACAAACAGTACATAGTGATGTAATATTTTCAAAACAACCATCTGAGTAATTTCATGTCAAGATACTCACCTAGATACAAAAGATTAAACATTTAAAACCTATTACTAATGTGAATCTAGGCTGTTGAAAAAAATTGTGTTCAAATGTATTCAAAATAAAAATGTTGCAAGGTTTCAAAATTGCTGACTGCCTGAGAATCTCGATGTTTTACTATCTAGATGACTCTAGCACACATTGTTTCTTAGATCACTCAAGGTAAGCAGGCTGCAAATAAAGTAAGTGCACTTCCTTGAGGTGTGGTGGTGACTAAATTCTTATGCTGAACTAGTCATACAGGAAAAGGATCCATAATTCAATAGCAAATTGAAATACATGTAAACTCTGGGATTTTGCCCAAATTTCAGGATGTTAGCAGATCCTTGTGTCAGATCAGCAGCAGAGATGACAGACCACACGTACATTATCAAGAAGGAAAAACATGCTCTCAAAAACTTAAAGCGTGTATCTGGAGCGTAATGTGTGTAGTGGTGCAGTGTGAGGGGTGCTGTAGTATATATATATATATATATATATATATTTATACACACACATATATTTGTTTGGACGTATTGTATAGATTTGGGCTTGCAGGTGTTTAATGCTGAAGAATGCTTTCTTCAAGGTCTGTTATTTTTCATGGAAAGGTAGATGTTCAATAAGTTTGATGTTGGCAATGGAAAATAAACACGAAGGACCAGGAGCTAATTTTAAATACATTGTGTGCAGGACATTTTAGACAGGTAGGAAAGAGAAGGAGAATCAAGGAGTGTGATAAAATGAGGGTATTGGTGAAGAGCTGCCAGTCATCAATGCTCTACCTAAAGCAACTCAATTGGTTCCGCCTACGAGGTTCTTCACCTATGGTTAGAATATCTACAGCTCTAAGGGGGATAATCAATGGAATGTAAATGTGGTAATTTTTTTTAAATGTAATTTTTAAAATATCTACTAATCAATATATTCACTAGAGATTCCATTAGTACATCGTATAGATATATTTACCAAGCATTTAAATCAGAACTCTGTCTGACGGTCTACTTTAGGAAACCTTGATCTATTAGAAATGCATTTTGTATAGAGACTCCGAGCATCTAGCTATAAAATCCAGAGCATGATGACAATTGTGCACAAATGTAACAGTAAATTAGACCATGGAAGAAGAAACCACCTTGTACCCAACAATGTTTCAGCTTTAAAGCCATTACATTTGCAACATGCAAACATAAGCTATCCTAAAAGCAGAAAAGGGTGAGTGAATGTACATATAGTGCATGTACCTTCTTCCAATCTTTTCACTTCTTAAAGAACATAGTTGCAAGGATATAGAAATAAGAACGGTTTTTAAACAGCGGGCTTGCCAAGTTTGGCAGGTTCGATAAGAGGAGGGGGAGGGTTTGTGTGCAATATAGATCACCGACAATGTACCTGCCCATAAGGGAGAATTGCTAGAATGACAGTATGTCTATCAGGGTGGCCAACTAGGGATGTCCACATACATTGGGCAATGCTGAAGTGCTCGTTTATGGATTTCATCAAAAGTACAGCAGTATCAAATTCAAACGTGCTTGTGCTGCAACTTGTCCCAGTTCTCCCAACAGAATGTGACACAGTTACTGTGTCAGGTGATCGAGCAGACAATTTAAAGATTGACTCAAGTTAAATGTTATAGGACAACTGTCATTTCACAGTTATTTTTAATACAATAATCCGTTCATCAAGCTTCAAAAATAAAGATTCTTTGTTAAATTAAGTACATGTAAAAAGTTGAGAAAAACTCACCTGTACCTTTAGTATATGACAGGATCCTTCAGCCATATACATACACCTTGGGTCATAATGTTTGAAAACCTGCAGTTCGTCTCTGTATGGTATGTCTTGCATCACTCCCTGCACAGTGCAATGATATCATCCTAATGTCTAACTGTCCAATTCAAACACTGTACATTAACCCCTTAGTGACCAGACCACTTTTCAATTTTCTTACCATTGAAGACCAGGGCTGTTTTTACATTTCTGCGGTGTTTGTGTTTGGCTGTAATTTTCCTCTTACTCATTTCTGTACCCACACATATTATATACTGTTTTTCTCGCTATTAAATGGTCTTTCTAAAGATATCATAATTTTCATATCATATCATATATCATTTACTATAAAAAAAACCACACTTTTTCTAACTTTGACCCCCAAACTCTGTTACACATCCACAACCGCCAAAAAATACCCGTGATAAATAGTTTCAGAATTTTGTCCTGCGTTTAGAAATACCCAATGTTAACATGTTCTTAACATGTTATCATGTTCTATGTTTTTTTGCAAGTTATAGGGCTACAAGTACAAGTACTGTTTCAAAATACATATGTTTAAAATGTATCAATAGTAACATTGTATAAAATTTATCAATAGTGACATTGTAACACTGTTATCTGTCATAAATCTCTGAATCACACCTCATATGTACATTTTAATTTTTTTAATTTTTTTTTAAGTAGAAAACCCAGGGTCTTTAATACGGGGTATGTCCTGTCTTTTTTAGCAGCCTCTTAGTCACAAACACTGGCCAAAGTTAACATTTATATTTGTTTGTGTGTTAAAAATGCAAAAAATAAGTATGAACGCTAACTTTGGCCAGTGTTTGTAACTAAGTGGCTACTAAAAAAGACTGGACATACCCCATTTGCAATACCTTGGGTTGTCTTTTGCAAATGGTATGCCATCATGGGGGTAATTCTCATTCCTGGGCTACCATACGCTCTAAAAGGCAACATAACCAATCTGGCAAATTTCAATGTGAAAAAACCCAAAAAATCAAGCCTTATATTTGACCCTGTAACTTTCAGAAACGCTAAAAAACCTGTACATGGGGGGTACTGTTATACTCAGGAGACTTCGCTGAACACAAATATTAGGGTTTCAAAACAGTAAAATGTATCACAACAATGATATCATCAGTGAAAAATCCGATTGTGTGTAAAATGCAAAAAAACACTTTCACTGACAATATCATCGCTGTGATATGTTTTACTGTTTTGAAACACTAATATTGTGTTCAGCGAAGTCTCTAGAGTAAAACCGTACCCCCCCCCCTCCATGTACAGGTTTTAGGGTGTCTTGGAAAGTTACAGGGTTAAATATAGTGCTGGCAAATTAAATTCTCTGAATTTTCGGCCTGTGTTGTCAGGCAAGTCCCTCAAATTGCAATGAATAAAATTACTTAATTATGTTAAAATATTACATAAATATGCACGTAGAATTTAAATATATATATATATAAACACACACACACATACTTATATAGAAACAAGGGGTGGAATAGCGCTAAATTGGAGGAAGGGGAGGCAGCACACCTAAACAGGTAAGTCTCTCCTAAGAACCCAAAAAGAACAAACAACAATACAGTGGACTTATTTTTATCATTGCTGTTGTTCTAATAAAGGTTTTGGTAACTTATTTTTTTACTTTTTATTACCTGGCATCTAGGGATTATACCACCTACGCTGATTACACTGAGCGGGTTATCTGCACAGGTAAATGTGAGTATTATTCATTTATTTTTTACTCCTGGTTACATTTATTTTATACAGAGAGCACTATTTTTTGCACCCTTGTTTGTATTTTCACATATACCTACCGACAAGACACATACTGGACTATACCTTCCATCATATCCCTGAAGCGGGGGAATAAAACCACTGCAAGCGCTTCACACTAGAGCTGGTTTTAGCTCTATCACATGTAAGTAGGCCGTTTTGGATTTCCTTTTACTCAAACTTTTAATATATTTTAAACATATTACACTATTGGAACTCTTTTCTTCTTTATGTCCCTGGACTTTGATTACCTGGAAGGCATATTCACCTGAAGATACAGGCAAACTTTTATAGACTTACATATCCTCATATTTTTTTGGCTTGTCCTTTTTATGTATATATGATTTTATATTACTCTACTGACAGTGTATTATCGGTTTTATTTCAGTTGTCTTATTGTGTAATACCTTATCCCTAACCCCCTGGCGCACCCTATTGCTTTGTATTGTTATACATATGTATATATTTGATGTCTACGTGTATATTTATGAAATTATTTATGGTAATTATGTATATTATATATTTCAGAGCGATCACATGGCCCACGGGAGCCTAATTTGCCAAGGGGAGACTGTCTGGGCTGTCAGGCAGTAACCCCAGACCGGGAGCAACACCGATAAGGGTAAGTAATATATTTGCAGCAGAAGTACTAGGTATGCCCAAGGTCCTAAAGGACAGTTTTTGTTGGACGTACCTAGTACATCCGTGGCCCTTAAACTCGCTGCTTGCCGGGCTGCAAAGATACTCAGTGTGGGCCGCATGCAGCCCACGGGCCGTGAGTTTGACATGCTTGCTATACATTAAATAATAGTTTTGAGATGACAGTTATCCTTTAAGTCTGAATCAGCGTTCCTGTGTCAACTCATTGCATGCGTACATGTGACAGTAATTCAATAAACCACAGAGGAAAGCAAGACAGGTCTTGGCAATTTAAAGGTAGTGACTGATGTGTGCATCATCCGCAGTGTTTTCTCAGTGCATGCTGCTTGCTATGTGTGTGACTCATTTCATATATGCTTTACACATGCAAGACAAAAATTTTAGACAAAAAAAAAAAGAAACAAACATTAAAACGATCAGTTTAGTGCTGGTAAGAAAATAGTGGCCTTCCGCACTCTAGCTTGAGAGGAATAATATTATTGGTTCTCACATCACCACACCTGAAATATATTTCAATTTAATACCTGAAAAATCAGGCACAAAGAAACCAATGAGTGATTTTCGGTAGAAGTGCAATATATGTAGATAAATATTGAACCTTTTCATTTAGGTTGTTTGTCACCTACTTATATCTGAGGATACTAAACACCATCAGTCCTTCATTATAAAAGTAGCCATTGCCAAAAAAATTCAATAAAACACAAAACACACACTTTAATAGAAATAGTTAATATTTTTGAGCACATTGTTTTCCCATCGATCACTTAAATTACAATTCATGTTTTGTACAAAAATAAAACCGTTCTAATAAGATTATTAATAATTAATAAATACTTTGTTAAATATCCCTGTTATAGTTCATCCCTGGGGTTGATATTCATATTCCCATGACTTTCTTGGTCCAGCATCTGTATGACCTCATCAGCCTGGAGCCTTTCCTAAAATAAGGGAGGGGAAAGCATTAAAACAAGTGATCCACAAAATTGTATACAGATAAATATACTATACATAAATAAAGTGGTCTCTAGTATAAAATATACAAATCTGTTAAAAAGAATTTGATATTTGTTATCAGTCAAGATTTTGATTAAAATTGTTATTTTGGCCAAAATAAACTAATCATAAAAAGCATTAAAAACACTTTATTGTGGGGGCAGAGCCAGCAGCTGTACTCTCTGAACGCGTTTCATGGGAGCTCCGAGATGACCAGCGCAATTAAGGTTAAAAAGTACCCAAAACTTACCGCCAAACTTACCCTAGTGAGAGCGATCAGGCCTCCGTGCCATGGGGCATAACAATAAGAAATGCCGGGCGGAATAGGCCCCCCCGGTGACTGCCGATATTGGCAACTTACTCTGGAGGCCGCAGTCATCCATGAGGCCTGTCATGGCGCCACTCTCAGACGGACCTTCCCAGTCCTCAAATGAAGCATCTCTTGCAGATGTCGGGGAGCTGGAAATGCCTGCTAACAGACGCAATGTCACTGTACCTCCGGTGCAGACTGCTGATCAGTCAGTTACAGAGGTAACTCTGAAGACCCTCCTAGAGGACCTCCGCCGCAACATTGCTGCAGACATCAACGCATATAAGGAGGAGATCAGTGAGGTATCTGTACGCCTCTATGATACAGAACTAACTACAGCTGCACACGAGATCTGACTCACTAGCCTGGAAAGTGAGCTGACAATGCTCAAACGCTAACAAGGCTCAAATACTAAACTGCATGGCAGCTGTGGAGGACCGCTGGCACTGGAAGAGTGTTAAAATGTGTGGCCTCGCTGACAGTATTGCCATGGCTGAAATTCCACACGTGGTGAGGAGACGCATTACCAGCCTCTTCTCTGCCAAACAGGCTAAATTCATAATCCTGGATGGCTGCTACCGACTACCAGCGCTACAGGCGGGCGCATTCAACATCAGCAGAGACGTCATTATCCGGTTCCAACATGGCCCAGACAGACAGACATTAATGTCCACAATCCACAAGAAATTCCTATACAATTTTGAGGAGCACACTATCTTTTTATCCTGACCTGTCCAGGGCAACTATGGACTGGCGGCGGTCTCTACGACCTCTAACCGTGGAACTTGCAAAACACAAAATGCCCTACTGGTGGTGTTTCCCAAACTGCCTCTTAATACCCAGAGAATCCAGGAGCCTGAAAGTCACTGAAGCCACAGAGACTTTCAGCACACTCCAAAAACTTGTACTATCCACCACCATTGCTGCAACTCTAGCCCCTGGGCGCTCATCACAGCCCGCCACTTGGGACCTGTCCCGAGTTCGCCCATTCATACCAGATGCCCAAAGGAAAGACCTGCTTCTACGGAGATACTTTGAATATACCAAGCTTCCTTGTAGTTCTGTCCACAGCCTCTTTGCCATTTTGTGTTAATGGTTTACGTTGAGTTTTGTTGTTATGCTTCGGCTTGTCCTTAGGCGGGTACTCAGAAGTACTCCCACCAGGCTGAGTCCTGACCTACCATCTCCTGCACACACACACACACATACATACATACAAAGACACATACATAAAAACAGACAGGCACACACACATACAGACACACACACACACACACACACACAAGACACACATACATACAAAGACACATACATACATAAAAACAGACAGGCACACACACATACATACAGACACACACACATACAACATACATACAAAGAGACAGGCACACATACATACAGACACACACACACATACATACATACATATAGACACACACACACACACACAAGGCATACATACAAACAGACAGGCACACATACATATAGATACACAAGCCATACATACAAACAGACAGGCACACATACATATAGATACACAAGACATACATACAGACAGGCACACATACATACAAACACACACATACATAATATTTAAGTCACCCTCCTATTTCCTACCTTTTAGGTGCAGGAGGGTGACTTTCCCTGGTGTCTAGTGGTGGCTCAGGTTGATGGGAGTCAGAGTTCCCACTGTGACTCCCTGTTCTTCATTCCTCACAGGCTCTGTGTGTTAGCTGGGAGGAGTGACATGCAGTGATCTCATTACAGGGGGCCCGGTCGCGCTGTTAAAGCGCCCAGCGCTGACCGGGCCCCCTGACGATCTCCATCGGGTGGCCCTGACAGCCTGGCCACCTTAACATGCGGCCCTGGCAGTTTGCCGCGTGGGCCGGGGCTGCAAATGATGATGGCGGGCACCTGGTCGCATGGGTCTGCAGGGTGGCCGGGCCCCCTGCAACCATGGTATTTACGCCAGTAACTCAATGTCAACCTACGTTGTATGAAAACTTGATACAGCTGTTGTGGCATGGTAAGTCAGTATGTAATTTATTGCACTACAAAAATAAAGAATACAAAAAAAAAAAGAAAAGAGAAAGAAAAAAAGAAAAGAAAGTCCACACCATTAATGCAGACCTTACAGCACATTGGCTGTCGAGTTAAAAAATAAATTGTCTCCATTTCACCCTGGAAGTCATAGTTCATCCTATGTTTTATCTCACTATTGTGGTTTGGCTAAGGTTTGGGAACTCCTAGCACTGGGAGAAAGGGGGAAGAAGTGTGTCAACATTTGTGATGAGTTGACAGGATATTCCCTGTTCCTCTGTTCAGTGGAATTTGTCTTTTAACTGGGCACTCGCTGCCTTATCTGTATTAGGACCAGGACACTGGCATCTCCTTGTCCAGTTACTGCAGTGAACAGAAGACTGGGGCCCGCAGGTGCAGGGCCGGTGCAAGGATTTTTGCAACCCTAGGCAAAAGAAAAATTTGCCGCCCCCCGCCATGTGACATCACAATGCCCCACCCATATGATCTGCCATATGAACTAACGCCAGTGCTGCACACAGTGTATGCTTACATTAAAAAGCCTGCAGGGACAGGCTATAGACACCAGAACCACTTCATTAAGCTGAAGGGTTCTGGGGACGTAAATGTGAGGTAAATTAGAGATTAGTGTCACTAATAATACTTACAACCAGATGAGGATGGTGATGGGCTCAGGCTGCAGTTTGGCTCCACTTGTCTGGTATAGAACAGGATCTCTGGAGGCTGTTTGTAATGGTGGTCACAAAATTCAATGTTCTGGGAGAACGGGAAGCAGCTCCCTTTTTTGGGCCCCTTACACAGCTCAAGGTCTGGGCCCCAGGGCCTGATGGTGAGTATGCCCATAAGGCCCACTCATAAGTCCACCTACATGTTCCACGCATGAGTTCGCTCACAGGGAGTGGAGTGTGTAGGGGATGTGTTATGTGTTATTGTAGAGCAGGGGTTCTCAACGTTAGTCATCAGGACCCCCTACCAGGGTTTAGGGATTACCTGGGTGTGTCTAAGGTGTTTAGAAAAAAAAAAACACCTTAGAGTCTAAGGTGTTTTTTTCCCTTTTTCTAAACACTTGAGACACACCCAGGTAATCCCCAAATCCTGGACTGGTAGGGGGTCCTGAGGACTGGGTTGAGAACCCCTGTTGTAGAGGATCTAATGTGTGAGCTTATGGAATGTAGTGTTACCAGTTTGTGTAGGTGATGCAGTGTGTTTGTGTGTAGTGGAAGCAGTGTGTTTTTGTGTAAGGGATAGAAAGCAGTGTGTGTTTGTGTATAAGGGATGTATTTTGTGTTTCAGGGATGTTTCTGTACTACGGACTGGAGAGGAGCTCGGCCACGTTACACAGGGAGGGGGAGGCGAGGAGAGAGGCAGTGCTGCAGCTGCCTGAGGCTCTCTATAGACCGCTCAGGTGGCTGCAGCATTAGAAGGGCCGGCGATGGGGGCTCAGGCCTAGTATGCCTTATAGGAAGCGCCGGCCTGCGCAGGTGTACATATATTTATAACGAAAATTGCTATATATATGTACACATAGGGAATGTGGGGCCCGGAACTCCAAGAGTATTCCTGGCCCCCCCAGGATACAAGTTTGTGTTCCTGACCCTATAGTGTTCCTTTAAACTGTTCTAGATAGGATGACTGGCATCACTCACATCACTTTACATCTGGTCCCACTAAATGTAGAATTTCAAATGGAAAAAAAAAAGTCTATTGTGACATAAAAATAAATAAATAACAAAATAAGAAGCAGCAACTCAGTCTAATAAATTGACCATGTAATGTGTAAGATGTGTATCCGGCTAATAAATTGACCATGTAATGTGTAAAATGAATATAATACAAGTATGGTGTCTCACAAGAAGGCTCAGACAGATAATGAAATGCTATGTCTATAGCTGCAATCCAAAATGTTAGACATGTCTTAATGAAATCATACTGTATGCAGAATGAGAATACCCACAATGACAACAGAAGATGATATGATTCATGGCCAATAGTTTTTTTTTTTTCTTTCATTAATTGACACAACCAGAAAGAGTCACACAGATTCTAAACAAATGTAGAGATCTGAGGAATCCTCTGCGTATGATTACACACTAGGAATCATCTGCTTAAACAGATGATGACCATTCATTATCTGGAATAGCGGACACTGACCAGAATTAGCGTATTTAATGCTTTAATAGCCAACATGGAGAATAACAGAGCGGCACAACATTTCCATTTCAGTTCTTTTGAGCAAACATTTGCAAAGTCCTTGTCAGTTCTCTACAATTCAGGATTTTACTCTGACAAACTACTCTATAAAGGGTTACTCAAAGCACCATAAGCACTTCTGTGATTTAAAGTGGTCATGGAGCTTTGAGTCTATATGTACCATGTTTCAGTTTGAAATTCTTTGCTGTAACTTCACCTCTGGCATCATCCTTAGCCAGCACAGAATGGATTTTCCAGGCTGGTTAATGTTTATTCTGTACATATTTGGTGTATGTCATCAGTATGCAAAGCATGCTAGTGACAGACAACCAATGGACACACAGCTCCCCTCCATGGGGCCCAAACCCTCCTCTCAACCAATTGTCTCTTTTTATGAAAACACAGTTTTTTTCGTTTGAGTAATACTTTATGAACCATTAAGGGCCCACATTTTGTGGATATCATGATTTGAATACTTTTCCCAAGTCCTGTAATGTGTGAGATCCTTAAGGATTGCTTTGTAAGTGATTGCTCCGTAATAGGTTGGCCTAAGGTTCTCTTTAACAGAGACATTCATGGTAAATAATTCTACAATGCTCTGTTGTAGAGTGCTTTTGTTTATATCAGTTCTACATACTCTGTTCTGCTACAACGGAATCCCCTAATCCGTTTTCTATTTTTGCAACGTATCACTGTGATAAAGTTCCTTGCATAAAGGTCTAGGCTTAAATGCCAAATATCATCATTCTTAAGGAGTAAACAAATAGATAAATTATGAGCATTTCAGATATTGCAAGATCATAAATGTGGAACACAGTTCCAACTAACTCTATACACATGAATTATGTAACAGGAATGCTCAGATACATTACCCACTATAAAACATTAAAAGGGTGACATCTACAGGTTTATTTGTAGAATAATAAAACCAGCCGACAGTGAAAGCATTTTTATTATTAAACAGAACAAATAATTATGGTTAAACAAATAGATTCTACTGGAAGTAATATCAAACTGGTATACACTGGATAAACATAGCAAAGGGAAGATTTTATTTTAAACCTACTTAAATAATATCACTATGATTCAATAAGGACAATAGAAATTCCATCCAGCCTATCTGAACCATACCTACATGGTCATGCCATAGTGTAAAAGCGGGGATAGTCATATTCTTTCAAATTCTTTTTTTATTAAAAGTTTTACATTTTAACATATTGCAAAATAAATTATAGTAACAAACCAAAAACAAATAATACCGAGAAATTTTAATTAAACTACGATTTCTTTTTCTGCCTTTCCCCCCCATATGGTAGTATCCATATTTTGGAAGTGGGAGTTCCATATTATGTGGTAAATACATTTGAATCCACTATTGTTTTGCACAGATTATTAGTGCCTGGGGCCCTCTGTTGTATGTAGTGCTTTCTATATACAATTTTATTTTTTAATTTAATTATAATTTCAGCTGGAGGTTTTTAATATTTGGGTATTGGTTTTTATAAAACTAATATACACCTGGAGTTATGTACGGTTGGGACTATTGAAAAAGAAGGGTTTGGAACTCTCTTGGGACAAGGAATGTTCCAAAATAAATAATAATAATAATAATAATAATAATAATAATAATAATAATAATAATATCAGTTGTCCTTAAATTTCTTTCCCTTTTCCATACTGTTACTGTTTTCTACTCCTTATAGAAACTGTGATAAATACAGGCTGCATTTAACAAATGTATACATGCATATAAAAAAAACTAGGATTACTCTTTAAACTTTGTACTACTCCAAATACAATGATAGTCTTCTCTTACTCAATATAATCCCCTGCTAGTGGTTATCCACACTGGTACAGTCCATCTGACTATTTTCCCTACTAGGTAATTTTGAATTAGGTATATATAGAAGATCACTGTTCTCTCTGACAGACGGACTCATTTATACAGCGCTACAGAATTTGCTGGCGCTATATAATAATAATAGTAATAATAATAATAATAATAATAATAATAATTGTGGACAGTGATACTACCTTGAGTGTTTAAGGTTCCAGAAACAATCGGTGTTTGAGCCCATAGGAAGACTTGATGAACCCTACACTAAGCGGGAGGTGGGGATATGTCATGATCTATACCCACCTTTCTATGTTATGACCTTTCTCTCTAGCCACAAAGAGCGTGCAGCTTACGCTCTCCATTATCTTAATGAACTCATAGCCTAAAACAAGCGCATGCTGCATGGCCAGCTATTTAATATGATTCTGTCATTTTACCTAACAGATCTTTGATACACCTAATTGATCTTCGATTAACAATAGGCAGCTTTCAGAGCTTTTAGAGATCCGGGACTAAAGAGCCCACATTTCCTGAGCTAAAGTCCCGCTCCCCCAACAATGACTTTGGGTACAATTAACATTGGTGCACAAGGTACAGCAGTATACTCTCCACACATGGAAAACTTTGAGCAAACACATTACCTTCTCAACACTCTTCCCAGGATGACTACTCTTCACACACTGTTTATTCATTTATTTATTAATACCTCAGTTAGACTCTTGGTCCATTATTGCCAGACAAGTCTTCTACATGCCACAATAAGTAACATTCCCTGTTCTCTCCATTTCTCGATAACCAGTGTCCCCAATGTGTCCCCCACCATCCTTCCACAAACACAAATCAACACTTTGTGGACTGGTGTGTGAGATACAGTGATTGTATGCGGGTAGGCATCAAAAGCCCCCTTACACACAATGACACAATAGCTGCTTTGTTCCTTGTCTGACCCAGTTCTCTGGAGCAATAAGGTCCAGCTTTGGGAGCCTGCCCGAGTCTGTGCAAGGAAATTAGCTAAAAAAATATAAAAAATTTACAGATTTTTATGAAATTCAGCTCATGGTAATTCAAAAGGCAGCAGAGGCGGCTCTCTAATTAGGCGATTTAGGTGGCCGCCTAAGGCCTCGCGCTGTCAGGGGTCTCACCGGCGACTAAATTGCCATAGGGCAAATTGACATGTCGGGTTCTTGGTCTATGACCGAGGACCCGACACAGGAGGGGGCCTGGCGACTTGCCCTTTATGCTGCTGGTGCAAGGCCCCTCCGCTCGGTTTGCCCAGAGAGCCAGCATTCAGTCTGCAGCTCCGCCGGGTGTGAGCTGCAGACTATAGTGTCTCGTGATCTCATGCCAATCAGAGCATTGCCACGGGTTACCACGGCAACGCTCTGACTGGAGATCACAAGACATTAACCATGTGGTCTGCAGCTCTGCATCCGGCGGAGCTGCAGACCAGAGAGCCCAACGGACCACCAGGGAGCCAGCCAGGACACTGGACCACCAGGGACAAAATGAGCCCACCGGACCACCAGGGAAAAAGGTACATTACAATGTCTTCCCTCACACTATGTCATTTTCCCCACACACTCTGTCACCCCTCTCCATACACACTGGCACCACTCTCTGCACTCTGGTAACCCCCTCCGTACACTCTGGCACCCTCCTGCTCTTTTACACTCACCCTGCCACAGTTACCCCTTTACTCACCCTGTCACTCCCTGAAGGCAATAATTAAACATATCGTCATAAAATATAGCTTTGCCACAAACTCAGTGCCAAAGGCCACAGGCAGTACACAAACATACACATGCTTAGAGAAACATACATACATATAAAAGGATACTCACTGCCAGGCACACACAGGTAGACAATGCAATGATGTATACAGAGGCTAGCTCTCTATATCCAGTACTGCAAGCTCCCCTTTCAATATATCTAAAGCTTTTTATACACACACAAGTCAACTGCTATTTTTTTCAATAATGGTGTTAGTGGGGGCCTCATGTATGAGTTTCGCCTAAGGCCTCGCCAAGTCTAGAGCCACCACTGAAAGGCTGTGTACGAAGTGTGAACTACATCTCAATCAGACTTTAGAGATGGCTAGGCATCATAAAAATTGCAGTTAACTAACATAGGCAATGTCTTATTTAAAAAAAAAAAAAAAAAAATGAAAACAACACCTTAAATCCTAAACAAAAATTAAGCATACCAATAAAATCACTGTTTAGTAGACCTGTCCGAAGCAAGTGCATCATTTAAGCACTCACTGTTCTTTAGTTCTGAAAGGCTAAATCAGTCCCAAGTAATAAGAAAAGAGACACAGGAACAGCCAGAAATAAAATCCATTTAGATCTTGTTTTAACTAAAACACAGAGATGGTGGCAGTCAAGTTTGATGTTTAAACCTTTGGAGGCACTTTATTCCAAGTATGGCTGCACTATTTTGTTACGTGTTGGGATTTTAATAACCCTAAGGGGTGAATACAATACATGGATTTTAGATTTCTGGGTTCCTATTTCTCTTTACAATGTTTTGTGTTGGCAAATGGTCAGCAACTATACAGTGCATTCAGAAAGTATTTAGACCAGTACATTATTTCACATATATATGTTGCAGCCTTATGCTACAATTGTTCAGTCTACACTCAATGCCTCATAATGACAGAGCAAAAACAGATTTTTGAAATCTTTGCAAATTTATTAAAAATAAACTGATATATCACTTTGACATTAGTATTCAGATCCTTTGCCATCACACCTGCATAGATGCATCCCATTTCTTTGGATGAATCATAGAAACATAGAATGTGACGGCAGATAAGAACCATTCGGCCCATCTAGTCTGCCCAATTTTCTAAATACTTTCATTAGTCCCTGTCCTTATCTTAAGTCTGGGATACCCTTATGCCTATCCCACGCATGCTTAAACTCCCTCACTATGTTAACCTCTACCACTTCAGCTGGAAGGCTATTCCATGCGTCTACAATCCTCCCTGTAAAGTAATACTCCTGAAATTATTTTTAAACCTTTGCCCCTCTAATTGTTGTGGTTCTTTTTCTTTCTTTAAATTTAGTCTCCTTCTTTACAGTGTTGGTTCCCTTTATGTATTTAAATGTTTCTATCATATGCCCCCAGTCTCGTCGTTCCTCCAAACTGTACATATTAAGATCCTTTATCCTTTCCTGGTACATTTTATCCTGCAATCAAAGTGTAGACACGTCTCAAAGATGGAGACCACCAATGGCAAATTCAATTGATTGGACATAATCTGGAAAAGCACACATATCTATATAGATAAAGTATCACAGCTGTAAATGCATATCAGAGAAAAAACAAGGCCATTAGGTCAAAGGAAATGACTGCAGAGCTTGTGTTGAAGCACAGATCTGGGAAAGGCTAAAAAAATAAATAAGCTGCACTAAAGGTTTCCAAAAGTACAGAAGTTTGGAACAACCAGGACTCCAAGAACTGTCCATCTGGCCAAACACAACATCAGGGGAGAGAGGTGACCAAGACCCATATAGTCACTCTGGTTTAGATACAGAGATCATCTGTGGAGATGGAAGAAACTTGTGGAAGCACAACCATTACTACAACACTCCCCTGATCTGACCTTTATGCCAGAATGGCCAGATAGAAGCCTCTCCTCACTGCAAGAGGAGAAAGCTTGCATAGAATAAGCCAAATTATCTGGTTTGATTAAACCAAGACTGACCTGTTTGACTTCAATTCAAAAGCATCATGTCTGGAGGACAGAAATATGCACACACATTCTGGTGTTTTACAGAGGAGATAGCATGGGTCACTGGTTAGGTGAAACTAAAGTGTTCCTGTCAAACATTTGGCACCAAGTCATTTTTTATTCACACCAGGAACACGTTTGAATGTTTTTGGTGTCAGTTGTATGGTAAAGGTAAGTAAAAACAGTCAGCTGCGCTATATGAACCATGCAGTATGGGTAAACATCTTAAGATACATACATACATACAAACATACATGTTTCCCCAAAACCATGTTCAAGGAATCAGAGGACAAGAGATTCTATTCTGAAAAGCAAGTTACCAGCTGGCTGGCCAAATTGCTGTGCGGAAAAAATTATACAACATTAGACTTATTAATATTTATAAAGCACAAACACATTCCACAATAAGTGCTGTACAATACGTGACCTAGCAAACAAATAATAGCAACAAGACAAGTTTGACGTCCCCACTTAAAGCTTAGCTCTTAAGTACACAAAAAGGTCCTGGTCGTGAAGGGGATAAATATTATACACTGAGGAACGTTTAAAAAAACAGCAGGAGTACTCACCAGTTCCCTATTTGTTGGGTCCAATGTAAACCACAGCGCCACAGCACATCTTTGCCCACTGGTTACTGCTGTCACCCCATGGGGATTCTCTCCTCCAGATGAAAATCCGACCAGACGACCACATCTAGGCTTAACGGAAGACTGTAACAGACACCCAAGGCAAAGGTATTAGAGATGTCACATAACAATTAGAAAATATTTCCATGCAGTATATATAGGCCATGGGAGCTGTGGAATATTGTGAATCTTATATGTTAAGAAGGAATAGAGGAGGTCCATGTGCAATTAAAGATTAGGGAAGGGCCTCATACGTTTAAGAAGGAAGAGTAAAAGGATTGTCTAGCTGGTGGCTAGATGTATCATACAAGAGCTATTGGTTATTTATCAGCTTTCCAAACAAACCAATATGTTGCACTGTAAAGTGATTTGGCCTGGTCACACAGTTAACAAGTTGCCCTTCAAAGAGAATGCAGTCTTTGTTATGAAAAAATTTAGAAAAAAAAAAAGAAAATCAATATCTCAGGATGCACTGGAGAACAAGAGAAATGCAAATATTTCCTTCCTGTTTATATAGTTTTATATTGTTTTTATATGTAAAATAAATGACTATTTTCATGTGGAATGAGTTAAAATATGAAGTTACATGCATTACAACAGTACTATGCAAAAAAAACAAAAAACATCTCTAAATGTACATGTCGAACCTTGATATGCATGGGCTAGAACAGCATAAACTGATCCAGGTTCCACTACTGCCAGCTTGGAACCGGAAACAGTGGTACAAGGAGTATAGACACAATAAATTTAGATTTTTTTATTGAAATCTGTACTTTGTGTCAAAGTCTGTATTGTACTATTTGTGACAGTTTACAAAGTATATCAGCAAGCTAGCCATAAAATAAACAAACACATTTGGACTTGACAGAAACATTTGAACTCACAGTGACTGTTTTGGCATCCATTTCTGTGAACACAAATTCTCCCCCATCAAAATCTCCATTCAGGTACAGCAGAGCACTGCAGAGAGAGGAAAACGTTATTAAATGAGTACTGGAGACATTTTGTAGTGTTCCGTCTTAAAATCCAGCTAGTAGAGCTGTCTTTCACACAGTATATTGCACATTAAAAGTAGACCTGTAGAAGTACTGTGGACGAGTAGCGCATGATGGTACTAATCCAATCAAATGCTTCCTTTGGGGAAACATTGAATCCAAGAAAGCTTTCCTATAAGCAGCATCTGATGATGTTCAATGTCCTCGTGGATGTCCAAAGTCACAGGACAGAGTGAAACTTGGCCTTGGCCGTTGCCGTGGAAGCACCCCTAGTGGCTACGAGGAAGTGTGTTTAGCCCTGCAATGTAAACATGGCTGTATCTACTAAATGTCTTACAATCAGCCATACATATCTGGGTACCTGTAATCTCTGTATGTATAAGCTGGAGCCTCCTTCCAACATTCATTGGCTTCTGGGTCTAGCAAACAGTTGTCAGCATGAATTGGGTGGCTTAAATCATTTCTATTATCCTGCTGACCTGTAATTGAATAATAATTAACAAAAGAAAAAAATTAAGACTTCTATATGGCATGATTTTTCCAGTCAACCCGTTTTACAAAAAAAGGTGTTTAGCCATTTTAAAATAGCCTGTATTACATCAGATGCTGTATAGTGTGGAAGAGGGAATGAAAAATATGGTAAGAGCAAAACATGATAAAACTCCCCACTAATTACAGTTACATAGGCTGAAAGGTTCAGCCTTTCTCACATCTGTTTTTTGAAAAGCTTACAAATGCACATCACTTTGTGAAAATCATGTTTTGAGCACAAAATGTCCAACAAATCATGTTTCCCCAGTTCTACAGAAAATTCCCTGTTGAATATGAAAATTAGAACAGACTTCATGATGCATGTCTGCAGGCATCCTTAGCAATGGAGCACTATTTTAAAGCAGTCAATGGTAGTAATCCAAAAGGATTACGGATCAAGACTATCAATGGACTGTATAGTTTAGACCCTCTGGGTCTCGTCAGCAAAGTGTTCATTCTGAGCATCATGTAGTTAAATATAAAAAATGTACACTATGGTTTTGCTACATTTTTCAGATTAGCAATATAAAGTAATGCTAAAGCTAAGCACATCTTACTAGCAATGTAACATATTTCCAGAAACTGCATTTAAACTGGAAATTAAACATACAAATTCATTTCCGTTTGCTTTTGGTAGAGACTCATCTGGCATAGAAGATATAAAGAACTAGACAAACAATTCTATAATAATTTCTTCACTTACCTTGCAGTGCCGTCCTGCAAACAAGGTGAGAATAGGAGAAATACAGTGTTGTATTCAGCATGAAATATGACTGAACGATTCTTCGGGCTTTTTCACTCACATCATAAAACATGCGAGCACTCTTCATGGGAATGAAGCCATCGTTTCCGAACTTAAAAAAAATAAAAAAAAAATAAAAAAATATTTTTTTTTTTAAGGAAGAATGTTTCAAATGGTTTGTTATTAGACTTAATTGCATTACACATTTCTGAGAAAGTGTCAGTGTTCAGAGAGCTTAGTAAAGATTTATGAATTAATGCACGTATTGTAGTTTAATTAAATTAATATATATGTAAATTTTACCAAAATACTGAACCTAGTGGAGCTTTTAATTTAAATGACTAATTAATTTAGACTATCCTTACTATATCATTCCCAGTGGGTCAGTCCTGCCAGGATTAAAAAAGATGAAAAAAGTTGCTGCAATCTCTTCTGTGTAGCTCTGCCTCTTTGGCTGAGATCATCAGTGTTGGTGATCGTAGCCAATCCAATACTTTGCTGTTCTAGTCAGATGGTCTCATGCAGAGTTTTAGACCACTATTATATGGAAGTGCCTCTAGTGTCTGTAATATTGACAGCCACTAGAGGCAGGTTAACCCTGCAATGTAAACATTCCTGCAAAACATGGAGGGGCTGATGGCACCCAGAACACTTGATTGAGATTAAGTACTCTGGGCATCTACAGTATTCCATTAACAGCATTTAGCATTGTCATGACATGGTATGCGAAAACTTGAGCCTGAGCTTTAAACATTGGACAATAACCGACCCATGTGATCCAAGGGGAAGGACTACAAGGGATTTCAAAATTAAAGATTCTCAGGACCATGCCCACAGCTGACTGAAGAAACTCTACAAGAGTGAAACACATTTTGGCCATATTTGCAAGGCTCTGAATAAGGGGAGCATAATACTTATTCTACTTCTTATTCCACTCTCTCTATTATGTTTTCTCTTTGAGATATACCCTACAACGAAGTGGAGGTGTGATGCTGCCTTAAAAGCATAAGAGCTCGATTACGGGACCAATATTTATACACAGGCTCCTTTAAATGTGAGTGTCCTGACTTCACCATCACCTATTTTATCTCATTCCACACGTACCATCTGCACTATATTGTATTTTTTATCTTTTGTCTTTCATATGTATTTCAAGCCAAGCTTTTAACCAAGTTACGTGGGGTAAGTTTACCTCACTTATGCACAAAACCTATCTAGAGGTCCACTAAAAGGTGTAGGTTTCTACTTACACCATCTAATAGATTTTTATTTGAAGCCTTAACTAGGGAGTATCTCTAGTGGTTGTGTGATTGACTGGCTGATTACCTGAGTGACAGGAACTAGAGGCTCACTGACCAACAAATGTAAACATTGCCATTTCTAAAAAAAGGCAATGCTTCCATTTGCCACAGTGCAAGAAAAGCATCTAGGTACCAAGACTACTGCGCTAAACTGTAACAGTTTTGGAGCTTAGCATGTCCCTTTAATAGTACATCCATTGGCCTAACTCTTCCATATTTTTGTTTCTTTTATGAACACAACTTAAAACCATTTCAAATAATTGTACTGCAGACATGTATAATTGCATAATCTTAACTATCACTTAAGCAGAATATAATGAGTTTGCTTGGCAGGTAGTGGATTCATCACTAAGTCCTTGTATCAGGTTATGTCTTATTAGAAATACATTATATTTGACATATACAATGAATGCTTTCATTCCATCAGGTTTCTCTAATTTAAACTCAATGTGTTTCTTCCTTATAATCTCGGTTTATACAAAAATAAAGAATTTAAAAAAAATATTTATTATGTCTCCCATTATTAATATTTCTATGCATTCTGTAAAGCAAGAATTTCTCAAATTGCTTACAAATGCAAAATCTTGCACCTAAACATACTTTGTAATTATTTCAAATACATTCTTCTTCAATCCTATTTAATCCCTCAATCTATACCAAACATACCTTGAGTGCCTTTAGAACTGTGGCTCCTTCAAATTTCTCATTTGGAGTATGAGGTGAGGTTTTTCCTCTGTATCCATCGCCAGCTAGTGTTATCATCTGATTTAAAACAAAAAGCAAACATTCTCACTTTAGCAGATATGTACATAGTCAGAAACAGAAAGACAGCAAGGTTCATTGATAACCCTAAACAGAAAAATATCTTTAAAAATTCACATTTTCTTTTTTTGTTATTTCTTTACCAATACCCAATAGATATACTAATATTTAAAATTGATATTTGTAGAGGTTCATATTTTATTTATCACTCATTTTGTTTGTAAACATGATGCAAAAGTGAACTCTTGTTACGTAATGTACTTAGTTTGCCAAAGAACAAAGATGCGTCCCTATTACGTCTCTCAAAGAATGGTGCCTCAGTGAGAGAATGGTAACTCTCTCGAGAGGCATCTCCTCAATGAATGAATAATATCACTCCGAGGGTTATGTCACGTTTGAAGCTATATGAAAATATTTCTACGGGCATTTGTACTATGGATTTGAATGAGAACGGTTGCATGCAATCTGTACTTTCTCTAGGAGAGTGCCTTTTTATTTTATTTGTGAATATTTAAACTTAATAAAGAAGATAATTTAAAACAAAATTAGTAACTTTCTTTTTATGCAAAGCGCTGTCCTGAGCAAAATGTATTTAAGGGATACTATAATGTTGGGAATACAGATTTGTATTCTTAACATAGTTCCCTCTGCCTCACCTTTCCCTCGCATCCCTGCCTAATAAAAGGTTAAAAACTCTTAACACGTGCCCTCGATGCTAGGTCAGCACTCCACCTTCTCATCATCTGAGCTGGGTCTAATGCATCAGTGTGGCGAGTACATGAGGCCCTCCCCATAGGAAAGCATTGTTTCAATTCTGTCCTATGGGGATTCCACAGATGCTGGATGTCCACGTCCGGCAATCTAAAGTCTGGTAAGATCCTGGAAGCCCCTCTAGTGGCTGTCTAGTAGACTGCCACTAGAGACCAACTTAGTCCTGTAAGGGAATTATTGCAGTTTCTCTAAAATTGTAATGTTTTACATTGCAGGACTAAGGGAGTTAGGAACACTGAACCCAGACCACTTCCATGAGATGAAGGGATCTGGGTGCCTATGTCTCTTAAACCTTCAGCTTATTGAATAGCTGATTTTGCAGTGGTATCCTAAAATGAGACTCTAAAATGTAATTTTGCTCCTTCTAGTCGCATGCCGAGAATAACTTAGAAACTTCATGTATCTTAAGATCCAACATATTACCTCAAATTCCTCTTAAACTAAACACATGCTGTAATCTCCCTGACATTTTTTTATAAATTAACAACAGTCAAAATAAAAACTTTAAATCAGTAAGTAAGCCTTGCTAAGATTTTAAGGTTGTAATCTGTGTGTTATAAGGTCTACAGAAATGAAGACTTAACTAGAAACAGACATGGAGACTTTAAAAAACAAACCTCATAGCGTATTAAAGTTAATATGTTAGATAGTTCTAGCTACTCTATAAAACTACTGTATGTTTACCTTGAGAATTCTTGGAAACCTCACAGACAAAGTTTTAACCCTTCTAATGCATAGGAATCTTATATAAAACACATGTGTATTTAACTACAGCACAGAACGTGATAAAGTTTATAAAATCACCTATTATAAGCATAATAATGAACATTCTGCTATATTATAATTATTATTTATAAAGCTCCAACAAGTTCTAACAAACACGTATTTGTAACCAGACAAGTTGGACGCACAGAAACAGAGGAATTGAGGGCCCTGCTCAATGAGCTTACATGCTAGAGGCAATGGGGTATAGCGACACAAAAGGCAGAAAAGTAAGTTAGAAAAGTAGGTTAATATGATAGTATTCATTGAGGGCTTAGTGTTTTGTTTTGATGAGAGTTTCAGGAGAGGAATCTGGGTGTGGGGAGGGAAAGCTGCTCACACTCACAGTTTAGTTGATATGCTTTCCTAAAGAAGTAAGTTTTCAAAGATTTTTTTGAAGGAGTGGAGATTTGGTAAAAACAGGCCCGGACTTGCCATTGGGATGATCTCCCCTGCCAGCCTATAAAGAGCTAGCGCTATCCGAGCCTATTCCGTGCCTAGCCGGTGGGGAGGGAGATTAAAGATCTCCCTCACCAGCCCTCAGGCAGTCAAAGACGGCCGCCGGCTGGGGGAGGGGGGCTGGGGAGAGAGGACCCGAGGAACTCTGGCTTGCAGATTGGAGCATTGCGGTGGTTACCAATCTCACGAGAGTGAACTCTAGCCTCACGGGCTAGAGTTCACTCTCACCACTAGGACCACTAGGGATGGCTGCAATGTCCCCTATACACTCTGAATCCTCTATACACAAACACACTATAGATCTCGTATTTACGCTCTGGGTCCAAACACACACTACATTCCTTACATACAAACTCTGGATCCCCTATGCACACACTAGACTCCTTGTAAGCAAACACATACTACATTCCCTCAACACACACACTCTTCAATCTCTATACACACTATGCTCCCTATACACACTCTCACTCTCTACAGCTCCTAGTCACACACAAAACATCACACTACAATCAGCTCACTGTACAGACACACAATCCCACAAGCTCCAAGCACATGCACGATATTCTTTACTGACCCTTTTGTCTCCTGGTATCCCACTTATAGAGACACCAGAGACAAGTTACAAGCAAACACAGCACAAGCATATTAATAAAAATGCTTGCACTGCGCAGAACAAATAACACATTTTCACATGCTAGAGCTCTTCAGCAGAGCTTTGCGCATAGTCTGCCCTGGAAGAGCATTGAATCAACATGCTTTGCCATTGGTGATGACAAAACCCTCTGGCCCCGCCTCCTTCTCAGTAGGCCGCTGTGATTAAAAAATGCTTGAGCCAGATTTTTTCCCCAGTCTGGCCCTGGGTGGAAGTCTAACAGAGAGGGGAAAGGTGTTCCATAGGACCGGTGCAGCCTTATAGAAGTCTTTATGGTGAGCATCAGAGGTAGGAGTACGAACAGAGGTTAGACATAGAGTGCGTAGGGGCCTAGATAGGACATATTTGGGTATTAGTGAGGCTAAGGAGGTTGGAGCAGTATTGTGTAGAGATTTCTAAGCAAGTATCAGGATCTTAAATTGAGCCCTATATACAGGAAGTCAATGTGGGGATATGACCATACATTGCAAATTAAGCAAATGGATCTCTCATATCTCATTTGGAGCCATAAGCCTACACAAAGGATGTTTCAGGTGTGTACAGGTACACCAAATTCAAAGGACACATTTGTATTCCCACAGTCTCTTTAGCTCTCTCGGAATAATATTGTATGAGTTTCGGTAAAGTTGTTGTGCTTTTGAATTGAAGAAAAAAACAAAACACCACACCAAAACAGGACTATATATACACATCTGGTCTGAATTGTATTTGTAAGTAATTTTAAAAAAAATTCTCACTCTCTACAGCTCCCAGCCACACATTACCCCACAAACAAAACCGACCTATTTACACAACATCACACCACAATCAGCTCACTGTGCAGACACACAATCCCACAAGCAAGCTCCAAGCACAAAATTTCGATTACATTTTTTTGGGGGGTGGCGAACAGCCTGATGTAATGAGCCGAGCATGTCTACATTAGATTATCTTGGAATCTGTCTAGACTGTAACTGGTTAACCCTGGACAGTTTGTAAAAAGTATAATTATGCCACAGAAATATAGAAATAAAATGCAAAGAATGATAAAGCTGTATGTGCTCACTTACATATTGCTGTTCAACAACACTCTGAGAGTGTTATAACAACATGATGTCACAGTGTCATTAAAAGAAAAAGCCTTACAATATGTGAATGTTGCGCGTCAGTATTTCTCATTATTTGCATTTATTACAATTCCTTACATATTGCAGCCATTATATAAGAGTGAGATAACATGCCAAACATACATTAGCAACATTTCGCAGCTCTCTGCATTCCTCCTCCGATATGACGTTATCCAGCTGAACCCTCTGTGTGCCGTTGAGGTGCGCAGAGTTGAACACAAGTTTTACACCTTGATACAGCAAAGGACCTCCTGCAATATATATATATAAACAGAATATCAATAAGCAAGCTTGCAACTGCACAGATTACTCTTCAACGCAGCTCTGTATTAATCTGCAAGAATGGAGCATAAAGCAAATGAGACTAGCGCCATTTCATTTTATGGCCTGTAAGATGCCACCTGCTTCAGTGAAAGATGAATGGAAACACTAAAATAAAACTGCTCAACGTCAACAAAACATCTGCAAACATATTTTAACTCTTTATTGCTCCTTCCTGATTCCCACTGTTTTATATCCAGCCTGTCACAAGGATGCTATAAACGAAACAGTACATACAGCTATCACAGTTTAAGCACGCTATTTTGTAGTGCAGAATGACATTTAATCACTTGTAGATGGCATTTAAGATCATATTATGGGTTGGATTGGGTTTTCAGATGTTCTTGTGGTAGCCCTGATCAATACTTTCATTTGAGTGTTGAGTGGCTGTTTTATCATTGGTTTAAATATATAGGGAATATATATAAGAAATAGTAATACTGCTATTGGTATTATTTTTAATTCTAAGTCTAAAAAAGACCCACAGAACCCATGTGAAATAGTAATATAAATGGCAGCTCTAAGATGTGGTGATTTAATCAGAAACACACACATACATGCTCTGTCAATGCAATATTAATGACTGCTCTAGTTCAGCACCCAATCATTAATATTACTACTGGTATTTATATAGCGCCAGCATATTCCGCTTTACAATATTATCAAAGGGGGAGATTTAACAATAAATGAAAGATTAAAAAAAAACTTACAGGAACAATAGGTTGAAGAGGGCCCTGCTCAAACGGGCTTACAGTCTATTGGAGGTGGGGGGTAAAACATAACAGGACAGGAGGTAGCAATCAAACAAGGTGGTGTGAAGGAGAACTGGAGGAGAGAATAGAGTGCTACCCTTTATGAGAGAGCAAGGGACAGGTATGTGAGGTAGAGGTTACTCTGGGAGGCCATAAGCTTTCCTAAAGAGATGGGTTTTAAGGCACTTTTCAAAATGATTGAAGACTAGGGGAGAACTTGATGGCAGTAGGAAGCTATTCCAAAGGAAAGGAGCCACCCACAAGAAGTCCTGCAATCGTGAGTGGGCTGTACGGGAGCGAGCAGCAGACAGGAGGTGGTCACGGGCAGAGCGAAGAGACCAAGAAGGGGAATACCTGCGGATCAGTGAAGAGATATAGGAGGAGCTAGAATTGGTCAGTGCTTTATAGGTGTGGATTAGTACTTTGAATTGACTCCTACAGGATACAGGAAGCCAGTGTAAGGACTGACAGATGGGAGTGGTGTGAGGGGAGCGACAGGAGAGGAAAATCAGTCTAGCTGCAGCATTCATGACAGACTGTAGCGGGGCAATACGACTTGTGGGAAGACCTATCAGGAGAGAGTTACAATAATCGATGCGTGAGATTACTAGAGCATGAACAAGCTCCTTAGTAGTATCTTTTGTAAGAAAGGGGCGGATGCGGGCTATATTTTAAGGTGGACTCTACAGGATTTGCTAACAGACTGGATGTGAGGCTCAAATGTGAGGCCAGAATCAAGTATAACGCCAAGACAGCACGCTTGCAAGGATGGACTGATGAGGGTACCACTAACTTGAAGGGAGAGTTAAGGAGGAGGATCAGTATTAGGAGGAGGAAAGACAAGGAGTTCAGTTGTAGAGAGACTGAGTTTCAAAAAGCGAGAGGACATCCAGTCAGAGATAGAAGAAAGGCAAGCAGTGACACATTGCAGGACAGCAGGGGAGAGGTCCGGGGAGGAGAGGTATATCTGAGTGTCATCAGTGTACAGGTGGTATTGGAATCCAAATGAGGTAATAAGTTTGCCAAAAGAGACAGTATAAAGACAAAATAGAAGGGGACCACGTACAGCGCCCTGGGGGACTCTAACAGAGACAGGACGAAGGGAGCAGGTATCATTAGAAAAGGAGACACTGAATGAGCGTTGGGAGAGACAGGAGAAAAACCAAGAGAGGACAGTGTCACAGAGACCGAGTGATTGGAGAGTTTGGAGAAGAAGAACATGGTCAACAGTGTCAAAGGCAGCAGAGAGGTCAAGAAGAATTCGTATGAAGTAGTTCCCTTTGGATTTAGCTGTGATTAGGTCGTTAGTGACTTTAATAAGAGCAGCCTCAGTAGCGTGGAGGGGGCAGAAGCCAGACTGAAGAGGGTCAAGGAGAGAGTTGGAATTGAGGAAACAAGTCAGATGGGTAAAGACCAGTCTTTCCAGAAGCTTTGAGAAAAAAGGGAGCAGGGATATGGGATGATAGTTCGAAGGGGAGGACTGGTCAAGAGATGTTTTTTTAAGATAGGTACTACAGTAGCATGTTTATGGGCAGCAGGGACAACACTAGAAGAGAGAGAGCAGTTGAAGATGTGTGTTAAGGAAGGCACAAGACAAGAGGAGAGAGATCTGATAAGGTGAAACAGGACCGGATCAAGCAGGCAAGTGGTGGGGCGAGAGGAAAGGAGAAGCGCAGCCACCTCTTGTTCAGTAGCCTGGGAGAAAGTCTGGAGGGGACGAAAGTCATGATCCAGGTTTGGTTGAGCAATAGAGTGGAAAGGTGGTGAGAATTCGTTCCTTAGCTGTTCAATCTAATCAGTAAAGTAGCATGCAAAGCAATCGGTGGTAAGCTTAGTTTGGGGGATGGAAACAGCAGCGTAAAGAAGGGAGTTAAAGGTATTAAAAAGACGCCTGGGATTGCGGAAGCATGAACTAATGAGGGAGGAAAAGTATGACTGTTTGGCAAGGGCAAGGGCTGTATGAACACAACATGAATTTGTAGTGGAGGAAGTCTGACTGGGTGTGTGACTTCCTCCAGCAGAACGGGAGCATCTCTGCAGGTAGCGTGTTGATTTAGTGTGCCACGGTTGGGGGCATGTTCTCTTCAAGGTGCATGTTTGGAGCAGGGCTGCAGCATCCAGGGCAGAGATGAGAGTAGTGTTATATGAGGAGATAGCCAGTGAGGGATAGGAGAAAGTAGGGATGGGAATCAATATTAGCTGATAGCTGCTGGAGGTCAATATAATTCAGATTTCTTCTTAGTTGAGGGGGGTTAGGTTGAGGATGATGAGGATGGCCACCTCAGCCCCCCCCCCCCAGGCTGGCATGCGCTAATGTTTCATGCGGGCTCCGCAGTGATGCCTGAGCCGGAATATGATGTCACTCCGGCCCCAGCATCACTAAGAGGCATGCGAGGAAGCTGAGCAGAGAGCTCAGAGCTCCCTCGCCGCTAGCCTCCACCGCTCACCTGTCTGCCAGACCTCCCGACCGCCCGCCAAGCTGCAGCCAGCCTCACTGGGTGAGTGTGTCAGTGTGTGTCTGTTAGTGAGTGTATGTCTGTTGGTGTGTGTCTGTTAGTGAGTATTAGTGTGTCTGTTAGTGTGTGTTTGTTAGTGAGTGTGTTAGTGAGTGTGTGTCTGTTAATGTGTCTGAGTTTTAGTGTGTCTGTTAGAAAGTGTCTGTTTGTAAGTGTTCGTGTGTGTTATTAAGTGTTTCTGTCACTGAGAGTGTATATGTGTTTGTCAGTGAGTATGTATGTGTGTTTGTCAGTGAGACTATATACATGTTTGTCAGTAAGTGTGCATGTGTATCGGTGAAAGTGTATCTGTCCGTGTATATGTGTGTCTGTCGGGTAATGTGAGTATGTATGTAACTGTGAGTGTAACTGTGAATGAGGGAGTTTGTATGTCTGTGAAGGTGTGCTTAAGTGAAAGAGTGTGTTGGTTAAACAATGTGTGTGACAATGACTGTGTCTGTGTGAGTGTATGTCAGTGCATGCATCAGTGAGGGTGTGTGTCTGTCAGGAAGAGATATTTGGAAGTGGGGTGCCGGAGCAGGGGGGGGGGGTGGTGTTAAGTTTTGTCATGCCTAGGGCAGCACAAAACCAGAATACACCACTGGCTACTAAATATTTAACATAACTAAACAGAGTAGAAAGATCTATAAATGGCACAAATTTAAATAATCACAAACTGTGCTAGTTCCAACTTTGACCACTAGATGTCAATAACAAACAGTGAAAATAGTAGAGAGAAATTTAAAAAAACTATAGACAGCAGGGAACTTTGTTCCCATCCGCATTTCTTAGAACACTTAAAAAAGTTCTAAATATTTAAAGTTTTTTTTTCATCCTCAGCTCCACAAATTCCTTTCAGTAAGAGATGGAATGAGTGCATTCCTAAAGTAGACATATTCCCTTGTGAGTAGGATTTGTTGAATAAGTGTATTGTACACAATGAACTCTATAGTGGGTGAGTAGAATTGACAGATCGATAGATCGATACTAGGTGTGGTACAGATGCCATTGTTCACATATATCCAAGATTATTTAACTTAGGTGTAAATACTTAGGGAAATCTTTATTGAAGCAAAACTGGGGCAGTTCTGGATTGATGAGCAATGGCAGATACATATTCTGTTTCCTTAATGAGTCCTTCTCAGTAAGTACTATTTTGCAATGATACTATGATAGATAGTCTGTAATAACCATACACGTTTATACATACAGACGAATGCTTGTGGTTTACTCTGCCAATAGCACTTACCTTCTCTAAGTTGCCGGTCAATCTTCTGCACTGCCTTCCTCCCTGATAAAAGTCCAGTGACATCGGTTAGTTCAATCTGAGTCCCTGATGGATTCCTGTGTCATAGAGAGAAGGAAAGGTCTGTTATTATTATTATTATTATTAATATTATTATTATCGCCATTTATATAGCGCCAACAGATTCCGTAGCGCTTTACAATATTTTGAGGGGATGTCACAATAAATAGGACAATTACAAGAAAACTTACAGGAACGATAGGTTGAAGAGGACCCTGCTCAAACGAGCTTACAGACTATAGGAGTTTTAACATAATTAACAAATAAAGAGACACAATCAAGTTTTTGTTTAATGGTAAAATGCAATAAAAAACAAATCCCAATGTGGTCCCAAAGACCACATTTATAAAACTGATCAAACAGTTGCAAGTTGCCATATAACCTATTATGAGCTTGATGATGAAACTTTGCTGGCAAAGCGCCCAGTAGGCAAGCTTTTATAACGGACAAACACTATTTGGCATGTGCTCAGTATATGTGAATTTTTGCAATGCACATAAAAATGTCATAACATCATATTTGCTTCAAATGATGGGCTGACCATTGCATGTATTTCATGAATATGTATGGGACAAAACAGTGTGTGAGGGGGTGAAAAATAAATTATTAATAGAACACAATAAAATTCTGTGGTGCTATAGTGCGTACAAACAAAAGTAACAGTGACATAGCAGGTGTAACCTACAGGAACAAGAAGGGATGATGGTCCTGCTCACATGAGCTTTCATCAGCATTTTTTTACCTTAACCTCTTAAGGACTAAGGCATTTTAGAAATGCAATATGTTTGTGACCAAGGCCTCATTGGTGTTTTTGACAAGTATTAATTTTACCACAATTTTCCCCTTTCTGTTTTAATGCACCCATACAATATATTTAAAGGAAAGATAGGGCTTTCTGTTGGTACCCTATGAGCACACATAACACAATATTATAGTATGAAAATGTAAAAAAATGAGGAAATTATAATTTATTTTTAAAAACATTTTTTCCAGTTACATGTAATCATTTCTACACACTAAGTGCAAGTAAAGAAAACTAACTCAAAATAGATTCACCAATTAGTCCTGATCATTAAAATGTCCAATTTGTCTTTGATATCACTACATTTTTAGAAATTATAAAACAGTATATATTTGTAGAAAGTACATTCCCCAGGCTACGTAATTAAGAGCATGTTGACACTTTTCATGTAATAATTTTATGACAAACCTAGCACAAATTACTTAATTTGTGTGTATGGGGGAGGCGGGGGGGTTATTCATGGACCTTGCTTGCCCCAGTACTAAACACACCATAATTATATTCTGCTTCTTTTCACGAGTACAATGATACCACACACGTATACCTTATCCCCTAGTAATAGCCCTAATCTGACCCTTATTCAGACCTCTAATCCAATCCTTAATGCAACGTTTTATCCAAACAATAATCTAACCCAGTGGTAGTCAACCTTTTTCTACCTACCGCCCACTAATGCATCTTTTTGGTTGAAAACATTTCCTTACCGCCCACCAGTTTTCGCGCAAGTGCGGAATATTTTTTCGAAAGGAGGGTGTTTTTAAAAAAAATAAATGTACGTACATTTATCTTTTTATTTCTACTTAATGCATGTTTATAATGTTTTTAACTTTAGAAAGTTTAATGAAAAAACAGTAAAGTAAATTGAAATTACCTTTACTAGTGATTAATGAGATCCTTGAGGTTGATGCTGCAAGACTAAATATTTGATATCTGGTTCGATTTTCGTAAAGAACAAACGAAGGTCTCCTCTTTCGGTGATATTCAGATGGCTTCTCTGTTTGCGCATAATATGATTTCTCATCTGTGCGTCAGCTCCCCTCCTCTCCCTCCTCAATTCCCCACCTTTTTTTTTTCCCTTTTTTTTCCCCCTTTTTTTTTTTAAACCTTCCTTATAGCAATTCCCAGTAGGAAGGCTGAGCGAGGTATCCCACTTACTATTACTTACTATAGCCCACTATAACAGACAGGCACACATACATACCTACAGACACACACAAGACACATATACATACAGACAGACAGGCACACATACGAACAGACAGGCACACATACATACAGACACACACACACAGACATGCATACAGACACACACACACACACACACAGACATGCATACAGACACACACACAAAGACACATACACACATAAGGCATACATACAAAGACACATACACACAACACATACATACAAAGACAAGACACACATACATACACACATATATACAGACAGACACACACACATATATACAGACAGACACACAAAGACACACATACATACACACACACACAGACACATACATATACATATAGACAGACACACACAAGACATACATACATACCCCCATGCGGTCTGTGTGTTAGCTGGGAGGAGTGACGTGCAGTCACTTCCTCCCAGCTCTGTGATGTAATCACAGGGGGCCCGGTCGCGCTGTTAAAGCGCCCAGCGCTGACCGGGCCCGCTCACAATCCACATCCATCGGGTGGCCCTGACAGCATAGGCCACCCGATGGACCCCTCCATATGCGGCCCCGGCGGTTTGCCGCACGGGCCGGGGCTGCAAGTGGTGATGGCGGTACCCGGTCGCACAGGTACAGCCGGCTCGCACCCGCCCGCCCATCTAATCTCTCAAAATTAGAAAATCCCTACCGCCCACTTGGAATCCTGAAACGCCCACTAGTGGGCGGTAGGGACCAGGTTGACGACCCATGGTATAGGATATTTGATACCCTACTAACCTCAACATCTGAGGAAAGGGATTTAGGGGTAATTATTTCTGATGACTTAAAGGTAGGAAGACAATGTAATAGAGCAGCAGGAAATGCTAGCAGAATGCTTGGTTGTATAGGGAGAGGTATTAGCAGTAGAAAGAGGGAAGTGCTCATGCCATTGTAAAGAACACTGGTGAGACCTCACTTGGAGTATTGTACGCAGTACTGGAGACCATATATTCAGAAGGATATTGATACTTTAGAGAGAGTTCAGAGAAGGGCTACTAAACTGGTTCATGTATTGCAGGATAAAACTTACCAGGAAAGGTTAAAGGACCTTAACGTAGAGCTTGGAGGAAAGACGAGACAGGGGGAATATTATAGAAACATTTAAATATATAAAGGGAATCAGCACAGTAAAGGAGGCTATATTTAAAAGAAGGAAAATTACCACAACAAGAGGGGGAAAGGTTAGAGGGGAAAAGGTTTAAAAATATCAGGAAGTATTACTTTACTGAGTGGGTAGTGGGTGTATGGCATAGCCTTCCAGCTGAAGTGGTAGAGGTTAACACAGTAAAGGAGTTTAAGCATGCGTGGGATAGGCATAAGGCTATCCTAGACTTAAGATAAGGCTGGGGACTAATTAAAAGTATTTTGAAATATTGGGCAGACTAGATGGGCTGAATGGTTCTTATCTGCCGTCACATTCTATGTTTCTATAAACAGTATGCTTGTTGGGCATGTCAGTTAGCAACAAACTACCCTGATCAGTTTAGTGTGCAGCGGCAGACACTGTAAAGATGTAAATAGGAGCAGCTGGCGTCAATCTAAGAACTTAACTCATGTTATTTAATGGATGGAACAAGCACATATGTCTGTGAGGCTCAAGGAACTGCAACAATATATGATTTACTGTGAGAGCACTGCTTTCCACACTGTAACTGCAGCCCATTTTTCAGTGGGAAGAGTCTAAGAAAGGAGTTTTACATAAATCATTTCAATACACTAGACTAAAAAAAGCTACAGTTTTTTTTTGTTTGTTTTTTTACGGTTTTTTGTTTTTTTAAAAGAACCAATACCAAGACACTACCATATAAACAATTATGGTTGACCACTTAAGGACCACATGACTGTCTTTGCTGTCATGCAGTGCATTGCTTTAATATCCAGTGATGGCATATAAAGTTGGGCAGTAAAAGTACCAGTAAGCAAGATCATTTAGTTGGGTATTTCTAAGTGTGCCCCCAGGCTGCAGAGTTTAAAAAAGGTAGTACCCAGGTATCGTGCTTCCATAATAAATCTAAAAGTAATTGTGCCCCCTTCCACCTGGCACAGTCCTTTCCAGTGTCAGGGAGATCCACAGGGTCTGAAAAGACACTGGTGAGGTTCTCCCTGCTTGTCCCCTGCTGCAGCAGCAGTGCTGGGCTCTGCCCGCTGCCCAGCACCTATGTCAGATTCTGCGGAGATGGCTCTCCCTCTCTTGCTACAATCAGACAGTACAGATGACATACATCAGTAGAGGGAGGTGGAATTAGGACTGGGATTAGAGAGTGGGATTCTGGTATGATTATGGGTAGGGTTATAGTTTAGAGTATGGGTTGGATTAGTGGTAGGAAAAGGGGTTAGATTTGTGGTCGGATTATAGGTTAGATCATGGGTCGTCAACCTGGTCCCTACCGCCCACTCGTGGGCGTTTCAGGATTCCAAGTGGGCGGTAGGGATTTTCTAATTTTGAGAGATTAGATGGGCAGGTGGGAACTCTGACTCCCATCCACCTGAGCCACCACTGGACCCCAGGGAAAGTCACCCTCCTGCACCTAGAAGGTAGGAAACAGGAGGGTGACTAAAATATTTTGTGATTTTGTTTGTGTATGTGTCTTTGTATGTATGTCTTGTGTGTGTCAGTCTATATGTATGTGTCTGTGTATGTATGTGTGTCTTTGTGTGTCTGTATATATGTATGTGTGTCTGTCTGTATATATGTGTGTATGTATGTGTGTCTTGTCTTTGTATGTATGTGTTGTGTGTGTATGTGTCTTTGTATGTAGGTCTTGTGTGTGTGTGTCTGTGTCTGTATATATGTGTGTGTGTCTTTGTATGTGTCGTGTGTGTGTGTCTGTATGTGTGTTTTGTCTTTGTATGTATGTGTTGTGTGTGTATGTGTGTCTTGTGTGTGTCTGTCTGTGTGTATGTGTCTTTGTATGTATGTCTTATGTGTGTATGTGTCTTTGTATGTGTGTGTCTGTATGCATGTCTGTGTGTGTGCGTGTGTCTGTATGCATGTATGTGTGTGTGTGTCTGTATGTATGTGTGCCTGTCTGTTCGTATGAATGTGTGCCTGTCTGTCTGTATGTGTGTCTTGTGTGTGTGTGTGTGTCTGTAGGTATGTATGTGTGCCTGTGTTATAGTGGGCTATAGTAAGTAATAGTAAGTGGGATACCTAGCTCAGCCTTCCTACTGGGCATTGATATAAGGAAGGTTAAAAAATGAAAAAAAAAAAAAGTGGGGAGGGGAATTGAGGAGGGAGAGGAGAGGAGCTGACGCACAGATGAGAAATCATATTATGCGCAAACAGAGAAGTCGTCTGAATATCACCGAAAGAGGAGACCTTCGTTTGTTCCTTACAAAAATCGAACCAGATATCAAATATTTAGTCTTGCAGCATCAACCTCAAGGATCTCATTAATCACTAGTAAAGGTAATTTCAATTTACTTTATTGTTTTCTCATTAAACGTTCTAAAGTTAAAAACATTATAAACATGCATTAAGTAGAAATAAAAAGATAAATGTACGTACATTTTTTTTTTTTTTTTTTTTAAAACACCCTCCTTTCGAAAAAATATTCCGCACTTGCGCGAAAACTGGTGGGCAGTAAGGAAATGCTTTCAACCAAAAAGATGCATTAGTGGGCGATAGGTAGAAAAAGGTTGACTACCACTGTCCTATACTCTGCCTTTGGGTTTTTACGTCCAAGGTGCATTATCTTGCACTTATCCACATTGAACATGGCGCACTGCGGAATATGTTGGGACAATTAATAATAATAATAATAATAAGAGTTTTATTTATCAAGAAGAATCCATTTAATAGAAGTAATAGAAAAAGGTGACAGAAAGCCTCTCCCAAAATTCCAGGATATTTAAATTCAGATCCTCCTCTCGGATGTCATTAATCGCCATAATTTTAATCTCTATGTATGAAACAAGTGAGCTATATGTTGTAATAGACACAATGAAAGAGTGGGAAAAAACACCCAGTATACGTCTATAAAATAAAAGAACCACCTGGAAATGCAGACCAGGATAAGTAGCTCAAATGGAGATCTATAATAATATTAAACACAACATAGCGTAATATAGTAATAACAAAATTAGATATGTGGTGTTAGTAGAAAACTCACAAACATGTGATGAATCAGGCTTTTCACCCCACGAGGGGGTTAAACAAACCAGGAGAGTGAAAGGTCTCACATGATGTACATACTTATATATGGAAAGGAAAAAGAAAGCATATGGTGAAGTAAAATCAAAACATGGAAAGATTAGAATGCACTTTCAAACTGTAGTAAAATCACAAGCATATCTCCACACAGGATGGAATATAGCAGCAGCGTGGCAGATCTTTGGAAAATAGCCAACAGTAGCAAAATAGTTCAAAGTAAAATAAAATAACAATAAAAGACAATAAAGTCCAAACTTAGTAGAATCCAATGCGTTTCGTCCGACGAGGGACTTCCTCAGGGATACTAGTTCACCATGATGGGAACTTCTTATAAAGCCGGCAACTCCGATCGATCCGTTTCACCTGATGGCGTGCGTTCCACTGTGGGACGCAGGGACATGTCTTCTATGTGGCCAGGGACAGATGCTGATATGGATCAATAGAGTGTAGAGTTCAGATAGAGAATATGTACTGCACGTGCGCATGCTCCAAAATAGGAACATGCTCACATGATCACTGAAAACAATCTTGGACACCTGTGATAATTAGATTGCCAGGTGAGCCCAATTTAAGGAAAAACTACTAAAGGAGGGTGTTCCACATTATTAAGCAGAGCACTATTTTAATGCAATATGGGGAAGAAAAGGATCTCTCTGCTGCCAAAAAGAGTGAAATAGTTCAATGCTTTGGACGCGGTATGAAAACATGAGATATTTAACGGAAACTTAAGCGTGATCATCGCACTATTAAGAGATTTGTGGCTGATTCAGAGCACAGACGGGTTGGTGCAGATAAAGGCACATTGAGGAAGATTTCTGCCAGACCCATGCATCGGATCAAGAGAGCAGCTGCTAAAATACCATTACATAGCAGCAAACATATATTTGAAGCTGCTGGTGCCTCTGGAGTCCCACGGACATCAAGGTGTAGAGTACTCCAGAGTCTTGCAACTGTGCATAAACCTTCTATTCGGCCACCACTAACCAATGCTCACAAGCAGAAACGGCTGCATTGGGCAGAAAAATACATGAAGACTAATTTTCAAACAGTCCTGTTCACTGATGAGTGCCGTGCAACCCTGGATGGTCCAGATGGATGGAGTAGTGGATGGTTGGTGGGTGGCCACCCTGTTCCAACAAGGCTGCGACATCAGCAAGGCGTTGGTGGAGTCATGTTTTGGGCCGGAATCATGGGAAGAGAGCTGGTCGGCCCCTTTAGGGTCCCCGAAGGTGTAAACCTCTGCAAAGTATGTGGAGTTTCTGATTGACCACTTTCTTTCCTGGTACAGAAGGAAGAACTATGCTTTCTGTAATAAAATCATCTTCATGCATGACAATGCACCATCTCATGCTGCAAAGAATACCTCTGCATCAATGGCTACTATGGGGATAAAAGGAAAGTCATGGTGTGGCCTCCATCCTCCCCTGACCTCAATCCTATTGAGAACCTTTGGAGCATCCTCAAGCAAACAATCTATGAGGGTGGGAGGCAGTTTACATCCAAACAGCAGCTCTGGGAGGCTATTCTGACATCTTGCAAACAAATTCAAGCAAAAACTGTCCAAAAACTCAAGTTCAATGGATGCAAGACTTGTGAAGCTGCTATCAAATAAGGGGTCCTATGTTAAAATGTAACGTGACCTGTTAAAATGTTTAAAAGTTAAAATGTTGTTATAAGTTTAATTGCAAAAGCTTTTGATTTCAGTAAATATGCTGCAAACACAACAAATGACAATTTTCAGTTCTTTACAACCTATAAAGTGTTTTGAAACTTACTGTGTGTAATAATTTGGAACAGTGCATTGTAAGTTTTTTATGTTTAAAAACAATACTGTTATCATTAGGAGGTTTGTTCAATAAAATTTGAATTGTACTCTTAATAGTTGATAACATGAGAATTATGCTGACTGTTATTTACATCAATTATTTAGGGAAATGAGAAAAATATAATTTGCATAATAATTTGGAACAGGGTATATATACAGAGCGGAATAAAAAAAATTGGATTTAGACAACACAGTATAATCAAATAGAGATATACTTGACTTTACATACAAATGCTATACAACATTGTATAGCATTTGTATGTAAAGTTAATTATCTCTCTATTTGATTATACTGTGTTGTCTAAATCCAATTTTTTATTCCACTCTGTATATATGTCTGTAATTCCATATATACTCCATATTTACAACTCTATTTTATATTTTTTATATTTTTATATTATTTAATTGATTTTTATATCATTTTTACACCATTGTCATTATACATATTTGTATACTTTGTTTATTCCCTATTTCATTTTTGTATTTGTAATTAGATTTATTACTGGTTTCTGATGTTTTTTTCATTGCCTGGTATCGTGCAGTACATATTCTCTATCTGAAAGCTGCACCCTATTGATACATCTCGGCATCCATCCCTGGCCACATAGAAGACACGTCCTTGCGTCCCACAGTGGAACGCACGCCATCAGGTAAAACGGATCGATCAGAGTTGCCGGCTTTATAAGAAGTCCCCATCATGGTAAACTATTACAGATCCCCGAGGAAGTCCCTCGTCGGATGAAACGCGTTGGATTCTACTAAGTTTGGACTTTATTGTCTTTTATTGTTATTTTATTTTGCTTTGAACTATTTTGCTGCTGTTGGTTATTTTCCAAAGATCTACCACGCTGCTGCTATATTCCACCCTGTGTGGAGATATGCTCGTGATTTTACTACAGTTTGTAAGTGCATTCTAATCTTTCCATGATTTGATTTTACTTCACCATATGCAGTCTTTTTCCTTTCCATATATAAGTATGTACATCATCTGAGACCTTTCACTCTCCTGGTTCGTTTAACTCCTGGTGGGGTGAAAAGCCTGATTCATCACGTTCGTGAATTTTCTACTAACACCACATATCTAATTTTGTTATTACTATATTACGCTATGTTGTGTTTATTATTATTATTATTATAGATCTCAATTTGATCTACTTATCCTGGTCTGCATTTCCAGGTGGTTCTTTAATTTCATATACGTATACTGGGTGTTTTTTCACACTCTTTCTTTGTGCTTATTACTTATTAGGTGTCTGTGAGGTACACCTGGGAACACTTCTAGTTTTTACGTATACTACTGTTTACTTTAGTGTGTATAATATTTTTAGTTTTTTTCACTATATGTTGTAATAGAGCATTAGGCCGGTAAATATAGTCTAGCTTTTGGGCTAAAAATGAACCTTGTTCATGAACTGTAAGTAATATAACTATTTATAAATGTATAAATATACCTATGTAAAATAATGTATATTTACTGATCCATCCAATATTTAAGAATTTAACTATAGTCAGGTAGAACTAAATATAAAAAATTCCTACACGTCTCCTCAATCTTTATGTTGACTATAGTTACAGTTCTAAATCCTACACGATCACCACATCAATTTATTAAGTATATAAATGGAATCTTCTAACTTCCTGTCCAGAGTAAACTTATTACACATACCGGTTTTCATCTTGTCGATCTCCACCAGTAATCCAGAAATCCTGCAACAAGACAGCACAATCAAACAGCTTTCTAGCAACTTGATAATTTCAGTAAATTTCACAAATCAGACAACACAATCTCATTCCTAGATGCAGACATCTGTATTAGAACATTTGGGATCAATTTATTCTGTCTCCCTAAGAACATGACTGCTTCTGTGCCGGCTGTCACCTGAAATAGATGCTGCACATGACCCATCATCTAACACTCCTTTTGCTTTGCAGAGTACCTACAAATGAGCTCAAAAGCATCGTTTGTAATACTTTCCTCCACTGCATGAAAGCAGACAGGAGGGTGAATGTCATTATTTAACACAAGTATTTATATAATATCCATTAGGACTGTTATTGAAACCAGAAGAACCGGAGTTGAAGTGCAGTGTTTGCTAATTCGTAGATCACTCACAATCACAATCTATTATTCGAATGTGACCAAATATCCCTGTTACTGGAGCATTGTGCTTTCAAAATGGACATAATGTACCTATTTAAGTTGTTTCTTTCTTGAACAGCATGGTGCTATTTCACTTCTGAAAAAGATAGAGCTCAGGAAATACAAAACTATATTTCCAGAGTTTTGGCCAGAGTAACATTAAAGACAACTGATAGGCAGCTCAAGGGATAACTGTGTACATATGTTTCCAGGGATCTTCAGAGCTTTGCATCTCAGAGGAAAAGCCTAGATCTAAAATAAAATACTATAAGCGATGCAGCTACATATTTTTAATTTATTGGGTTTTGAACATGTAAGAGATATTGCATTGTGGTTTTGAAGAACAAATGAAGTTATTTTGCTGGATTCAGTTGGGCGAGCAGTTACAGAGTTATGATTATCATAATACATACTGATGAAAAAGGTTTGCTTCTAGAATCAAATGAGGAGGTTTTACCCTTTGTGTAAAATGAAGATATTTGAGCACCAATATACTCAAATGGTTTTTATACAATGAAACCTAGCAAATTAAAATCACTTTCTGGCAATACAAAGAAACAATACATCTAGGGCCCCTCCTGCACAAACTACATGAACCGTTTAGCAAGCAACTATGATCTAGAATAGCGTTATTTCATTTATAAATGTGAATTGCTACAAATTTTCATTAAAGGAACACAATACATCTTAGTGAAGTGGTCTGGGTGCAATGCCAACCGCCTGTTTGAAACCTGAAGTTGAATACATTTCCGTTAATCAGATATGGCAATACTTTCATTATAGGGTTACCTAGTCATAAGAGGTAGGCTCGGTGGTACAGGACTTCCTCATAGACTGAGAGGGATTAGCTGATGCTCAGCCAGTCAGCCAGCCCTTCACAGTAGGAGCTTCTGGGTTTAATTGCAAAAAGGAAGTATACAGGAGGCTTGTCCAATGGACCACAGGTAAGACATCAAACCGTTTGACTAGTTATATTGGGAAAATAGTGATAGGAGCCGCACTCAATCCCAGCAGTCACCCAGTGCTCCGGAGTAGGACCAGCAATCCCACAACGATAAAGCAGCACAAGAATTTCTCCAGGAACTCAAGGCATTCAAGTCACAGGCAGTTTTAACAGAACAAAAGGAGCAGTAACGTTTCGACCTGCTAAGAGGTTTTTGTCAAGCTTGCAGTGGTTATGGGACTTGGCATATTCCTTTAATAATATATATATATATATATATATATATATATATGAACTAAGATGTATAAAATATGCTTATTGTACATTAAGAAATAAGTGCACTTTATAAATAAAAACTTGAATATGAATAGCGATAAAAAAATCAAATATGCCATACAATCTCGTATGATCAGTGTTACTATTACAGCAATAATAACTTTTTAATGGGATTTATATACTTGAAACAATGGCTGTTACTGTCTTTTTAAACAAAGAATTAACACCCAGCCTAAATTACTCAGAAACAGATTTTCTTAAGAAGCTATGAGACTCAGCTGGTTCTGCTCCACTGATCACATAAAAACACTTCTGAACTACTGAGCTAAATTATACATCAGTGTGGAGAGGCACCTTCTTCACCTGCATTCTTTAAGGATGAAAGCATTTCACTGCTCTTTATAGAACTTTATTTGGTGGAAGAATTTGACTTGTCATTAAGCATTCTGTGAAGGGTGCTTGAGAGGAATGTGATATTCAAGCTAATTTGATACAACCACATACTCACATCACACATAGCGCTGTAAGGGGGGACGTGCATGGAATATAAGCTCTATTTTAACATAACCATAGCTCTATAAAATATTCCTTACTCCAGCCATATGCTCGAAAAATATGGTGGCCACTATACCATGTTCAGATCATGACAACAGCAAGTTTTCTCGCTAAAGTAAAGTGTCAGGATTTTTTTTAAGGATTTGCATATTTTAGTTTAAAAAAAAAAAAAAAAAAAAAGGATTTGAAAAATTCCTCCAAACACACAGTCTCAGCTAAAGTCTGCCATTTCCTTTTCTGTTCCTGCCAAATAGTGTGTTAGTAATACCCTCTTAAAATTGAAAAGGGGGTGCAAAGAATGCAGGAGAAGAAGAAAAGTATTCATTCCCCAAAAACATTACTGGTGATAAAATATGTATTCATGTTCTAAAACTAACAAGGAGGTTGTAGTGCCCTAGCAATGAACTTGCTCAGTAGACCATGCCTGGTTTTAATCGTAGCAGTGATACAGTAGAGCAGTGATAAAATCTATTTGCCATGTGTATGCAATTCCATTAATGCTTACAGGTTCATGATATGAAAATCCCAGGCCAGCAGCAGCAGATTGGAGAACTTCAGATTCCAAAATGTGACGGCTGACAAACTGCATGGCTTCCTATTAAAAAAACAAAACAAAAGGAACAATCAATCACCATAACTGGAAAGTAAAAATTCTAGAATAATTTCTTAAAATGTCATGTTTGAAAGACACTTTGTCATAAAAATATAAATGCTGCAACATTAAAGGCATATAGTTTACACGTCATTTCTGTGAAAACCAGCAGATTGCTTGCCTTCTTTTGGCATGGGAAATGATTTAATATCATAAACTCATCTGCTTTACATTTACACCTTGCCTTGGCTGGAGTTATGAATGTTCCCATTGCAGTAGAAGGTATCCCAGGGCCGAACAGTTGGCATCATTAACTAATACATTTGCTAGCATACTATAAAGGTTCCCCCTACTGTGAAATTATTACACGTTTTGGTTTTCTCTTGCAAAAGATTTTTTTTCTTTTTTGCATAATTTAGATTTACCACCTGTTCTCCGTTACAAAATGTCTGCTTGGGAAGATTATGTCAAGTTAGAAGGAACGCCACCATTTTTCTAACAGTTGGGACAACACTTACTTATCCCAGAACATAGCTCAGGAACGAGACAACCAACTAAGGCTTTGATTTTATAAGTTTTCCAAAGTATTCAATACAGTTAGAAAAAATTGGCAAATGATTCATCCACAAAATCCTCATGAGCGTTAATGGTGACTTCTGTAGATATGTAATTTGGAAGGTTTTTCTAACCATATTGAATAATTTAGAAAGCTTATTAAAAGGGCCTAAATTGGAAGATCTACTGAAACTACATCTGGGCAAACAGTGAAGGCTAAGATAAGTAGTTGTCCCACCACTGAAAGGAGAGAGTAATTATAGTTTCAACAATCATTCTGTTTGTGTCATTAGGTGAACTCCCAAAACAAAAAAGTGTTCAGACTGGCTGCAATTGAATGGTTACAATGGCATGCCCACCACAACTAAAGTAAGAATTTTTAATCTTTTATTATAATAAAGCAACTGTGATGCTATTCAAATGGAAGTTCCTGCCTCTCATTTTCTCTCCTACACATATAGAGGAGATATATATATATATATATATGTATATATATATATATATATATATATATACACACACATACACACACACACACACACACACACACACATACATACATACATACACATATCTCACTGAATCCGTTATCTGGAAACACCTACCGGTATTTGAATACCATGCTGTGGGATATATCCCTCTCCACTGAAGCACTTTAAACCCAGAGCCAGGGGTGATAGTGCTCTGGTGAGTTTTCTCCCAGATACCCCTACATATATCTTTGTGGTTTTATCAGATAGTCTGCATGTTTTTTATGTTATTATTTTGTAGAATATATTTTCAAAGGATCCAATAAGAGGCTGAATGCCTAAATTCAGTTTGGTTTCACGCTATGCTGAATTAGGGTCTGAGAGCTGAAAATTAGCACTGGCTTCTTGTGCTAAAGAGAATATGAACCTGTTTTTTTAAATTTCAAACTTATAAATGGCATACTCACAAGCAGGCTGAGCAACAGAGATGGTCACTGGGAAAGCAAGGAGTATAAGGGGTCAGAGCCTACTGGGCATTCTATATTGTAGGGCACAGAGGGACTGTGTGCATTTGTAACAGAGTAGAGATAGGCCCTCATGTCAAACACAGATTTGTATATACCATGTATAGCTAACCTTTAGAAGAAGTTCCCCTTGTTGCTCAGCCACATGTTATGAATATGGCATTGAGCAGCAAATCACAAATATAAATAATAATAAAAAAATAAAAAAGTCAGGTAGTTGGGGTCATCCGCAATATGTGGGTGTGGAGCTTTGATTTAACTGATTTCGGGAGCTTTAAAGACATTAGCATGATCAGTTATTAAATCTGTCAAATGTTAGAAAAATTGCTTAAATATATCACCAATAATCAGTGATAATAATAATAACTTACTATAAAAATTAATTATTAAAAGCACATTGTCAATGCCAAGACTCACGTTTCTTGGTTTAATATCTCCTGGGTCCATATATTCTGGAAGCAAGCTCTCATAAAAACTCACATTTTCAGACACATCTCTGTCCCCAGGATGAAACAGCAGATAAGACTTGGCACATTCCAAGGCTTTAACATGTTCTCCAACTGATAAAAACAGATAAAATGCAATATGACATTTACCATCACAGACTACTGTAAAGAAAAAATCCTCATAGTATACGTACTGAAAATATAAAACACTCAAAGTTATTTGCTATACCAGCAATTGTGTATAATTCTAAAAAGAGAACTTCAAAAATTACGCCATACTAAATAAGGTGAAATACATTTTTTTAACCCCTTAAGGACACATAACATGTGTTACATGTCATGATTCCCTTTTATTCCAGAAGCTTGGTCCTTAAGGGGTTAAATAACCCATCGAGGGTTAAAATGTGAAATCCTTAAGTAAATTATCAACAAATCACCATTTAGTGAATAACCACACATTAAAAGTTTCACTTAGGACAATACATGTGAAATTACCAATTTCATTCTTATTTTTATCTTCTCTCATAATAGTCTTTATTTCAAACACAATAGAAGCTTACACTAAGGCCTGAGGCATTGATTTAATATTGTTGGATAAGCTTTTCAAATTATATAATATTTTTGGACTTTTAAAATGACTTCAACATAATAGGATACCAAACTATATAATGTATTAAAAAAATATATTCGTATATAAAAAATTATCAAAATATTAAATTGTTTACAAATATTTTTCATAATATCAAATCATCTAAAACAGTATCCAAAAATATTAACCTTCCTGGCGGTCTGATTATGTCAGTATTTTTTTATGTTAAAGCAATGTATTGTGTGTATTTTTTTACACCAGGGGCTCATAGGGACATGGTAAGTGATACTACAGTGTAACCCTGAGCATGGCTGAAAAATAACGTCGAGCCACGCTCAGGATTACCGCCAGGGAGGTTAAAGGGGCTCTAAGGTCACCAAAACAGCTTTAGGTTAATGAAGCAGTTTTTTGTATAGTTCATGCCTCTGAAGTTTTACTGCTCAATTCTCTGCCAATAGGAGCTAAATCACTTTTGTTTCTGTCCAGGCAGCCCTAGCCACAACTCCCCTGGCTGTGACAAACAAGCTATTAGCAGTGCAGGAGATAAAAAAAAATTCTTAACTAAAAGAATTTGCAATAAAGGAAGTGTAACCATTAGAGGACTCTTTACAGGAAATGTTTAGAAAGGCTGTGCAAGTCACAAGCAGGAAGGTGTGCCTAGGGCTCCATAAGCAAAGTGATTTAACTCTAAATGGCAGATAATTAAGCAGTGAAACTGCAGGGATATGATCTATACACAAAAACTGCTTCATTAAGCTAAAGTTGTTTTGGTGACTATAGTGTCCCTTTAACTCATCTGGAAAGCTTATCCAGCAGTATTGTATCAAGGCCTTAGGATCACGTGTTAAACTCAATTAAATGACAGGACGATATAAATAGAGGTGTGTGAATGTCAGTAACAGTATCTACTCTAGTACAGCTCCTGTACATACAGTATCCTTTCAATATTGCTGTAACTTCACCTACTTGTATTTTCATTGCATCCAATATACTTTTATAGACCCCAGTTCATATCGATCACAGTTTATAAATAATTCATCACGATTTATAAATAATCATTGGTCTACACCATGGGTCGTCAACCTGGTCCCTACCGCCCACTAGTGGGTGTTTCAGGATTCCAAGTGGGCGGTAGGGATTTTCTAATTTTGAGAGATTAGATGGGCGGTCGGGCGGGTGCGAGCCGGCGGTAACTGTACGACCGGGTACCGCCATCACCACTTGCGGCCCCGGCCCGCGCGGCAAACCACCGGGGCCACATATGGAGGGGTCCATCGGGTTGCCCATGCTGTCAGGGCCACCCGATTGATGTGGATTGTGAGCGGGCCCGGTCAGCGCTGGGCGTTTTAACAGCGCGACTGGGCCCCCTGTGATTACATCACAGAGCTGGGAGGAAGTGACTGCACGTCACTCCTCCCAGCTAACACACAGACCGCATGGGGGGGAAGGAGGAGGGAGTCAGAGTGGGAACTCTGACTCCCATCCACCTGAGCCAGCACTGGACCCCAGGGAAAGTCACCCTCCTGCACCTAGAAGGTAGGAAACAGGAGGGTGACTAAAATATTTTGTGTGTGTTTGTTTGTGTCTTTGTATGTATGTCTTGTGTGTGTCTGTCTATATGTATGTGTCTGTGTGTGTATGTATGTGTGTCTTTGTGTATCTTGTCTTTGTATGTAGGTCTTGTGTGTGTATGTGTCTTTGTATGTAGGTCTTGTGTGTGTATGTGTTTTTGTATGTAGGTCTTGTGTGTGTATGTGTTTTTGTATGTAGGTCTTGTGTGTGTCTGTCTGTATGTGTCTGTATGTATGTGTGTGTCTTTGTATGTGTCTTGTGTGTGTGTGTCTGTCTGTATATATGTGTGTATGTATGTGTGTCTTGTCTTTGTATGTATGTGTTGTGTGTGTATGTGTGTCTTGTGTGTGTCTGTCTGTGTGTATGTGTCTTTGTATGTATGTGTCTTTGTATGTGTGTGTGTGTCTGTATGCATGTCTGTGTGTGTGTGTCTCTGTATGCATGTCTGTGTGTGTGTGTCTGTTTGTATGTATGTGTCTGTATGTGTGCCTGTCTGTGTGTGTGCCTGTCTGTCTGTATGTATGTGTGTCTTGTGTGTGTGTGTGTGTGTGTCTGTATGTATGTATGTGTGCCTGTCTGTTATAGTGGGCTTTAGTAAGTAATAGTAAGTGGGATACCTAGCTCAGCCTTCCTACTGGGAAATGCTATAAGGAAGGTTAAAAATAAAATAAAAAAAAAAGGTGGGGAATTGAAGAGGGAGATAGATGAGCTGACGCACAGATGAGAAATCATATTATGCGCAAACAGAGAAGTCGTCTGAATATCACCGAACGAGGAGACCTTCGTTTGTTCCTTACGAAAATCGAACCAGATATCAAATATTTAGTCTTGCAGCATCAACCTCAAGGATCTCATTAATCATTAGTAAAGGTAATTTCAATTTACTTTATTGTTTTTTCATTAAACTTTCTAAAGTTAAAAACATTATAAACATGCATTAAGTAGAAATAAAAAGATAAATGTACGTACATTTATTTTGTTTTAAAACACCCTCCTTTCGAAAAAATATTCCGCACTTGTGCGAAAACTGGTGGGCGGTAAGGACATTTTTTCAACCAAAAAGATGCATTAGTGGGCGGTAGGTAGAAAAAGGTTGACTATCACTTGTCTACACAATCTTCCTAAAGATATTTTTAGTGTGCAATTTATTATATATACACTACTAATATTGGTACTACAAACAGATTTTTGCCAATTCTTCACAAGAGAATCACACAGCTACTGACAAAAAAAGGTATTACCTCTATAGTAGCTGAATTGCAGGAAATCATAATGCAATGGGAGGAAATTCTCAATTGGAGATAAGCGTCCAGGGCGTGTGGAAAGTTCCCTCACACACTCATGTTCACAGGCTAGTATCTGAATGTAGTGATCTGTATTTGGAAAAAAAGAGATGTTATTTCACGAAAGAAAATAGAAATAACACATCACAAGCTAAAAGAGACGAAAGCCAAAATCCATTCTTTATATATAAAAAAGTCTGAGTTCGCTACATTTAGGAACACCATGGAAGTCATCACATTATTATCAGTTATACTACATCAGTTTCTCATACGTAGCTTGTAAGAAAAATAAATTGCGTGGAGTTTACACATTATAATATAAGGTTTATATATTATCATATAAATTACTAGTTTGTACCTTTTACATAAATTAGACATTCTTAGGAAAGTTGAGTATATTATTACAATATTCTTTGTGTTTATTTACTAGATTGAAACATTCTAAATAGGAGTGTTCCATGTGTCCAGAAATTCCCTTGGTAACTCCTAAAATAAATTGTTTAAGAATGGCTTGACAGCTCACCTGGGTCCCCTGGGCACCTGTGGCTGGACTGCTTGCTTTCAAACCATTCTTAAATGGGGAGCACTCCTGGTACCATTACCACTTCCATGAGCTGAAGTGGATATGGCCCTTGAAGTGTTCCCTCAAGCACCAAAAGTACCTAATCTTTGCAGAATGGTTTTAGTATACCGGTCCTGTTCCTTTTTTAATCTGTCAGTGTAGACCATGGGTCCTCAAACTCCGGCCCCCCAGATGTTGCTGAACTACAACTCCCATGATACTTTGAATTACATAGATAGCCAGACTAGTGGTGAGTGAAAATGATGAGTCCATCATATCTGACATCACTATTTTATATTTACAGTCACTGCTTCAAACTAAAGATAGAGGCAAGAACCATAATAGTTACAAATGGATGTTATTATAAGTTTTCTTCCAAACTGGCTCACAAGGACCACAAAAGAGTCCAACATTTACGGCTATATTACTGGGAAAAAAATCTTAGATGTTTGAAGATTTGTTGCAGATGAACTGGTAAAGAATGCAGAGCTAAGAGTACATTTTTCAGAGATTGTTCAGCTCTGTTTTAATTTTCATGGCAGACTAGTTACTGACCCAACGCACGCATTGATAATCAATTCACAGCTAGCAGGTTCAGAGGGCTAGCACTATAGAAATAGCTAACAGTGTAGATGTCAATATGGGGAACAAATGCCATCAGGAGCCGTGTGGAGTTAAGGAAATAGACAAGCTCCCACAGTGATATTTCTTCTATATCAGGTTCCAACAATTGTTATATAAAATACATCTCTGATTGAAAAGAATGAAAATATGTTTTTTTTTCCCTCTAGGATACACTAGTGCAAACTGGTAGTACTCCAAAGTAAAAACTAATAGGTATCTTAACAGAGATGGTTGTGTTTTTTCTTTTTTTTTTTCCTTCTAGTACTTTGCCATTAGTATCTTAGCATTAGTGTCTTACAAATAATACATGTAGCATTAGTATCTTAGCATTAGTGTCTTACAAATAATACATGTAGCATTAGTATCTTAGCATTAGTGTCTTACAAATAGTACATGTAGCATTAGTATCTTAGCATTAGTGTCTTACAAATAATACATGTAGCATTAGTGTCTAACAAATAATAAATGTAACATTTAAGATTAGGTAATACATTTAAGGTAAACATTTTTAATCTAGAACCATGATGTCAATTTCATGAATTGCAACTTTTGCCTTCCCACAAGAGACCACAATTAAGAGGCTACTCAGCTAGTTACTTCCAGATGTCGATTTTTATGCTTGTCAGAAATCCGAGGTACAGCTGGCTGGCAGCCATAATATGGAGATAATAAATCAGCTGTTAGGAGAGCAGAGCAATATTACTTTACACTGTTCTGTTTGGAATAAATCACGGTGATGTGTCCCATGTGTCACTACAACGCATACTACATTCATGTATGCCATAATATGATTAGAACATGCAAGTAGTGAAATTGTACAATGAAATGTGAGGGTAAGATAAAACTACTACAAATAATAGTAAAATTAATAATACATTAAAAATACTTATATGATATATGGCCTACGGATTCCCAACACGGCCCTTAAATAGCAGCTTTCCCCTTTAGGCTAGGTGAAATCCCCAGGTGTTCATTCAATTAATCATTCTGCACATCCTGGTAACTATTTTTCTGTCTAGGAATCTGCAGCGGTTGGGGTTACTTGGGCTGAAGAGATCAGCACTATACAATATCTAAGTCACTCATTTAAGTGTGGCTAGACGGGTGGTTGGGTTGCTAATTGGAGATGATAAATAGAAGGACAGACATCAAGGATGAGAGTATGGGAACATGTGTAAAAAAAACAAACCCCAAAAACCACAAACACACTGATTACAAAAGACACCAAGAGCACTATAGATTTATTGGAGTTTATTGAATTGTAACATTTGGTGTTTCATGAGTAATTTAGATATCCTGACTGCATAGAGAGACTCATCTTGCAATACTGTATTAAAGTATCTGCAAACCGTAAATTAAAAAATATCGGTGCCATCATCAATGCTAACATACTTTAGAGTTTAGATACTACCATGACAATTGTTACATATGATTTAATGTGCTTAAAGGGACACTATACCAGGCTCACCAGAACAACTACAGCTTATTGAATTTGTTCTGGTGAGTAGAATCATTACAGTCAGGCCTTTTGCTGTAAACACCGTCTTTTCAGAGAAAATGCAGTGTTTACATTACAGCCTAGTTATAACTTCACTGGCAACTCCTTAGATGGTTGTTAGATATCCTTCCTGGGTCATGGCTGCCTAAAATGCATCCAAACATTCAGTGTCTCCACCCTCTGCATGCAGACACTGAACTTTCCTCATAGAAATGCATTGATTTAGTTCATCTCCATGGCCAGGGCTGTGTTTGAATTGTGCTGGCTCTGCCCCTGATCTGCCTCTGTCAGTCTCAGCCAATCCTACGAGGAAGTATTGTGATTGGATCAGGCTACCACTTCTGCTGATGTCAGCAGGCAGTGGGCAGGTCCAAAGGAAACAGGGACAAAGCCTGCAGCTCCAGACTTGAATACAAGTAAGATTTTACTATTTTTAGGGAGGTATGAGGGAGGCTAGATGGTGGGTTTAACCCTATAGGGTCAGGAATATATGTTTGTGTTCCTGACCCTATAGTGCTGCTTTAACCCACTTGTAAAATAAAAAGCATGGAACAAGATTTGAATTAGATTTTTTTTCGCACAGTGAGAGATCTCTGATGTAGACCTTTTGTAAAGAAAACATTCATATTTATGAAATCTGAGGTTTTTTTGCCTACACTTGACCGTATTTTATCTTGTATAACTGGACAATAAAAGCTTTTTATAGTAGTGTTCCTTTAAGGATTCATTTAAACGTTTCAGTGTGCGCTGAGAGTGAAAATATTCGAAAACTGTGTGGCGTTAATAATCTGTGTTTGCATACCAAAGCTTTAGAGATTTAATCACTAGACAGGAGTGATTGTGAAATACATTCACCATGTCCACAATGGCTATTTTAGACTAATTGTTTAACTCAGTTGCCAGCTCAGTACAGCTTACTGCACACTGAATAAACCTTTTTTTTTTTTTAAAAAGATAGGTCACTGTTGCATGGAGCAATCACGGGATGTCAACTCCCATCATGGGTGAAGGGTGATTGAGGACAATAGCAGCTGTAGTGCAACAGAAGTAATGTACACCTCTGCAGGGGAAATGTGAAGTTCTACTAACTCTCCCATGAACAAGCAATGAAGAAATCTGTTTAGATAGCAGGTAATGAAGTGGAAAAAAGGAATAAAAAAAAAAAAAAAAAATCAATATGCATCATTTGTTGTCTATTAGGTGTTTTGTATTTGCTGCTGGCCCCCACCCCCTCCCCCCCCAAAAAAATACACTTGTATGCATTTATAAACACGTGCACACATACACTCTCAGACACACACACAAACACACACATATATACACTCACAGAGACACAAACACACACTCACACACACATAAATTATTCATATTTTTTTTTTAAATGTAAAAATGTCCACACAGCCTCCCTACCTGGAGAGCTGGCGTGGACCTGTCCCTGGGGTCCAGTGGGCGGGCGCCTGTCTCGCTGTCAGACGCGGCGAGGGAGCTGTGTCCCATCTGTTCCCTCTCACCGCGTCGGCTGTCTATTGATGCTAGGAGCCGGTGTTCTATCAAATTTCCCTACCCGTGAAAATCCCCTACCCTTGTCACTTCCAGTGAGGGGAATCAGCTGGATCCTGTGCTGCACATGCGTGCTAGCACTCCTGCTACTCCTCCACAGCAAGGTCCTGGAAGGTAAGTAAAACTAGTTTTACACTTTCATTATAGTTAGTGCATTCACTAAGCTTAGGACATGGGACATTTAGGGTTAATGTTAGGGTTCAAATTAGGGTTAGGATTAGGGACTTGTTTATATTTAGTGAAATTTCACAGAAGGGGAATATCTATAAACTGTGATTTTTAACACTCTATCTTAACCCTTACCCCAAGGGTTAGGGTAAGAATAGAGTGTGAGAGAGGTTAAAATCACTTACCTAACCCTAATTTGAACCCTCACTTAACCCTAAATGTCCCATGTGCCTAAGCTTAGTGAATGCACTAATTATAATGAAAGTGTAAAACTAGTTTTACTTCCTTCCGGGACCTTGCTGTGGAGGAGTGGCAGGAGTGCTGGCACGCATGTGCAGCACAGGATGCAGCGGATTCCCCTCACCGGAAGTGACGAGGGTAGGAAATTTTCACTAGGTAGGGAAATTTGATAGAACACCGTAATATGACGTCATATTCCGGCTCCCGGCATCAGCAAATGGCACGTGGCGAGAGGGAGCAGAGAGAACACAGCTCCCTCGCCGCATTCTGACAGCGAGACAGGCCCCTGGAGCCGATCAGGTGGCTATCAGGCCACCACTTGGGCCCCCCCATGACAGGGGGAACACGGGGCCATTTGAGAGTAGCATTTTTTGCCGCCACCTGCGTGCCTGCAAGAACAGGGGGAACGGCGTTCCTGCTCTAAAAAAAGTGAGGGAGGGAAGAAATTTGAGTGGGGGGGAGAGGGAGGAAAGAAATTTGAGGAGTGGGGGAGGAGGGAGGAAATTTGAGGGGTGTGGGAGAGAGGGAGGGAGGAAATAGGGGTGGAGAGGAAGGAGGAAGAGGAGGGAGGAGGAGGAGAGGAAGGAGGAAATTTGAGGGAGGAGAGGGAGGAGGGGGGAGAGGGGAGGAAATTTGAGGGGGAGAGGAAGGGGGTTGGGGAGAGGAAGGGAAATTTGAGGGAGGGGAGGGAGAGGAAGGAAATTTGAGGGGGGAAGAGGAAGGAAATTTGAGGGGGGGAGAGGAAGGAAGGAAATGAGAGGTAGGGGGAGAAGGAAGGAAATGAGAGGTAGGGGGAGAAGGAAGGAAATTGGAGGGGGGGAGAAGAAGGAAATTGGAGGGGGGGAAGAAGGAAATTGACGGGGGTAGGGGGAGAGATTGATATACATCACACACACACACAATGCACCCCTTGCACACAGAAAAACACACAATGCATTACACACAGACACACATACACAAGCAATGCATCCCTTACACACAGCAACACACAATGCACCCCTTACACACACTCAGTGCATCCCTTACAGACGCACACACTGCATCCCATACATACACAAACTCACCTTGCAGCCCTTACACATACAAACACAGATTCACACAATGCATTCCTTACACACATCAGGACATCCCCACCACACACACACACACCCCTGTGAACAAACTCATTGGTGGAACATAAAGGTGGGCCCTGGGACCCAGACCTTGAGCTGTGTAAAGGGCCCTCAAAAAAATGGAGCTGCTTCCCGTTCTCCCAGAACATTGATTTTTGTGACCACAGTTACAAACCGCCTCCAGAGAGCCTGTTCTACACCAGACCAGTGGAGCCAGACGGCAGCTAGAGCCCATCATCATCCTCATCTGGTTGTAAGTAGGCAATCTAGTATATTATTCGTGGCACTAATCTCTAATTTACCTCACATTAAAGGGACACTATAGTCCCCAGAACCACTGCAGCTTAATGTAGTGGTTCTGGTGTCTATAGCCTGTCCCTGCAGGCCTTTTATTGTAAACACGGCAGCACTGTGTTAGTTAACATGGCAGATCATATGGGTGGGGCATTGTGATGTCACATCGGGAGCGGCAAACTTTACTTTTGCCTAGGGCGTCAAAAATCCTTAACCGGCCCTGCAGACACTGCATCCCTGTGGGCGGACTCAGGAAGGGGGGGGGGGGACGGACTCGGGTGCAGGCAACGGGGGGCCCAGACCTTGAGCTGTGTCAGGGGCCCCAAAATTTCTGATGGCAGCCCTGAGGAAAGACAAGGAGTTCAGTTTTAGAGAGGTTAAGTTTCAGAAAGCGTGAGGACATCCAGTCAGAGATGGAAGAAAGGCAAGCAGTGACACTTTGGACGGCAGGGGAGAGGTCCGGGGAGGAGAGGTATATCTAAGTGTCATCAGCGTACAGGTGGTAGTGGAATCCAAAAGAGGCAATAAGCTTGCCAAGAGAGGCAGGGTAAAGAGAAAATAGAAGGGGACCAAGGACAGACCCTTGGGGAACTCCAACCGAGGCAGGACGAGGGGAGGAGGTATCCTTGGAATAGGAGACACTGAATGAGCGTTGGGAGGGATAGGAGGAAAACCAAGAGAGGACAGAGTCACAGAGACCGAGCGATTGAAGAGTTTGAAGGAGGAGAGCATGATCAACGGTGCTGCCAGAGGTGTGACTTTAACTCTGGCAGAGTCATTAGAGGGCAGTAGTGACAATTTACAAAAACTATTTACAGAGGCAACATAACCACTCCAGCTTGCTGTAACAGTGCCCTGGTGTAATTTTACTACTTAAAGTATACCTTATAATATAATACAATGAGGATAAAACTGATTGTATTGGCACTTAAAGAGGAACTGCCACTTCTCTAAAAATGACAATTCCCTTTTCCCTGAACCTAATTTAATACAAAACAGCCAACTTAGGTAATATAACACTCACCTCCTCTGCATGTCTATATTGTGGAAAACCCCTTTTGAAAATGTTTTTTTTTTTTTTTACTAGCAGAAGCAATAGCGAACTTTTAGTTTGATATTTAACCAAGCAAGAATATCCCTAGTGACAATTCCAATTTTGGCCTCTTTGGCATTTTTACCATATGACAGATATAAAACTTGTGTTTTACCATGAAAACGATTTTTGCCTACAATAATGTGTATTGCACCTAAAGAAACGTTTTCCAACAAAATCCTGTATTCTGTCCTGATTTACAGAATATTATTATTATTGGTATTTATATAGCGCCAGCTAATTCCGCAGCGTCTTACATTACAAGTGGCCACTCTGTTGTGAGCTCTCTGACTGTAGTTATGGCATAATTTGCAAACTAAATTAATTTGCAGTGATGCTGAGTGTTTATAAATGATTGCCATGTATGGTTGCATAGCCTGGCAGTCATGTATACAGAAGTGCCGGTGTGCAGGGGTTATTGCAAACAGAAACAAAAATTTTGATTGGGTAAAAAAAAGCTTTTAAAAAAAATCACCTACAAAATAATAAAGTTACAGATAATTAAACTGTCACATACACATTTCCCCCACACATTCTGTAATCCCTTAAAATATATATTATCCCATATGTTATTTACATGTCTCCATGTTTTGTGTATGCATGTATATAATTTAGATTTTATATCTTACCACTTTACCTTTGCTTTGCCGTACCATACCACCCTCACATTGCAACCATAAAAACACACTAATACATGCACACGTTTACACACTGTTACATGCACACATATATGATACAAAACACATTCACACTCTCATACATTCACATGCACACATATACACACTGTTGCACAGACACACACACTGGCAAATGCAGACATGCAGTCACAAGGTGTATCTTGCTGAGTGAATTTTTGAGTGTCTACCTGTGTATGTGCCTGACAGTGTGTGTCTGACCGTGAGAATCCATGTTTGTGAATGTATGTCTCTGTGAGCATGTGTATGTTTGTTTATGGAACTGTATGTGTATAGAGTAGCTGATTGCTGTGTGTTGTGTGTTTGGGGGTTGCCTGTGACCATGATTGTCTGTATGATGAATGTATTCAGGATGTGACAGGGTGCGCAAAGTGGTAACTGTGGCAGGGTGAGGGGATTAATGAGACAAGGTTGGGCGGTGAGTGTAACGTGGTTGAGGGAAGGAGTGTGACAGGTTGAGGGGAAGAACGAGTGACAGGATTAGAGGCGTTAATTTGACAGGGTGAGTGTGGCATGGTTGAAGGAGGGAGTGTGACAGGGCGAGGGGAGGTGAGAGTGACAGGATTAGAGAGGGTCATGAGAGAGGGTGAGTGACAGGGTAGGAGGAGTTAATGTGATAGGGTGAGTGTGGCAGGGTGAAGGGGGTGAGTTTGATAGGATTGGGGTTATGTGTTTTACAGATGGAGGAGGGAGTGTGACAGGGCGAGGGAAGGTGAGTTTTACAGGATTATGTGACAGGGTGAGTGTGGCATGATTGGGCAGGATAAGTGGCAGGACTGGAGGGGTTAATGTTAAAGAGGATGAGTATGACAGGATTGGGGGTGAGTGTGACAGTAGGAGAGAAGATGAGTGTGTAGCGGAGATGCAATATTCCCCAGGTTATCTCCGCTTATAATCCAAGTGAGGCTCAGGAACAAGTAAATAATAAATCCATAGGCAAAGTTTCCAGCAGGTAAAACAGCAGCGATATCCCCACAGCAATCCCAATAACTGGACGACACACAGTTTCAGGAGCAGAACTGACAAGCCTTTAATCACAGTCTCCTTATAAAGCATGCTCCCATGCAAGGGAGGGATTTACAGTAATTATTACAGTAGCCAATCCTGTCCTGGTAACCTCCCACACATCCCCACCCCTCAGCCAGCATCATAATCCCCTTAGCCAGCACACCAATTCCCCCCATTTCTGGATGTACCCCTAAACGTAGGGGTACCCCTTTAAATCATACATCCCCTGGTAGCCCTGATCTGGGTGACCAACATATCCAAAAATCACCCAGATCAGACCAGGGGTTCGGGAAAAGTATGGAGGGAATAAAGTGACCGACCGCACGAACAGATATAGCCGAATCCGGTTCCATGTGAATGGGCCCTGCGGTCGGTCCTGGCATAAGGGAATAAAATATACGAAAACCTCTAGCTATAGAGGCTAGGGAGGGTTCGCCTGAATCCCCTCGTTCGGTATTTTCTATCTACCGAACGAGGGGCCGTTCGGTAGTTTGGAACCGAACGGACCAGGGCTGTGGAGGTCTCAGCGGTGTTCGCCTACTCGAGTGTCCGATTTTTAGTTCCAGACACTCGACGGCAAAACACCGCTGTTCGGGAGTTTTAAAATGGCCGCCGCCACGTGTTCGTTTGTCGAATGGCGGCCACCCCCGAGAACAAAGGACGGCTACTTCCTAGTCAATTACCCATTCGCAACAATGTTGCAACGGGTAATTGAGGACACACTCTACACAGGGGAGGTCTGGTTGTTCGGTAGTTTCATTCGAATAAACTAAGGGAATGAAACTACCGAACAATCAAAAGAATACAAGGCTTTAAAACACATAGAAAACTAGCAGATCACACGAATGCAATTATTTCAAGGACATTTGCAGAACAGCCCAGTGCCATCCGCTACACTGCTCCCCCTTGCCCACAAGCCGGCATACACAGTCTGATCCAACACGGATCGGCTTGGGGATGTCCGGGGACTCACGGATCATTTTTCCAGGTCAGTTTGTCTCGACAACCCGTCAGCATTCCCATTCTGTTTACCCGGGCGGTACTGAATATTAAAGTCAAAAGGCTGCAGCGCCAAACTCCAGCACAGCAGCCTGGCATTGTCCCCAGCCACCCGGTTTAGCCATACCAGCGGGTTGTGATCCGTGAGTAGTGAAAAGGGCTGTCCATATAGATACGGCTGCAGTTTCTTTAAGGCCCACACCACAGCCAGGCATTCCTTCTCGATGGCGGCGTAGCTTACTTCTCGGGGTAACAGCTTGCGATTGATGTAAGCCACGGGGTGTTCTCCGCCATTGGCTCCAACTTGGCTCAGTACTGCTCCCAATCCAAACATAGAAGCGTCTGTGTGAACAAGAAAACGTTTAGTTGGATTGGGAGCTGCCAAGACAGGAGCATTTATCAGTTCATTTTTCAGATGTTGGAATGCCTGCTCACACTCCGGGGTCCAGGTCACCTGGCGGGGCAAATTCTTCCGAGTAAGGTCAGTGAGAGGTTTGGCGAGGGCGCTATAGTTAGGGACAAACTTTCTGTAATACCCAGCGGTCCCTAGAAAAGGGTTTTAGTCCTAGGAGTGGGCCACTGGGCCACGGCTTCTACCTTGGCTGGTTCGGGCTTCTGTTTGCCGCAACCCACTCTATGTCCGAGGTACTGCACCTCGGCCATCCCTATGCTGCACTTGGCCGGTTTCAATGTCAAACCAGCTTCCTTAATCCTGTCTAGAACTGCTCCTATATGGGCCAAGTGCTCCTGCCACGTATTGCTAAAAATGGCAATATCGTCCAGGTAGGCACAGGTGTAGTCTTGGAACCCATCCAGGAGTCGGTCTACCATCCGCTGGAAAGTAGTTGGGGCGTTTTTCATCCCAAGTGGCATGACCTTAAACTGGTACAAGCCAAATGGGGTGACAAAGGCCGACTTCGGGATGGCCTCTGGGGCCAGGGGGATTTGCCAATACCCCTTACATAAGTCAATGGTAGTGAGGTATTGACCCCTGGCCATTCTGTCCAGTAGCTCATCTATCCGTGGCATAGGGTATGCATCGGACACCGTTTTCTCATTTAATCTCCGGTAGTCTACGCAGAAGCGGGTCGTACCGTCCCGCTTCGGTACGAGCACTACCGGAGAAGCCCAGGGACTATCTGAGGGCTCAATCACCCCCAGTTGGAGCATCTCATCGATCTCCTTGCGCATGTTTTCCCTTACCGCTTCCGGGATGTGGTAGGGGGTCTGGCGCATGGGTAGTTGCCCTGGGGTCTCTACCCGGTGAGTGGCCAGAGGGGTGTACCCAGGTACATTAGAGAACGTGTCTCGTTTCTCCTCCAACAGCTGCTGTACCTCGATGCGCTCCTGTGGGCTCAGCCGGTCTCCCAGTGTGACTTCCACTAAATCCCCAGACAACTGCCCATCTTCCAGCAGATCTGGGAGTGGTAAGCTGTCAAACTCATCAGAATTGGGCGCACATATGGCGGTTACCTCCTCGGAGCGCTCTTGGTAGGGCTTCATCATGTTCACATGGAGCATGCGTCGCCCTCCCATCCCTGTACAGGGGCCAATTATATAGGTGGTGTCACATCTCTGTTCC
>OW240913.1:121783450-121976410 GCA_933207985.1 Pelobates cultripes | reverse complement strand
TGTGTGTGTGTGTGTACACACACACACACACACACACACACACATATATTTAGTTTGTATATTGTATTTTTGTAATATTGTATCCTATTGTAACAATGCAATGTTTTGTGGACCCAGGACATACTTGAAAACGAGAGAAATCTCAATGTATCCTTCCTGGTAAAATATTTTATAAATAAATAAGAATAGACATAGATTGCTGCATGGACACAGGCTCGCTTTCGGAACACAAGTCTTCTAATCTCAGTGGTGGTTTATAGGTTACAGATCTGTGCCGACAGCCTAGCATTAAAAGACAAAATACTTTTTACAAGAACAGCGAAAATGAATCAAATAAAATTATCTTTACATTTACAAGCAATCTGGCCGAACAATATCATACACATAGGCGTGCGCACGGAGTGTGCCGGATGTGCCTGGGCACACCCTAATCCCTGCGGCACGCCTATGGAGTGAGACCGGCAGGGGAGATCTCAGGATCTCCCCTGTCGGCTCACGCAGAGCCGACGCTATCCGAGCGCCGGCTCTGCGCTCAGTCTCCCTCCCCAGCGACCCACATGCATGGAGGGAGGCAGGAGAGGACCTGGGGAGCTATTGCCGGCAGCTCCGCCGAGTTCCTCTCGTGAGATCTGAGCATTGCCGCGGCAACGCTCAGATCTCGTAACAGTGAACTCTAGCCCGCAGGCTAGAGTTCACTCTCCACTGGACCACCAGTGAAGGCAGCAGGAACAAGAATCCCCCCTCCCTTCATAAGGTAAGAAGGGAGGGGGGATATGAAATAATGTACCCCCACCTCCACCCCCCCATAATCACTCACAGACATACACAGCACCAACACACACACAGCACCCACAGACATACACAGCACCTACACACATACACAGCACCCACACACAGCACACACACACAGCACCCTAACAAACACACACACAGCACCCTTACACACAGCACACAAACAGCACCCTCACACACACAGCACACTACCAGTACCCTCACACACAAACAGCACCCTCACACACAGTACATTAACCCCTTAAGGACACATGACGGAAATATCCCGTCATGATTCCCTTTTATTCCAGAAGTTGTGTCCTTAAGGGGTTAACAGCACCCTCACAAGCGCACACACACACAAACACCCTCAACCACATAGCACACTCACTCACACATCACACTAACAGCACCTTCATACACCACACACACAGTAACAGCAGTGTATGTGTGTGTGTATATACATACATACATATATATACACGGCGTGTGCTTGTGCTTTAGGGTGCACACCCTAATGCAATAGGCTGCGCACGCCTATGATCATACATATAAGAATAGTATTTGCTTACAAAAGTGTGGATGTTTTTGCATGAAAAGTGTAACTGATTAGGATATATTTGGTGTCAGCCATATGTATTGAAAAAAAACAGTAGCCCAATCATTGAAATACACCTCCAGCATCGGATAAATACAGGATAAATTATGAGTCTAATTGTACTCTAATCCAGATCAGATGCTAATTCTGTTCTGAATGACTAACTCCCTTTGGAGTAAACGGGTTAAGGAATTCTTGTCGAGTTAACAGAATGAAACGGCAGGATAAGTGCGGCAGGAATCTCTAAAATAAATACAAATTCTAGGAGTTGCAAAAGCCAATTCAATCCCTCCTTTCAGACATTAATACAATGAAGGATTGTCCGTGTCTGAGCACATTCCTAACCTGTCACTAATACGCTGCCAGTAAGTGTATGACTGGGCAGACACCTACAAAGTAGACTGAGCTTGTTTTGGGAGAATTTAAAACTGTCTTTAGCCAACGCTGCATTAAAGGGACACTCCGAACACCATTACAACTTATGCTCATTGCACAGGTTAAATTATGTACACCGAAAGCGAGAAGCCTTCTCCAACACTGTCACAGCAGGAAGCTATGGAACAATTCTATAGGAAGAGGAACTAATAGGTCCTCAAACTAGCAAACACATATTAACGATAAATGGTAGGTAAACAAGTTCAATATGAGTATGACCCACAAAACAAAAATAGAAACCACAACATGCAACAAGTTATTACAAAGCGAAAAACAAAATCACAACAAATTAAAGTGTCTTTGTTACCGTTTGGGGCCTTTGCATACTTTGGAAAGACACCAGACCTTGACTGCTCCGCTGGGTGTCCGGTATTGCGTGGTGACCTTACCCAAACCGGTCTTCTTTAAAACCAATGTTTTCATAATAAGTCTGAATTTTATTACTTATATTCTCCAATGAGTTAAAAATGAAACTACTAGTTAATAGTGTTCTAGCAGCTCAAATGCAGAAGACATAAAAAAATAAAAATACCCAACACTGTTCTAAAAACCTACAACACTACAATGCATTTTAAAAATGTGAAACATAAGAATTCTAATAAATAGCACTATCACCAGAATTTTAGAGAACAAACTGAGGTAGAGTTTATCACCCATTTCTAAAGTGACCCGAAAAGTGACATCTGGCTTTTCCATCTAGAAAAGACTTGGATGTGGTTGATTTGGAAGATGCGGCGTGGGTTCCGAGCAGTACCCAAGTTGTCAAACCATTTTAGCATAGTTTTACATCTTGTCGTGGGACGTCACCAGGACACTCCAGGCACCATAACTACTACACCTGTGTGTAGTGGCTATGGAGTTTTGAGTGTTCCTTTAATGTATGTAATTCACATTCTTACCATTAATATAAAATGATATTTCTGGATAGTTAAAAGGGGAAATCAATAAACCGGCTCCAATTATGCAATATCTAATTTAATCATAATCACAATGCATTCTGGGATATCATTCCCTGGAATAATAATGGCCTGTACCAACTTGCCAATAAACTGAAAACTTTACATAATGCAGATTTATCGACATCTATTAATTCCATTAATAAGGATTCAAGTGATTTGCAGTACGTGAATTTGATATCAATCTTTACGGTTCTATTATTACCTTGTTTAATGGCACAATATAACAAAACCGAGACTCCTAAATACACGGTAGATAATTCATTTGAATGCTTTACTGGTTTTACGGAAATAAAGAATAAAGGAACGTCCAAACGAACTTCATTACATAGACAATAAAATAACGCATAAAGAATTGAATAGACTGCTGCATATTCTGCTCACTGCTACCACCCCCCTCCCTGCACAGCTCAGAAACATTCGTTTAATCTTTTCCCCCACTACTGCAGCAGTGGATTCATTGATTTGTAATTAAGACCCAGTAAATTTGTTTGCAAATATATACATCCACTTCTCTTTGCAGGTTTGCAACAAAAATGTGATTTTGTTGTCGTCTAATTGTTACTAGATTGTGAGAAGTGAATATATTCTTTAGAAAATTTAGAAATTAGAAACTCTAACTTTAAAGTGGATAACATGGAGGACTTGGGGAATTAAAAGCCAAGCGGTAAGTTGCGGACTTTCACCCACTGAGTAATGTTTCCATTAATAGGCTCGTTATATCATGGACTTATTTTTCCTCAATACAGTGTTATTCTTCAATTAACACCAGGAGATCTCAACTTGTAAAAATGATAATCTAAGGTTAAATATAACCCATCTTGGCACCATCTATGCAAATAAGTTTAAAGTGACTAATTACATATTCCACAGCAAATTAATTAATTCCCATCTAACAATGTTTTTTCTCTTTTCAATTTAAATATATATACACATCGCATACACACACAGACAGACAGGGTAAAGTGATGTATAAATGAATCCATGTTGGGGTTCAATCCTCATTCTCTCACTAAATAATTATTTCAGGGTTACCCCAATAAGAAGCAACAATGTATTTAGTGTGAATGTCCCTTTAACATCTTAACTGCAGCTATGTCAATGTTGTTATTTGCATATTGCTTCCATGCAGATCAATGTGTATTTTCAGCCTTACTTGGTTTCTGAAGTCAGTACTGAAACACGATTAATACATTAAACCCGCTGCATAATGTATGAGAAGCCGTCTGATAACGGGTTAAAATACTTTTAAGGGAGAGGAGCAGAATTTTTAAAAAAAACAAAAAGAAGTGTTTCTTATATCTCAGTTGCTGAAATCATTTTTGGCAGGAAATAAAATGCAGAAGGAAATTGAGGGACCATGAATCATAAATAAAATAAAATGAAAACTATCATCTTAATTGATACAGGAAAGCCTGTCAGCGAACTTCCTCGCAGGAACCATGCTAACCAGACACATTTTCTGCCAATACAATTCCTGTCCAATAGAAAAAAGCGAGGCTAGAGCCAGTTAACCCCTTAAGGACACATGACATGTGTGACATGTCATGATTCCCTTTTATTCCAGAAGTTTGGTCCTTAAGGGAATGAGTATAATAAGTTAATGAGACAGATTGGTAAACAAACCTTTCATCTGACCCACCTCGCCAAAAGAGTGAAAGTTCCAACGGTGAAAGTTCTGTAGGACAAAGCTTAAAGGAACACTATAGTCACCTAAATTACTTTAGCTAAATAAAGCAGTTTTAGTGTATAGATCATTCCCCTGCAATTTCACTGCTCAATTCACTGTCATTTAGGAGTTAAATCATGTTGTTTCTGTTTATGCAGCCCTAGCCACACCTCCCCTGGCTATGATTGACAGAGCCTGCATGAAAAAAAAAACTGGTTTCACTTTCAAACAGATGTAATTTACCTTAAATAATTGTATCTTAATCTCTAAATTGAACTTTAATCACATACAGGAGGCTCTTGCAGGGTCTAGCAAGCTATTAACATAGCAGGGGATAAGAAAATCTTAATTAAACAGAACTTGCAATAAAGAAAGCCTAGATAGGGCTCTCTTTACAGGAAGTGTTTATGGAAGGCTGTGCAAGTCACATGCAGGGAGGTGTGACTAGGGTTCATAAACAAAGGGATTTAACTCCTAAATGGCAGAGGATTGAGCAGTGAGGCTGCAGGGGCATGTTCTATACACCAACACTGCTTCATTAAGCTAAAGTTGTTCATGTGACTATAGTGTCCCTTTAATGTAAAGACACTTCCAAATTGACTGTACAACATACCACTCAACATTCCAAATGGCTGGACATTTTTAAAATTATTATACAAAATAACCCATTTTTTTAATGCATTATATAGATAAACTTTAAAAAAATAATAAAGGGATAATAAAGGAATACCCTGAAAGATCCACAGAAAGTATATTTCACTGGGTTGCAGGCAAAAAAACTTTCACATGCCACTTAGTGACTCTAATGCACAGCTTTACAAACTGTGTGGTGCAACACATTAGTGTGTCGGCTACACAGTCTAAGTGTGTCTCACGGAGGTGTCCGACCACAAGGAGACCGCATTGCACAGCACTCCCGCTCCTACCGGTCACTCCATGAATCGTGGCCGAGCAGACGCAGTTCCCTTATCCCGTCTGACAGGAAGTGCTCACTGAGAGCACAGAACAGCTTCCAGTCAGACCGGGTAGGGGAAACAGAAGCTCCTCGGCCACGTTACATGGAGAGAGGAGAGGCTGAGCAGGCACAGGGGAGGGGGCAAAGAAGGACACAAAAGGGGGGGAAACAAAAGAACAGCACAGGAGACAAGACAGAATAAGGGCACAGGAGACAAGACAGAAGAAGGGCACAGGAGATGGGGAGGGGGGCAAAAAAGGGTCACAAGACACAGATTGGAAGGAGTAAGAGGAAAAGAGACATACAGTGGGAAAGGGGAAAAAAAGACACACAAAGGGATTGATTGAGAAACAGACACATAAAGGGGCTGGAGGAAGAAAGAGGCCTGACAGTCAGCCACACCAGTCTGCCAGCCACAGATGCTAGCCACAGACAGTTAATAAAGTAAGAAGAGCCAACTTGGGCTGGGTATGTTATATTACTATTTTGTGAATAGGGGCCAGAGTGTTAGAGAGGTGGTCGAGGGTTCATACAAGTATACTGCGCATGCGGAATCGGTGTGAAATCGCTGATTTCATTTTGCTTCTGCAGAGGGGGCAAGGCAGTTACTGAACCATTTAGGTATTTTCATGACATACTAATTATATATAAATATATATATACACACACACACATATATATATATATATATATATATATATATATATATATATACACACACACATATCTATATATATATACACACAGACATATCTATATATATATATATACATACACACACACATATCTATATATATATATATATACACACACACACACACACACACACACATATCTATATATATATATATACATACACACACACATATCTATATATATATATATATACACACACACACACACACACACACACACACACACACACACACACACATATATATATATATATATATATATATATATATATATAAAAAGATTTAGTTTATCTATAATAACATAATCTAAGATTTACTGTCGGTTTTATTGCTTCAGTAGCTCTTTCACACGTGCACACAGACAATTCTGAGAAAAGGACACTAGGATTATTAAAAAAGGAACTTTGGTGTCTGGAAGTCAAACAAAGATTGTCCTTTCAACATAGGGACACTTGGGAGGTATGGTATTATGTAACCACATAGCACACTTACTGGTACACTACTGCGCCCTATTCTCCATGCACCCAACCACCAACACACCTGTACTATGTCACTGCTCTCGGACCTTCATAAACTCACACGGACGTCCAGCCACCATACTATGTGTACTGTGACAGCAGTGTGGTAGCTAAAGGCTGGAGTAAAATGTTGCAATCACCAAACTATCTGTACAATACCACTATAGTCTTACTTACCCACAACCACTTCTCACTCACCATACGGTCTGTAATGAGCCATAGACAGTTGTATTGTACAGCACCACAGAATTTGTTGAGCTGTATAAATATAACAATAACAATAATAATAATAATTATAATAGAGCTCTAGACTTTATTAATCCCCTGCAATCATCCCAAGAAGCAGAAAAGAAACAAGGCTGTCGCGCACTTGTAGAGCTCTATTTTTGGTGAAACTGCTTGAAAACTGTTTTAGGTAAATACCATAATCACTGCAATGTTTTGTAGTGGTAATGGTGCTTAACAATGAGACTAACCTGCTGCATGCGTTTTGTTCAGCTACCTGCACAGGACCCCAAGATATTCAGAGCTGCAAATCAAGTTATATTTAATGACCAACGAAGATTGCGGCCTAATAATATTAAGGTTTAAACTGCAATTAGGTGGAGTGCGTGGTTTCGACTAACGCTTACGTCTCATACAGATGGAAAATTAAAATGTTATTTATGATTTCGAACAGAAAGAATAAATGATCTATTTTAAAACAGGATGGTAGGAAATGGAGTGACGCATTTGGGACTGCGCTTATCCATACGGTGTTCATTCTCCTAGACGCCATGGAATGGGAATGTATTCATTAAACAGCAATTTTGCAGTGGGTCAACAATCAGCTCGAAAATAATAATTAATAAATTATATTGATCCGATTACTCAGACTACTTTTCAACTCAACGTTTAATGAATATGACCCTTAGTCAGGGCCGGAAATTTTTTTTATTTTATTTTTTACACACACTACTCTTAGGTTTGCCACCTGACTGGTATTTTAAGCCGGTATTTGAGGCTGCCTGGTCGTGACGGTATTGCAGTAATACCGGCAATACAAATGCAAATATTAGTCTCAGAATAAATGAAATTACTCTGCAATACCAGCACCGGCCAGTCACTGTGTGTGGAGAGAGGCAGGCATAGGAAGTTACAGAATATCCCTGCCTCTCTCTACTACTCACTGATCCGTGGGGGAGCAACTACACAGCGCAGACAGTCCAGACAGCAGCTCTACAGCTCAGGTAAGTGAGGGATGGGGGGAAAGGCAGCAGGGACACATGGGGACACTGAGGCACTAGGGGACATATGGGGACACTGAGACACTAGGGGACATATGGGGACACTGAGACACTAGGGGACACAGACACTAGGGGACACATGATGACACATACACTAGGGGACACATGATGACACATACACTAGGGGACACTGAGACACTAGGACACAGACACTGGGAGACCTGGGAACACTGAGACACTTGGGGACACTGGAAAATATGGGGACACTGAGACACTAGGAGACACTGAGACACTTGGGGACATATGGGGACACAGACAATAGGGGACACATGGGGACACAGACACTAGGGGACACTGAGACACTAGGACACATGGGGACACAGACACTGGGAGACCTGGGGACACAGACACTTGGGGACACTGGAAAACATGGGGACACTGGGACACATGGGGATGCTGAGACACATGGGGACATTGGGAGACACTATGTTCCCATGTCCCCCAGCCAGTGTCCCTAGTGTCTCAGTGTCCCCAGTCTCCCAGTGTCTGTGTTCCATGTCTCTCAATGTGCCTCAGTGTCCACAACTGTCCCCATGTCTCCCCAAGTGTCTCTCCCAGCCAGTGTCCCCTAGTCTCCCAGTGTCCCCATGTCTCCCAGTGTCTGTGTCCCTAGTGTCTTAGTGTCCCCAAATGTTTCAGTGTCTCCATATCACCCAGTGTCTGTGTTCCTAGTGTCTCAGTGTGCCTGGTGTCCCCATGTCTCCCAGTGTCCCTATATGTCCCAGTGTCCACATGTCTATGTCCACAACTGTCCCCATGTCTCCCAGTGTCCTCATGTCTATGTCCACAACTGTCCCCATGTCTCCCAGTGTCCCCAAGTGTCTGTCTCCCAGCCAGTGTCCCCTAGTCTCCCAGTGTCTGTGTTCCCATGTCTCTGTGTCCTTAGTGTCCCCAAATGTTTCAGTTTCCCCATGTCTCCCAATGTCTGTGTCCCTAGTGTCCCAGTGTCCCCATTTCTCCCAGTGTCCCCATGTCTCTGTGTCCCCATGTCTCTCAGTGTCCCCAGTATCTTAGTGACATGGGGACACACTGAGACATTGGGACACTGGGAGAAATGGGGACACAGACACTGGGAGACTAGGGGACTGGATGACATGGGGACACTGACACTGTGATACATAGGGACATTGATACACTGGGTGACTTGCGAGACTGAGACACTGGGAGACAGGGAGACACTGGGAGCAATCCATCTATACAGCAGAATCAAACAGTGAGTAGTTTGTTGGTGATTTTACAGAATTTTCTCTGATGTCACTCCTTGTGATTTACATCATGTGATGTCATGCATAACTAATTAATTATACAAATGATTAAGGCTGGAATTTTTTTCCAAGAAGGTGGCAACCTTAACTACTCTTCACATACTCTTGCTTAACCCCTTAAGGACACATGACATGTGTGACATGTCATGATTCCCTTTTATTCCAGAAATTTGGTCCTTAAGGGGTTAAAGGAGCACTATAGGGTCAGGAACACAATCATGTATTTCTGACCCTACTATGTTAAAACCACCACCCTGGCCCCTTCTTGCCTCCCTAAATATAGTAAAATATTACTTGTATTCAATTCTGCAGCTGCTGGCTCAGAAGTGGTGGTCTGAGCAAATTACAATACTTCCACATAGGATTGGCCGAGACTGTCAACTAGGCAGAACGGGGCAGAGCCAGCACAAGTCCAGCATAGCCCTGGCCAATCAGCATCTCCTCATAAAGATAAATTGAATCAATGCATCTCTATGAGGAAAGTTCAGTGTCTGCATGCAGAGGGTGGAGACACTGAATGTCAGTGCTGCACACTCTAGCAGCCATCTAAGGAGCGGCCAGTGGAGTTATTTTCTCTGAAAAGACAGTGTTTACTGCAAAAAGCCTGAATGGAATGATTCTACTTACCAGAAGAAATACAATAAGCTGTAGTTGTTCTGGTGACTATAGTGTCCCTTTAAGTTTGGAAGCTTAAGAGGGATGTATGGGAACAAAACTTGTGCACTGGCTGACATTAAAATTAGTTTAGGTAATGCAGACGTTGGTCTCTCTAACACTGTGGCATGTCCCCTTTCTTCTACACTCACTACAGACACCTTTTCTCTGTCTCAGACTATATACCAGGAACTTCTGCCTGCTGGTAAGAAGGTAAGGAGACAAGTGGACCAGCGAGTGCTAGGGGACAGTCCTTAGAAAGAATGGAGTGAGCGCATCATTAGACGCATTTATGTCAAGCTCAAGGCGCTGCCTGCATAGTATGCCCTTAGTTTGCCAGCCTGCAGGATTGGCAGGCAGCCTGACATGAATTCATGCCAGACTGACCTTCCAATTCTTTGGACAAACATGCCCCCTTTTTGGGCATGTTCACCCCTTTTGGCAGGTCTTGTCACGTGATTCGCGCAAGTGGCACACCCTTTTACCCCGCCCATTGACTTCCTGCTTTGCTGGACACTGCTGTTAGGGGTTATGGATTTACTTGAAAGATGAAAACATAAATTAGAGAAAGATTAGCATAGAGTGTTTGTTTTCTTATAGCTGCATCCTATGAGTTTCCCTCCAGCACCATCTCCATCAGATACATGATGCTTGGGAGGTATGACTGTTTTAGTGTTTTTGGTCGATAAGATTCCGTAATTAGGCCTGTCATAATGGTCAGCACCAGGCCCACTGTGCTCTTAATCCGGCCCTGGAGAGCCTATTAACTCCCCTGTCGGACCATGCAGCGCCAGCCTTGCTGTAAGCCCTCTCTGGCAGTGTCTGTTAGTGTTAGTGTGTGTATGTTAGAGTGTGTATGTGTTAATGAGTGTGTGTCTGTCAGTGAGAGTGTATATGTGTTTGTTAGTGACTGTGCATGTGTGTTGGTGAATGTGTATCTGTAAGTTAGTGTATATGTGTGTCTGTTAATGTGAGTATGTGTATAACTATGAGTGGAACTGTGAATGAGTGACTGTGTATGTCTGTGAATGTGTGGTTCAGTGAACGTGTGTGTTGGTTAAACAATGTGTGTGACAATGACTGTGTATCCCTGAGTGTATGTCAGTGCATGCATCAGTGAGGGCGTGTGTCTGTCAGGAAGAGAAATTTGGAAGGGGGGGGCTGAGTTTTGTCATGCCCAGGGCAGCACAAAACCAGAATACACCACTGACACACACACACAGCACCCTTCACACACACACACTGCTCCCTTCACACACACACACACACACACAGAGATGAAGGCCTCCCATCTTCTCCTAACAACATGCATATTTTTAAATAAAAAGTTAGATGTACCTTAAATACCCTTTCAAGGAGGATCTGGAGAGACCAAAACAATCAGGGGTTTATGAAGATCATCAGGGTAGACTCCTCCGTGCAACATTCTCTGCATATAGAGGTATAGCTTTTAGCCAAGAACTGCATATCCTAGTACAAGAATTCTAAAAGCTGCCAAAGCAGCATAGCAGTTGTAGTTCTACATCTAGTGATCTACCTTTTGCCCAGCCACACTTCTTTTTACTACAACCTATGGGAAAGTGGGGAGTTCCCAAATTATTTTCTGTATCCTGTGTTCATGTCTGGTAGAGGTTAAGAGAGGCAACGTAAAAAGCAAATCACAAAACCAGAATCTTTGATTACGGAACAAACGTGAATTAACAATAGGGCAGGTGTTGCATGGGAAATGTGATTAACAATAAGATAACAGGCCTCTTTATACAAAACACTTTTAGAAACATTTTGCCAACTGCAAAATCTCATCTTTAAATCTTAAGTAGCACCAATCATATTAAAGCCTGTGCAGCATGCATTAAATCATAAACAAGAACCCAGACAGAAAACATGTGCTTGTGCTATTTGCTTGTATTGCCAAAACAAAGCATTTGGCTGGAAGTTGAGTTTTACTACAATCAAGATTCATGAGAATGGGATACAAAACATCTGTGGAGCATGATATAAACCATTAAATCCAGCTATCATAGGGCATTGTCGTTGCATGATGAAAGCCAGTATTTAATTTATCAAGTGCACACAAAAAAAAAAAAAGCTCTTCAAAGTTTACATAGTTTAACGATTTATTCTCTAAACAGTGAAGTGTTGTGGCAGCGTCATGCATCCCAACCGTCTTGCTTTCAGCGGAAAGTCCTAATTCCGGTGGCCTGCCAGGATTTATTTCCCTGGTATCCCAGATCTGAGGACATCAGGGAACAGTACGAGCACATCATTAGATGCACTTGTGCTAGGAACATGCAGGAAGGCTTCAACAGCACTCCATGCATCGTTCTGATGCAGACTGTCAGTGGGCTGGTGCATCACATTTATGGACAGGCTCACCTATTTTGGGGGTTGCCAATGACACAATTCATGTCACTGATGATGTCCCCTCAGGGCCCCGCCCACTCCAACCAGATTTCCTGATGCCATATTTTGAGAGGCATGGAAAGGGGATTGGAAAAGTTCTGTTGTTTAAATGGCAAACATTTTAGTGCTGTATGATTTAGAGAAAAAAAAACAGGATTTGACTTGTTTTGGGGGATGGATGCAGCCCTCACAACTGTCCGATATCAAGCAGGGCAGTAACAATGTTGCACAATGTTTGTTCTCTAGAAACCAGGGAATTTTCCCCACAAAATGTAGAGTGAACACATCATTAGATGCTCTCGTGCTATGCTAAGGGTACTAGGACCATGAGCAGAGAACTTGAACAGATTAAAAAGAGTTACTGCAAGTATCATAAACCACTACTGCCCACTGCAAGGTGTACTTTGGCCCAGTTCCCCAGTAATGAGGCAAACCATTGAGTAATATTTTGTTTGATTCATAACATCTCCATAAGAGGAGATGCTAATTGGTCAGTACTGTGTTTGGCTTGTGCAGGCTCTGCCCCTGATCTGCCTCCTTGACAGTCTTAGCCAATCCAATGATTTCCTATGGGAAAGAATTGTGATTTGCTTTGATCCACACATCTGATGATTTCAGCGGAGCAGGCAGATCAGGGGCAGAGCCAGCACCAGCAGGGTGGAAAAAAAAGATTTTACTATATTTAGAGGGGCTAGATGGTCTTTTTAACACTATAGGGTCAGCAATATAGGTTTGTGTCCCTGTCCCGAGAGTGTTCCTTTAACCTCTTCCCGACCGCGGTCGTATCAGGTACGTCCAACAAAAAACGGTCCTTAAGGACCGCGGACGTACCTGATACGTCCACAACTAATTAGAGCGCTCATCGTGTAATACCTCTCCTTACTGCCGTGCGCCAGGTAATTGCTCCCCGTGCAATGATCACTTCCAGGTTACTCCACGTGGTGCCCGCCAGTTAAGCAGAGCATCGGAAGCCATCTGGCAGGCTTCCGATGCTCTGCCTGTGTGCTGAGTGCCACGAGGGGTCAAAGCACTCAGTGAAGAAAGAAGAAAAAATAAATAAAAAGAAAATGTATTTAAAATTATTTAAAACCTATTAACTCCCCCCTCCCCTGCCATGTGGCTCCCAAGATGGCGCTGCCTTTTATAAAGGCAGTGCATCATGGGGCTTCTGGGGGTGTCCCTAGCCTGCCTCATCATAGAGGCAGGCCAGGGACATCCAATCAGAGCTTGTCCCTATAACAATGTTTATTCTAACTATGGTTCCCATTTGTCTGATCAGAACAATATTAGTAAATATTGACTCTGATCAGAGTGGATCTCCCTAACTCTCTTCACTTGTGTTCTAGTGAGAGAGGGAAAGAGATCTGTGTTTTAGTTAGAGAGATTTAGGTAGGGATTTGTAAAATTGTGAGACCCAAAGTCTCTTTTCAAAGACATCACTATAATCACTGGCTCTTGCACAGCAGAACTTTTTTGCTGTCTGTGCATTTTTTTAGGGGTTCATTATTTTGTGATTTTTTTTGTGAGACCCAAAAGCTCTTTTCAGAGCTAGTAACCCTATCCTGCCAGTAATCACTGTATAGATCACAGGCTCTTGACAGCAGCACTTATTTTGCTGTCTGTGCATTTTTTTTAGGGGTTAATTTTTTTTAGTGTTTTTTTTTGTGACAGATCACTAAGTAAAGGAATTGTGATCATGTCACAGAGGTCGTATAGCGCTGAGGAGGCGTATGCCATCCTTGCATTAGAGTCTGATGCGTCTATGATTTTTGACCCTCCCAGGTGTTCAGATACATCACTAGATACAGTGTCTGCTGCTAGTGATGTATCTAGTTATGATGTATCTGTGCCTGCTAGTCCCCCTGCCAAAAGGAGACGTGCTGCTCCAGCTAGCACTACTGCTGAGGAGTGGGTAGTGCCTCATCGCCAGAGGCCAGATATCCCACCCTTCACTGCAAATCCTGTCATCAATTTGGATGTCGCAGGATTTAGCCTTCAGCAGTTTATGGAGGTGTTTCTGGGCGATGATGTATTGGGGAACATTGTCGCCCAAACACATTTATATGCCCATCAGTTCTGTGCTGCAAAGCCTGACTCTTTTTTTGGCAAAGTAGCAATGGTCCCCCATTGATGTGCCAGAATTTAAAACAAATTTGGGCATTGACTATGCTGATGGGCATCATAACAAAAAGCCCTCCATCTACTTCTACTGGAGCAGTAGCCCCATCTGCTATACCCCCATTTACTACCAGTTATGTCGAGGAAGAGGTATGAAATGATTCTACATTTCATGCACTTCAGCGACAACAGCCTGTGCCCCCCAATTTTACACACCATATACAATACTGTCGGGGGTCAAGCACACTCATGGCAAGAAAATAAATTGGGATATCTAAAAAGGCTCCCAAAAAAGATGGGCAAAGAAGATATGTCAAGTTTGAAAAACACATGTCAGAAGTTTGGCACTGTGGTTTGTGTTTGAAACTGGTCACTTACGTTCTGAAATGCAATTCCGGAATTTAGAAACCAGACAGAAATGTGGCCGTGGTTTTCTGCGGTAGCCATGGCAAAGCAGCGGCTTGTGAGTTGAGGGGTTCAGAATCAATAGGTTGCATAACCCCTCCTATACCTATTATTTATTTTATTTTATTTTTTAACTTACTGTGACTCACAGTTCATCTGTGAGTGTCTACTAGTTGCTTTGAGTGTCTGTGATTTTTTTTAAGAGTGTCTGAGAGGTTCTGTTTGTCTGAAAGAGTTATTCACTAAAATGAGTTGTCGGGAATTAAAAGTGAATGCAAAGTTTATTTCAAATTTAACCCCTTAGTGACCAGACCATTTTTCAATTTTCTTACCATTAGGGAACAGGGCTCTTTTTACATTTCTGCGGTGTTTGTGTTTAGCTGTAATTTTCCTCTTACTCATTTACTGTACCCACACATATTATATACACTTTTTCTTGCCATTAAATGGTCTCTCTAAGGATACCATTTGTGAAGAAATTACCCTGTTATTTCGAAAATTTGACTTTTTTCCATGTTTGGCAGTTGAAACTACCTAACACAGACCACCCCCCTGGCTCATTAACTTCAAAGAGAACAAGGAATTAGTGCTCCCCTTGTGTGGTTGAATGCCACGTGCAGGAGAAAACGGCGGCCATCTTGTTCGCACGAAAGGAGGCAACAGGACTTCGTCATTGAGTGTCTGGAACTAAAATCGGACACTCAACTTCCTGAACACCGGTCAAACTTTACAAATGCCTGCTTCCTTTTCCAGACCAGCTAGGAGCGCGCTGTTCAGTAGTTTTGTACCCACTAACTAGGGGAACAAAAGCTACTTTGAGCCAGGGGGTACTGTTCGTGGATTCATTCGGTGTCAAGACTTTCCAGAATAGACAGACTGCACAACCTGAACTCATGGAAATATTTCTGGGCAAGAACCTCATGTGCGGTCAGTTAAACTGAGACCTCCTTGCAACTCCTAAACCCCTGAACTGATCTGGGTGATTTTTGGATATGTTGGTCACCCAGATCAGGGTTATCAAGAGATGTAACATTTATGGGGATTTTATGTGTTTTTGGCTGTTTTTGAAGTATTGGGGAAAATGTTTTTTTTTATTTTTTTCTGCCTGGAGATAATTGAGTTATTACAGTATCTGACCCAATTATCTCCTAAGCTGAGAGGAGGGATTGTATGTTTACTATGGGAGTGTTATACTTTGTAACCCTGTTGTGATTGGTGTATAACTTTTTGTTGGAGTCCCCAACGAGGTCCATGTGGGAGTAACTCTTGCATGGGGACTTGCATAAAACCTTCTTCCCTCAACGAGGCAGACCTTGGGTGTCGAGAGGTGAACAAGGCACTCCTTCCGGAAGATGTCCTTAAGGTAAGCTACCTTTCTAGATTTTCTTCCCATGTGGCGATGGGGGCAGACTCACACATTTTTCCCATGTCTGGGCTCTAATTAAATCAGATGCTTGGATTCTCAGGGCAGTCCAAGGATATCAAATAGATTTTGTATCCCTGCCTACTCAACTCACCCCACCCAGGGAGATTGTTTTTTCCCCAATAGACGCGATCTTCGTCTCTGAGGAAGTTCGAGACTTGGCACTAAAAGGTGCTATTCAAGAAATCCCGATGTATACCCCGGGTTTTGTGAATCTAGTTATTGTCCTCAAAAAAGGGGGCAGATCCCATCCAGTTATCAATTCCTAGGACTCTTGGTGGACTCAGACATGCAAACCTTGAATTTACTAACATCCAAAATGAAAAATATAAAAAAAGAGATAAGACAAGTTTTTGCCTGTCCGCGATTATCTCTCAAACATCTGGCCCGCATAATCGTGCTCCTAGTGGCCTCAATACAGGCCGTATTTCCAGGCCCTCTTCACTACAGAGCCCTTCAATGCCTACAGGCGTCATACCTCAGAGGCGGAGCCTCATACGAGGATACCCTAACTCTAGATACAGAAGCAAAAGAAGAACTCTACTGGTGGCTCCTACACATGGAGGCGTGGAATGGTAGAGCCATCTTTGGCTCAGCTCCAGATGTTGTCATAGAGTCGGACGCGAGCTCTTACGATTGGTGTGCGCGCTGGGGAGATATTGCCACAGGCGGACGCTGGTCAGAATCTGAGTCCGCGCTGCATATAAATTGCCTAGAGCTCCTAGCAGGGTCCTTTACGATTCGCAGCCTCTCCCCGACACTGTCCCAGTGTTCAATCTTACTGAAGTTGGACAACATATCGGCTGTCCGTTATATCAACCACCTCGGTGGCACGAAATCCAACATTTTTGCGAATTTAGCTTGAGATTTTTGGCAGTTTTGTCTACAACACAACATAGCTGTCAAGGCAGGATATTTGCCGGGGTTGTCCAACACTACGGTGGATTGGTACTCCCACAACTTACGGGATTCCAGCGACTGGCCCCTCGATTCCCAGCGTATTTGGGATCTATGGGGTCCTCTGGCAGCAGACTTGTTTGCCCAACTCCCAACCTTCTTCAGCTGGAGACCAGACCCTTCGGCTTCCGCTACGAATGCATTCTTCCAGGACTGGTCAACCACCAGGAATTATGCATTCTCTCCATTTGCCCTCATCCTTCAGTGCCTCCTCCACCTACGGTGCCAATTGGGCTGGCGCACATGGAATGGTTGGTGCGTGGCACGGGGTGTGGCTCCCCCATCAACTCCTGTGACAACAGTCCTACAATTCTTAACCTCCCTTTATGATAATGGGAAAGCTTACAGGATGGTAAACCTCTACCGCTCAGCTATCTCAGCCGGCCATACCGGCATTGACGGGGCCCCCGATAGCACAACATCCACTGGTTTGTCGTCTTCTCCGAGGCATTCGCTTCGCAAGGCCATCCCTACCTCGCTATTCCTCCCTATAGGACGTCTCCCTGGTATTAAAATTCCTGACTAGGTGGCCAGACAACGAGTCTTTATCCTTAAAACAACTCTCAACTAAACTAGGTACTCTGTTGTGCCTAATCTCATGCAAAAGAGTGTCAGACATTAGAGCACCCGATGTCAATGCCCGATCCTTCACCCCAGAAGGAGTCTTTTTTGACATCTCACGGAGGACAAAATCCTCCAGGTCGGTCCTGTATCCAGCTTTTCCCACGAAGCCGCTCCTTTGCCCAGTAGTGTGTCTTAGGGCGTACGAAGCTCGTACTGCATCCCTTCGGACTTGGTCGGACCCCCAACTCTTCATCTCCTTCCGTAAACCGCATGCTCCGGTATCCTCTCCTACCTTAGCCCGCTGGGTCAAATGGCTCATGTCCTTGGCTGGTATTGATACCTCCATATTTTCTCCTCATTCGGTTCGCGGTGTCATTGCCTCTAAAGTCTCCTTTACAGGTTGTCGTTTGGAGGATATATTGAAGGCGGCTGATTGGTCCGCAGAATCTATTTTCCGTAATTTCTATTTCAAACCAATCCAACATTTCGCAGAAGCAGTGTTATCACAGCTTTGAAATAGCATAATACTCGCCTCCGGGTCTTTAATAAAATTCAAGGATTTTACAATTATCATGACAGAAAGTTATAATTTTATTAAAGACACGGAGGCGAGTATTATCCCACCCACCCACCCTCGGGCGGCTCAGAGGTGGGTCAAGGTAAGTTTTCAGACCTCTCCAAGGTAAGTTCAATTTGGCGGTATTGATGCCATCACATACCTACATCGCTCTAGGACATTATCTAATGATGGGACTTTATTGCCACTGTTGTCCTCAGATTGGTAGTTGCCTCTTACTACTGTTATGAAAGGTTGTCACTGTTTAGTCAGTCATTTAGACCTACATATATGTGGACAACCCATAATTTTCAAGAAATTACCATATTTTCTTGTTTCTTTAGCGTGACCTGGTTGAAAGACCTCCTGGAATCACATGCCTTGTTAAGGCTCATTTGGTTTACTTGGGTTTCCTGTTCAGAGTTTGAGTTATTCTTCGGCATTCGCAAGAAAGAGGAAATGGTCATCGACGCTCCACCTACTATAGGGGAAGGATGTCACTGATTGAATGGTTATGTTACTAGGTGGACATTTCCTTTATGATGTTCATACCTGTTTTAAATGTTTTTTTTTTCAATAATGTTTCTTTGGCTGAGGGAAATAAAGAAAGAGTGCAGCATAATACTCGCCTCCGTGTCTTTAATAAAATCATGACTTTCCATCATGATAATTGTAAAATCCTTGAATTATAATGGATACCTGTGCATGTTAATTTAAAATCACAAACCCAGATTCCTTTTCCTAGAAGGTTAGAATTATTTTATGTAGGATGTTCTCTCTCATGGGTTCCAAAATATGGAATCGACTAACCCTAGCAGAAAATTCCCATGATGAGCTGAAATGATTCTCTTATTTAACTAGATATTCCAATGGAATTCAGTCTTCTTGCCTGGCAAAATGTACTTAATGCTAAAACGCAGCATAAATATTTATAAAATAAAAAAAAAAAAAATACAGCAGATGATGATGAGTAGACCCACACTAATGGAAGCTATGCCAAATAGCTTCTTTCTGCCAGCTGGCTTGTGTAGGCTGCATTTTTATACTTCTGCCATTTAAGACCAATTTAGCTTATGGGAATAAAGATTTTGATTAGTAGTGTGTGGGCTCAGCACCAAGTCTATTGCTCCAGTGACATGGAATACACAACGGATAAGCTGTATGGAGGAAGAAATTATTACAGATTTCCATTTGCGTAATGAGATAACTTTGATCCTCCTTTGAGTTCTTAAAAGGCTTTCTGTTTTAACTCTCTTTGGACCCATTATTACTTTTAAATTGGGTTGTCAGTTTTAGGCCAATAGAAACACGTCATCAAAACATGGAATCTATACAAATTAAATTACTACTATATTTGGCTCACAGACAAGAGAAGGAATTTCTCAGTATTCTATTACTATAGAGCTTGGCTTAAACAGAGTCAAACTTTTTTTTTTCTCTCTACAGTTTACTGAATTAAGTAATCTTGAAGTTTGATATATTTTAGAAAAACAAATTCCTTTTGCTGGATGAGGTCACCCTTTTGGAAATTGCTGCTCCCTGTTGGAATCCCTCTGCTCTCTCTCCAAGAATGTATTTCTTGGTTCAATGTCTAGCATGTGTCAAAACAATATCTGGTCTCTGGTTAATCTAGCAGCAGCAAAAATGCTTCTGCAGACTAGTGGTGTCCAAATTAACACTTATCTTGTTACATTCTTTTTGGATCATTCATTCATGTATGTGGTGCACAGTCCCATATCAAGGTTAAAGCATCTGGGGTCCCTCTGGGGTATTTCAAAATCTTTATTGCCAGTGAATAAGAAAATGTAATTTGCAACCTGGATTAAGATAACAGGAGTTGGAAGTCCTAAAACAAGTGTGAATAAATAGAATTACTAAATAAAGGGGAAGCAGAAAAAAACCTTTACAAAACTACACGTTACTTACATTCAGAGGCGTAACAAGAAACCATGGAGTCCCAGTGCGAAATATGTCCTGGGCCTGCCCCCCCCCCATATGTCTACCCCCTGCCACTCCCCATATGTTCCCTTCCCGACACATGCAGACAAACAGGCACACACACAGATACACATATACAGACACACACACACAGACATAGATACAGACAGAGACAGACCTTCAATGCATCCCCGGCGGTTCTACCGCCCAGGCTGGGGCTACGTTACTTAGCCGGTGGGCACTGAGGTTGCAGGGGTCCGCAGGGTGGCCAGGCCCCCTGGAGTGACAGGCCCGGTCACAACTGCGACCGCGGAAGTTCCGCCACTGCTTACATTACCAAGTTGAGGGTGATCTTTCGATATGAAAAAAATTAAATATAAAAATATTGGCGACCAAACTTATGTTATGTATATATATTTTTTTAAATATTAAATTCTTTAGTTGTCCTGATGGGGAATAAACCATCAAAATTGTTTATAGGTCATATATAATAATATTTACATTTTATTTTTAACCTTTTTGAAGTCTTAGGAATCTCTCGTCTGATCTTATATCTTCGGTCTCTCTTCTGATCTTATATTCCATATGCTGGACCAGCACCAGGCATTGAAGAAGAAAAAATAAATAAATAAAGGGTTTTCCCTGGAGTGCAAGCCCTGTGACTATGTATAATAATATATATTTAAACGGTTAGCGGGTTTTCATTCCCCTTCCCCCTCCCATGACTCCTCTCCTGCAACTGTCCAAAAAATAACCTAGTTTGCAGTGAATACTTTTCTAGCAACCTATTTCATTACCCCTACTTATACCCTTTGTGTCACTATACCCCACTCCAGGGCCGGCCTTAGGCACCCTGTGCGAAAAAACTTCGCAGCCCCCCGCACTCTCCCTGTCATTCTTTTTAAAGTGTATTACATAAATAATGATTCAAAAACAAATATTAATTCCTCCTTTCCTGTTACCTAGTTTGGAGAGGGGCATGCTGATCTGAATCTGGTCTGCCACTCCACTGGGTGCAGACCATGCGTAACTGTCTCACAAGCTCAGGGACTTGCAGTGTCCTGTGGTAATCTGCGGCAGTGCTCTGATTGGCCAGAGCTAGGAAGACAGCTACACTACTTATGGTCTGCAGCCAATAGAAGTGCATGCCAGATGTGTCAGACTGCAGAGTCACATGCACACAGTTATACATATACACTGTCAAATACACAGGAATAGGCAGAAACACAGTTACAGACAGTTACACACATTAACAGGCAGATAAACACACTCACACAGTTACATACAGTCACACACACAGTTACAGGCAGACAGTCACACGCTCACACAATTACAATCAGACAGTAACACACACACACAGTTACAGGCAGACAATGACAAACACAAACAGGTACAGTCACATACATACAGCCACACATACAGTCTCTCTCTCTCACACACACACACACACACACACACACACACTTACATGCAGACAGTCACACACACAGAGGCAGACAGTCATGCAGGCAGGTACACACATAGAGGCAAACAGCCACACACACACACACACACAGAGGCAGACAGCCACACACACAGCCACAGGCAGACAGCCACACACACAGCCACAGGCAGACAGTCACACACACACACACACACACACACACACACAGCCACTCACACACACACACACACACACACACACAGGTACTCACACACACACAGAGGCAGACAGCCACACACACACACAGGCAGACAGTCACACACACACACATACAGGCAGACAGTCACACACACAGCCACATACACACAGACAGTCAGTCACACACACACAGGCAGACAGCCATACACACAGGCACACAGTCAAACACACACACACACACAGACAGCCACACATACACACACACACACACACACACACACTCACAAACAGACAGTCATACATGGTTACCTCCTTTATGGTCTGGGAGGAGTGAAGGCAGTGCTCCTGGGGTCTGGTTGTTGGGGAAGCATTGGCTCCTTCCTGCTTCCCATGTAGCCGGCACTTTTAGCTCCGCCCCGCCATCATTTTAGCTCCACCTTGCTGTCAATTTAGCCTCGCCCCTGCTGCAAGGTAGGCCCCACCTCTACTGCAAAGCTTGGAGGTTTTTTCTAAGCCCGGGTGGAGAATAATGTAATCCTCCACCCGGGTAGCAGGCCATGTGTGAGCTGTGTTGGCCGAGGGGGGCCCCCTGCTCCTCGGCACCGTGTGCGGCCGCACAGCTCGCACTCCCCTAAGGCCGGCCCTGCCCCACTCCCTCTAGCATGTAAGCTCATTGTGCAGGGCCCTCAACCACTCTGTTCCTGTGTGTCTATTTGTCTGGTTACAATTACGTGTGTCTGTTGGTCCACCTATTGCACAGCGCTATGAAATTTGCTGGCGCTATATAAATAATAAAGTAATAATAATAATAATAATAATAATAATAATATCTCACCCAGGGAAGTCCAATCCATAGATCTGGCAAATTGAATTGAATAGGAGGAGGGCATTGAGCTGACATAGCACTTGTTTTCATGCTGGTCTATAAACAGCCATTTAGCATTATTAATACCAACAGACAATAGATATTTGCGGCTTTCTATGGTCACCACTTGGTTTAATTTTTGCATGCCTCTCATGTTTGTCTCCACAGATACAGATCAGCACTTGGCATTTTGCAAATGATTAACCTTACATCAAGAAATAGGCACTTTTTTTGAATTCATCACTCTGTACAGTATCAAAAGATTTAATCAGTGCATGCGCACTTTACTTGTAATGAACTGATCCCGTTGTACTTTGTGTATCCATACACCTGAGTCGCCAAGTTCCCAGGAATTTATCTATAAGCATGTTGTATGTAGTTTTTATTAGAGTTTCGTGCTTAGGTGTACTTAAATATAAAATATATGGAATTTTTACATAGACGATTTATTGAGACTTAACTTGTCTTTTCCTCTTTATTACCAGGTATAATTTTTAGTCAGTTGGTGGCAGATGGTAGGTTTTACCAGAAACCAGGTGTTACTGAGTGTTTAGTGTCTTAATCTCTTTGAATATATTTTTTTATTGAATTTTTATTTTATTTTATTTTATACCATTATATGCATAAAATATATGGAATTTTTACATAGACGATTTATTGAGACTTAACTTGTCTTTTCCTCTTTATTACCAGGTATAATTTTTAGTCAGTTGGTGGCAGATGGTAGGTTTTACCAGAAACCAGGTGTTACTGAGTGTTTAGTGTCTTAATCTCTTTGAATATATTTTTTTATTGAATTTTTATTTTATTTTATTTTATACCATTATATGCATAAAATATATGGAATTTTTACATAGACGATTTATTGAGACTTAACTTGTCTTTTCCTCTTTATTACCAGGTATAATTTTTAGTCAGTTGGTGGCAGATGGTAGGTTTTACCAGAAACCAGGTGTTACTGAGTGTTTAGTGTCTTAATCTCTTTGAATATATTTTTTTATTGAATTTTTATTTTATTTTATTTTATACTATTATATGCAATACATCATTATTACAGAGAGTATCTAAAAAAAAAAAAACTAAAAAAAAAAAACTATCAATTTACATAGATCACATGTTCAAGAATATATATGGCATTAATGATATGATTTAAGCAATATGATATTACTTGTTGCTATGCCATAATGAACCCTTTATGGGGGATAACATTTTAAAATTAACATTAGTAGAAGGGGAAAGAAGATTAGGTTAGGAGGGGATAGGGGTGGAAGGGCAAAGGGGGATTTGGTATCCTTTTTGTTAGTGTCTTAATCTCAAAGGTAGCTGTCAGAAGTTAATTTTTAGGAATTGTTAAATGTTTTGCAGCATGCTGCTTGTTTTCACTGTTTGTCATTACTTTCTCACCTTGTATAGCACTAGTTTGGTAAATTCATCTGATAGCACCAAGGAAATAGAGTGTAAGTAAAGAGATTTATCAACACATCGAACTGGTTGGTTTAACAGCTGATATAAAAAATAATCTCTGCTGCTATCTAATGGAAGTTTGTAATCTAAATTATTTCCTAAAAACAAAACCAACACTGAGCACCATAAACTCATGACTGATTAGCTGGCTGTTATATTTAGACCTTGAGGAGTAGCTCCCAACTATTCGTTTTTCAGTTTAAGATGAACAGGATTTTGATATGTTGTTTATGTTTTTGTTTTTACCAGAATTGGTCATTTTTAATTATAACAAGCTGTCAATACTGCAGAAATTGCCAATTTAAGTCAACAAGGGTTCAGTGAGTCATCAGCAACTCAACAGTTGTATGAATGCAAATAATAATACGCCTGTTTGAGCAGTGCCTTCTTCAACTCTTGTCTCGGTTATTATTCCATCTCACTTAATTCAAATACCCACATTCTATTAATTGTAAAGCGCTGCAGATATGGTGGTGCTATATAAATAATAGTAATAATAATAATAAACACTCATTGCAGTTTGTGGTGGTTTTCTACCTTTAACTTCTTGCAGATAGGATATAATATCTTTGTTAGAGAGATTTAGGATATCTCTTTTAGATTGCAGACTCATGAGCCATCTTGTTCTGTTCTTAATATACAAATATTTGCATGTTATATTTTAGGCTAATTGACACAGGTCTCTCCTTTTCCTTTGTCCTAGGTTGTACAGTCTTCACTCTCTACCTTTAAGTACCTACTGTACAGTGTTTCATGAGATGTTGATAATAAAACAATAAATATAGTAACATCAACTGTGGAAAACGAAATGTTATCTGATTGATGATTAGATTTACCTGCAATGGCTTCGTAGAGGGAAGCACTATATTCCACGTATTCATATTCATCAAACTTATGTGGTCCAGCACACATGGCTCTGCACTCGGCATCAGCCTGGTAGTACTGTTTCAGGGCCTCCTCAAAGCGTTCGATGGCCAGTCTGTACTGCTCCGTGTCATACAATTTCACCCCATCATAATATTCCTCCTAAGACAACATAGAAGTATGTGGTTTAGTACAAAGGAAAAGTAACTGATTGCATTTTAGAGTTACCAATTTTTTAAAGACAAATAGACATAAAACTTAAATGTTATCATTTTTCACTAGTATGTCTCAGATTCAACTTCTAATTATTGTATCCACATCTGAGGCCTACCTAGATCACGTGGCAGCAAAGGTAGTTATTGGAAGCCCCTCTGTGTTAAACCTTTGTGTGTTGCATCTATTAACCAGTCTTGTGTGTCTCTTTCACCTCCCTTTGTTACTGTTCACTAAAGTTACTTCTTGGGTATCTCTTAACCCCTCTCAACTCTTAACCTTTTTGTCCACACAAACACATACACTGTGACATGTATACCAACACACACACACACACGACATGCAACCATAGATGCACTCACATACAAACAGACACGCACCTTTCTCCTTTATGGGCACAGAGGAGGAAAAGAGCAGATGACTCCTTCCTACAATTAAACCTTTTACCGAGGTTCCTCGCAGCCATGCTATAGTGAATAACAGGTGGGACAGGGATGCTGTGTACTCCACACTCCCATCTGTCTACTGGGGCAGACTTCCCATTTGGTTCGCTACTGATCCACCGAAAAGGTAAGATGAGACACTACACTCTACAGCAGGAGTATGCAACTTCTTGGTAGTGCTATCCCAAAGTAAAAAAGTCCATTAGGGTGCGGGCCCTATTTGTTTTAAACCTTCATTAATGTATGTTGTGGAATACTATTTGTGTCATGTATGAGTGAGGTGGTAGTATTGTGGGTTGTCTGTGGTTTATGCTGGCTGTATGAAGTGCATATGCATTTTTTTGTCTGTGATGTCAAGTGTGTGAATGTGGGTTGGTTGTATTATTTCTTTGGGGAAGGTGTGTGGTGTTGTGTTATGTATGTGTGTGGGCTGTTTTTTGCACATTTGCTACCTGATGTTAAGTGTGTATATAGATTGCTTGGATTATGTGTGTGGTGGGGGTCTCTTTGTGGTATTGTCTATATGTGGACTGTTTGGTATTGTGTATGTATGTGCAGGGTTTTTTATGTGTAGATAGCCTGCAGTGTTGTGTGTTAGTGTGTAAGGATTTAAGCTGTTTGTGGTATTGTAGAAGAGATTGCTGCTGGTGGTGTTGTTGTGTGTATGTGTGGACAGTCTGTAGTGTTGTGTAGTGTTGTGGTGCTGAACAGTATGCAGCTGCAGCCCAACTGCAAGACGTTACTAACACATTTGTACTTCTATCTGCTTAGGTTGGGCAAATAGACGATAGCAAAAGACAACGACATTTGAAGGTGCAGTAAATCCCTGATGAATTGTCACAGTTTATTGTAATGTTATTATCTGCTTGTCATTAGGTATCTCTTCCGGGTTCGGCATTCCCGCTATGCGGAGCCGGCCCTGCCCCCTTCTGACGCGGCTCTCTGACACTAGTTAGAGAGACCGCGCCAGAGAGAGAGCTCTTGGTGATTGTGGGACCTACTTCCGGGTATAGACGCCGGCTCCACAAGCTTCTCTCACAAGCCTTCCTAAACCTTTGAAGATAAAGGATTATGCTTCATCCGCTAGGGGATTACTGGAGAAAGAACACGTTACCATTTAACAAGTGGACTCTAATACAGATCTCTTGGAGGACAACTCACATTAATCTTAAGTATAACTTCCAAGTTATTATCTGGAATCTCAGTTATTAATTAATTGTTTCTTGCTTGCTCAAATCCTCTCTGCTGCATACACACTAATTATATTGAGGATAACTCCCATCAAGTTTAACCACTATGAACTGTTTCTTGCTTTGCAAATATTCTCTGCTACCTGCATACTATTTCTATTGAAGATTATTCCTATCAACCTAAAGAATATTATTCAATACATCTCTGAGGAAATACTTATTGATTAACTTTGTATTGTTTGCTATAACCAGCAATTTCTTCTTATTGAATTATTACCTATATGCTTTTCACTTAAGTTTATCACAATCATTAAAACTTCGTTTAATTCTCTAATTGCCAACAATCCTCTCTTTTCTTAAAGCTACAGTATTGATAATTTAAAGATTCTCTGTTTATTCACTATAGTAATTAAGGAGTTCTACAAGCTGCAGTTGAGTTCCAATTCTAAAAACCCTAGTAGTATAACACTGCTACTCTGACGCCCAAACAGGCTAAGGGACACCAGAGCTACTTTATCGCCTACCTGGGCAACCCAACCACAAAACCACTGTACATAGAGATGCAGTCCTGTGTTTCAAGACATGTAAAGACAAAGATGATTTTTTAAAAACATACATCTTTAAGGAGCACTCATCTGACACTACCAAAGCATCACAAATATGAGCTGCAACTATTCCATAAGAATGAGAAACCCTCGTGCCCACATAGTCAAAAGGTGGTCACCATTATAGGCGGACGTTCTTGTCTAATGTGGACTTGATGCTCTTCAAATCTCTCACACATCCATCAGGCCTACTCACCAGTGATATAAGCAATACAATCTAGAAATATAGAAACATACAAAACCGATAATAGTGTGGTATATTAAAACACCAAATTTGCGCTTGTGGCTAAAATCCACTCACAAGATGGTAATTGCTTGCAGGCATATAGAAATCTTAAGGATTCGAAGGAGTTTGATCTGAAGGAGAAAATCAAGCTCCTTCGAATCCTTAAGATTTCTATATGCCTGCAACCAATTACCATCTTGTGAGTGGATTTTAGCCACAAACGCAAATGTGGTGTTTTAATATACCACACTATTATCGGTTTTGTGTGTTTCTATATTTCTAGATTGTATTATTTATATGTCAATTAAGAATACTTGAGGGATCTTCTTACAATCTATTGTATCCATAAAAGGGTAACTTTATTTTATATACGTTTACCCGCTGGAGAGCATGTGTGTTATATTACACTTTTGTATTGTTTATCTACTCACCAGTGAGACATGGATAATGTCATGGTTTGCACGCCTTCTGGCTAATCTTCATCAAGCTGAAATGATCCTGTGGAGCGTTTTCATTTTCTGATGTTTAAACTGCTTTTATTTTAAAGTATACCAAGTGATCTCAATGGGTTCTTAGACCGCCAGATGACAGTACCCACTTAATCTTCTAATTGGTCATCTATGTTGACATACATGGATAATACATATTGACCCATAGTTGGGCTGTGCATTAATTCCTCATTCCGCCCTTACCTTTTAGTTTCTCTTCATAAACAAGTTTATTTTATTTTGAGCTCTTGATCACTAAGTGCATTGTAAGATTTAATTAGTTTTGATTGTATTATTCGATAAGCTAGTATTGCCATTTAATTTTCCTAAAAAAGACCTGACTACTCTAAGTGACAGCACATACCATACCATCTTGCAATATTCGACTCTCATTCTGTTTTTGCATCAATATGCTCTTAATATATGTAAATGTATGTACTATACCACAATACCTAACTACTTTTGTCTGAATATGTCACGGTGTAATATCAATACTTGTTACACTTGTGCCTCAATAAAAAAAAAAATTGATGGACAAAGAAAAAAAATGTAACAATGTGATGTAGCATTTACTTATCCTTACATTTAACAAGTATGTATTTGTGAGATTTTATCCCCTTAGTGACCAGACCATTTTTCAATTTTCTTACCGTTAAGAACCAGGGCTCTTTTTACATTTCTGTGGTGTTTGTGTTTAGCTGTAATTTTCCTCTTACTCATTTAGTGTACCCACACATAATATACACCGTTTTTCTCACCATTAAATGGTCTTTCTAAAGATACTATTATTTTCATCATATTATATAATTTACTATAAAAAATGATAAAATATAATGAAAAAATGTAAAAAATGTAAAAAAAACAAAAACACACTTTTTCGAACTTTGACCCCAAAATCTGTTGCGCCTCTACAACTGCCAAAAAACACCCATGCTACATAGCTTCTAAACTTTGTCCTGATTTTAGAAATACCCAATGTTAACATGTTCTTAGCTTTTCTTTGCAAGTTAAAGGGTAATAAGTACAAGTAGCACTTTGCTATTTCCAAACCATTTTTTTTCAAAATTACATTGTAACACTGATATCTGTCAGGATTCGCCGAATAAGCCCTCACAAGTATATATTTTTTTAAAAGAAGAACCCAAGGTATTAAACTTGGGGTATTTTGACTCTTTTCATTAAACCATTTTACCACCAAATTTTAAATTAAAAAAAATAAATAATAATTGGTGATTTTTTTTTTACACACTTAGCAATTTGAGAATACATGTATGGAGAACTTTATGGGTTACTTCCAAAGAACCCACCCCAATATGTGTTTAGCAACATCTTCTGAGTACAGTGATACCACCCATTTACAGGTGTGTCGGGTTCTCTGGGGGCTAAAAGACCTTATTTGGAGGGTGGGCATTCCAGTTTTCCAACTCGGAATTTTCACAGCTGGTCATGTCCCATTTGGGAAATTTTTGAAGGGTTTTTCAAATGGTGGTATTTTAACACTTTCCATGCACTAATTCTACCACCAGTCTTTGTGAGACTTTTGGGTAGTAATTTTTTTGTGTTATTTTTCGCTCTCATTGTACTTTAGGCATGGATTCTCAGCTCCTGTTAGGTGTTACTGCCAAAGAACACCCCAATATATGTGTTCAGCAACATCTCCTTAGTACAGTGAACTTCTGACATGCGTTTTTCAAACTTGACATCTCTTCTTTGCCCATCTTTTTTGGGAGCCTTTTTAGATATCCCAATTTATTTTCTTGCCATGAGTGTGCTTATATTTGAAAAATTAACCCCCGACAGTATTGTATATGGAGTATTTTGATGCCTTTGATGCAATTGTTTTAGTCAAAAAATTGGAGAAAATATGTGTTGGTAATTTTAAAATTTTAATTTTTACACATACATTTATGTGTGACTTAGGGGAGCCTCCTCAGCGCTATACAACCTCTGTGACGTCTGAGATGATCACAATCACTTTTTTGTGATTGGTCAAAAAAAAAAAAAACACTAAAAAAAATTAACCCCTAAAAAAATGCACAGACAGCAAAATAAGTGCTGCTTTGCAAGAGCCGGTGATCTATACAGTGAGCACTGGCAGGATATGGGGTATTAGCTCTGAAAACATAGAAACATAGAATGTGGCGGCAGATAAGAACAATTCGGCCCATCTAGTCTGCCCAATTCTCTAAATACTTTCATTAGTCCCTGGCCTTATCTTATAGTTAGGATAGCCTTATGCCTATCCCACGCATGCTTAAACTGTGTTAACCTCTACCACTTCAGCTGGAAGGCTATTCCATGCATCCACTACCCTCTCAGTAAAGTAATACTTTGTGATATTTTTAAACCTTTGCCCCTCTAATTTAAGACTATGTCCTCTTGTTGTGGTAGTTTTCCTTCTTTTAAAATATAGTCTTCTCCTTTACTGTGTTGATTCCCTTTATGTATTTAAATGTTTCTATCATATCCCCCCTGTTTCGTCTTTCCTCCAAGCTATACATGTTAAGATCCTTTAACCTTTCCTTGTAAGTTTTATCCTGTAATCCATGCACCAGTTTAGTAGCCCTTATCTGAACTCTCTCTGAAGAATCAATATCCTTCTGAAGATACGGTCTCCAGTACTGTGTACAATACTCCCAGTGAGGTCTCACCAGTGTTCTGTACAATGGCATGAGCCCTTCCCTCTTTCTACTGCTAATACCTCTCCCTATACAACCATGCATTCTGCTAGCATTTCCTGCTGCTCTATTACATTGTCTCCCTACCTTTAAGTCATCAGAAATAATCACCCCTAAATCCCTTTCCTCGGATGTTGAGGTTAGGACTCTATCAAATATTCTGTACTCTGCCCTTGGGTTTTTAAGTCCAAGATGAATGGGTCCAAGTACAGATCCCTGAGGTACCCCACTGGTGACAAGCCCATGCCAAAATAGTTTTTTGGAGGGGTTCTCACAATTTGTTTTTAAATAAACCCCTATAAAAATGCACAGACATCAAAAAAGTGATTATAGTGATTACTGGCAAGATAGGGGTTAATGGCTCTGAAAAGAGCCATTGGGTCTCACAATTTTACAAATCCCTACCTAAATCTCTCTACCTAAAACAAAGATCTCTCTCCCTCGCTCACTAAAACACAAGTGAAGAGAGTGAGGGAGATCCACACTGATCAGAGTCAATATTTACTAATATTGACCTGATCACACAAATGGGGATCATAGTTAGAATAAATATTATTGTAGGGACAAGCTTTGATTGGATGTCCTTAGCCTGCCTCTATGATGAGGCAGGCTAGGGACACCCCCAGAAGCCACATGATGCACTGCGTTTAGAAAGGCAGCGCCATCTTGGGAGACACATGGCATTTTTAATGTTATTTTTCTTTTTTTCTACACTGTGTGCCTCGACCCCTTGAGGCCTCCGGCACAGGCAGAGCATTGGAAGCATTGAGGCATCACTGTAATTCAATCAGAGCGGCTGGAAGAGATCATGTTCGCTTCCAGCGCTCTAATTAGCCACGGACGTATCAGGTACGTCCGAGGTCCTTAAGGTCCTTAATATGTCCGCGGTCGGGAAGGGCTTTAATCCTGTAACTGGGTACTTCAATCTTAGCAAACTGTCAATTATTGGTATGAGCTCTGTCCTCTGCACTCAGCACTACAGCTTAGAGAAAGTATATATTAGAGAGGTCAACTCAAATTATGTTTCAATTACTTCTCTTCATTTGGAACTGAATTATGACATAATTTGCTAAATCTTTGATATTAATGTAAAAGAAAATTAAGTATTTCATAAAAAAAATAAAAAAAAGTCAATGCCAGTTTTAAGGGATATTCAAGGTTTTGTTCAATGCTTACAAAGGAACTATTACTTCCCAGAAGTTTTAACGTTCTTTATACATATTCATTAGACAAAAAGATGTGTATTTGTAAAGTGTGAAAAATAAAATTAAATGGAGAAATCCACTCTTCTGCAAGTGTGTGCATCCTTCTTGGCTCCCTGTCAGCCATTGTTCTATAAATTTATAAGAGAACAGGACATTCCACAAAGGTTAACAGACATTTTAGGGAGTATTCAAGGTTTTATTCAATGGTAAAAGTTTAGATGGCTCTGAAAGCAGACTTTCTAACAGGGGTAAATAAAAACCACCTTACGTCGCTTAGATTGAACTGCAGATAGCACGGTTCAAACTACGTACATGTTGCAATGTGAAACAGGTGACAGTTCTGATTTATTACTGCAAAATATCAAAAGGGACTATTATTGACAGTACATAATCTGGTCCAGACTCCTGCTAATTTTCTGCTGCTGTTACAGCAGACAAATAAAGAACTGGCATGTATGTGATTATCCAGTACATGTTAGGCCAGGACAGACATATCCAGTCTACTGGTAAGTGCTTGGAAGTTGGATGCTTTTCATTGAGATGTCAGCTTACGCTATTCTGAAGATTTGAGACAGACACTGACTAGTTGAACTGTTTCACCAAGTTCTATTTTCATAGACACTTTGAATCCCTACATAGCGCAAGGCATTTTTTCCCCTGTCTGGAGATGCAATTTCTCCAAAGAACATGCTTTAGTTATTTGTTTTTCCATTAGGCTTGCAAAAACTATTTCAATAGGAAATGTAATTTCCATCCGTTAAAAAGTGTTCACGCAAGATGCGTTTTCAGGAATGAGCAATAGTGAGATTATATTGCATGAAACAGCAGAGTCAGCTACCAGGCAAATTTATGCTTGACTTCTCTGCCCAGTTCACTCTGAGACAATGTAATATGTTCAAGAGTCGGACAAGTTATATTCTTTGAACGTGTGACTGGTTGATGAAGCACATAGACTTGGTTAAAGGAAGCAAGACCAGTGAAATAGACAATATAGTTTACTAAAAGATGCACAACATAAATTGGCTGATGTATTTTTGATCTTTGTTTTTCCATTTAGTCCAATTCAGATCTTTCATCTTTCATGTGCATCTCAATATCTGTAGATGTTTATGTAAAAGAAAATGCTAAATGTTGGTAAATGGAGTCCAGAGATTTGTAAAATTTAGGAAATGCAGCCACAATGGAGAAATATGACAATTGGGGAACTGTAATATGCTACAGTTTCATAATTTTTGTCCTTTGGCCATTTTGGCTTAAAACAAATAATTCCCTTACCAATTCTCCATAAATCCCTTTTTACAGAATAACTCCATTAGTATGTAATACAGAGCCAAGTATAGTAGTTGGGGAGCCTCAGTAATGAGCCATGATATCTAGTGCCATTAAAGTGTTATTAAAGTAATGATGCCAAGCTGAAATGATATTGAAAAGTTTATTTCTGATTGATGCTAACTATGGGTTTAATCAAAAATGTCTGTGTTAGCAGTAAAATGATTTAAATGCCATTGTTTCAGTGATTACAATATGGTTGAACTCCCACAAAGGATCATTTGTGACCCCACAGTGCACTGCAAGCACCACATGGTGAGATAACAGAGGAAAAAATTAATCATGTTATTTGTAGTCCTGACCAGTTCATTTTAAGAAAAAAGTCACACATCTAACATATGCAGGTTGGCAACCAATAATACCATATATTGTGTCTGCTCTTCTGCATTTTGCAGAGTTCTTTACCAGAAATGCAAGGAGCAGGGATTTTAGTATATAAAAAGGGTTATTTACTAAAAAGTGTGAATTTAAATTTAAGGCCAAGGTAGCGGAGCTAAAAGCATAGCCATTTTGAGAATTGTTCCAGTTCAGATATATTAACCTTAACGGGACTCTACGTAGTCTGGGTGTCGTGTAGCTGTAGTTTTAACACTGTAGTGCAAAACATTGCCATTTTGCAGGGTTAGTTGAGGGTTAAAATTACTCTAGTTGCTGTCATAGTGACAGCCACTAGAAACGTGCCCACAGAAATAGTGGAGTGAAAAAGGCTACTTCAATCAAATGGTCTCATAACTACTTGTTTTGGGGGTGAGGAACAGTTAACTAAACTGCAATAGGACACTGTAGTGCTAGGAATACACATTTGTATTCCCAACACTATAGTATTCATTTAAATTTGAATTCCCACTTTAGTGAATTATCCAGAAAGTATCTGTATCCATCCACACAAAAATGTTATCAAGAATTAAGGTCATGAACTTCAAAGTAACTAGATAAAAAGGGACATGGATGTGTAATTGTAATTGAAGAGAAAACAATATTAAAGATGGAAAGAGTATCTTGGTGTCCTTTCTTGGTAATTGGTCAAACCATATTACAAAGGTTTGCCCTCTTACCTGATCCCACTGGGTGCCAAGTAGTTATGGTGGCTGATGCAGAGCTGCAGAATTCAGATGTCAATCCTGCTGTTCACTCATTGGCTGAGAGCCTCAGTGGATCGCTCTCAGACAATGAATACCTACCTGTGAATTGAAATGTTCACAGACTTGACATGATGTCCTAATGATGCTGCCAGAGGTGGAATTGCACACCCTGCAGGTAGCCCTAATATCTCTGCATGTGCTGCATTTTCTATTGAACTCCTACACATACAGTCTCATCAAAATAACCGAAGTGGTTATGGTACTTAGAGTAACCCTTTAAGTTGCAAATCACAGTGAGTACAACACAAATGTCCATACCATATTTGTTCAAATGATGCATACATTTAACCCACCTTTGATTTATCCTTGGGTATCAAGAGTGTAAATCGAAGTCATACATTTCTACACATTTCCATTTAAGGGTTGACCTATTAACTAATTAGAATACTTGATGCCTCATTAACCGATATTGAGGAATGGCATTTCATTTGAATCAGCTAGTAAAATTTGGAATTTACAAGCTTTTGTGCACTTACAATGTGACTGCATTGTTCCCGGTCAACCAGTTGGGTGTTGGAAGATATTTTATAGTCCTTCATATTTTGCTGTACTTCCATATGTTCTGGATTAGCCATGAAGAATGTGTGTGCGGCATCTGCAGCCTTGTCGAGCTGGTTCAACTAGAAGACAAAATCAATGGTTCAGTACCAGGTGTGCACAAAGCACGGTGGCAGACATTATTCACCATTCTAGCATTACCAGCCCTTGGTTATGTTGATGCATTTAGTCAAAGTGACCACTATGATTATCATTTTTTAACACTCTGAAATGGAAACATTGATTCTTTATGCTGGTTGGTTTAAAGTGTGAAAGGTGCTTTAGCAAACTAAAAATTCAAAACAGTTTCTAGCCACCCTACGTTTCAAGGACCAAAGGTATTTTAATGAAAGACCCAAGCACCATATAAACTGCAGGACACAGTGTTCCTTTAACATTGTAGGACTACCATCTTCTGGCATATCTGTTTATGGGTAGCTTAATCAATCATTTATGAGGAGGTTCATACACCGTTCGTTACACCATGTAGTACACTGTACGATGCTGTATGCCCTTCATCTATTTTCTCTGTATGGAATGATTTAAAGTCAGTCTGTTGCAAGAATAGGTCAAGTCAAGATTGATGAAACACATCAGATGGGTGCTTACAATCTAATGCTACAATGATTTAAGAAGTGCTACCTTACCAAAATGAATTTTTATATAAAGCAGATCAATGTTTTCATTCTTTTTTATTTTAGTCCAAATATTTTGCAGCATTGTACACAGGTCAACTTTCTGGAAATCAGGATTCTATTTAATTTACCAATCCATGCACTTCATAGTGTACCTTTTTCACCAGAAAATGACAGGTTTTGTTGACTTAGAAGTGAAATCATTAAAGGTAAACTGGACTGGGAAAAAGTTAAGCCAAGCTATTCAAACAGGAGAACCTCTTAAACTCTTCAGTTTGGTATTGATTCAAAACTACTCAACGTTTAGCAAATAAACCCCAAAGATTCTTTAATGAAAAGTCATCATTTATTTAATGGCAATATTTAACTAGATATGAAAAGGCACGGTTGTTTTACCTACAACTATCGTTGCATAGCAACATTTAAAGAATCTGTTTATTTCTCAGACTTCAATAAGGTGAAATTAGAGATTATTTGAGCAAGTTACTGATTTCCTGATGTGACATCATCATCATCACCACCACACAATGATTTTCTTGTTCATGGGTACGTTGTTGGTTAGAATGAAGCTTTTGCCTTCAGCTCTACATTCCGATGCAATGAACTCTTCTGTGTAGCTCCGTTACACTCTAAATGCTGCTATTTGACCATATTAGTGAAATTTTAAAGGAGCGCTTCAGGGCTTGAATGTTCTGCGTACCTTCACAGAAAGGCTTCCTTTTCTAACATTATGCTTTGGCCAAATTCAAACTACCCATTGCACATATTTAACAGAGGTGAGGTTATTCCTTGAAAAATGTAAAGAAGCTAAACCGGTTTGTAATTAACATACGTGGAAAAAACATCTACCCCAGAGCACAATTCAGATCCTTCACCTCGATACACGTAAGTGCCCGCAGTGAGGGGAAATGTTTAGTCTTGCTTTGGTTACTGTCAAGATGTGAATCATGGCTATGATGTTATGCCACAACTGTGGACAACATACAGCACCCTGTCTTATCGTCGGTACCCAAAATAGCATTTTGAGGGATTTTTTACCAAAGTCATTTTAAAATGTTTCTGTCATGTGTACACTTCTGCTCTAATGAAAGATTTTAACAATTGATATATCGAGGCACTGTGCTGGCTGAATTACTAAATAAAAACTATAATTGATCAAACAATTTTTAAACATATGGTCTATCTGTTCACCTGTTAATCAATTCTTAATTTAAACAAGGCCATTTCGATAGAACCTATGTGATGAGAATTAACTGAAAGTAGAGAAGCAGGATCTACAGGCACTGCTCTAAGGTATATAGGCCGCTTTGCCCAAAAAATGTTTCAGAGAGTGCCGCACCATTTGAACACTGATGTACTGGCCATGAACTATGTCAGCATCATAGGTAACTTGCAACCTGGTATGGATAGTGTACCAAAGCAAGGCCAAAAATGGGGGTGGATGTTATATTGATGCAACACTTATAAGCCCTGAATAATGCCATGGCCAATACTGGAGAGAGGGGCATGTATTTAATCAGTATTGCCACGGGAGATTGGACTCCTCGTACGTGTTCCCTTATTTGTACTTTGTTTCCTCTGATAGCCCCCTGCTTTCGAATGGAATCACTACCAGATAATTGTTCCCTTGTGTTCGGCTATTTGTTCCCTTCTGTTCGGTTACAGAACAGACCAGGGGCGGACTGACCGGTCGGGCACTTCGGACACGGTCCGAGGGCCCGGCCGGGAGGGGGGCCTGCTGCCAGGGCTGCCTTCAGGGGGCCCGGCGGCAGGGCTGGATTGGGGGCGGCATTTGGGGACTGCAGGTGCCACCGGGTGGCCGGTCCGGTGGCACACTGTGAGGGGGCCGGCCGTTTAATGCTGCAGCCGCCGGACCGGGTGGCAGCCTTGCCGGTCCGGCGGCATTCCTCTCAATAACGCTGAAGGAGGAGGAGGAGGATGTGTCTGTCATGCTCCCTGCGGTTCCCACAATTCCCAGCACAGGATGTGGGAACCGCAAAGGAGCATTACAGAGAGACATGCTCCTCCTCCTCCTTCTTCTTCAGTGTTAGTGAGAGGAATGCCACCGGACCGGCGAGGCTGCCACCCGGTCCGGCGGCTGCAGCATGAAATGCGGCCGGCCCCCTCTGACTTTAGTAAGAGGGGGGAACAGAGATATGGGGAGGGGGGAGAAAGAGGGGAACAGAGAGATGGGGAGGGAGGGGGGAGAGATGGGGGAGGGGGGAGAAAGAGGGGGAACAGAGAGATGGGGAGGGGGGAAAAGAGGGGGAGAGATGGGAGGGGGGAGAACAGAGAGATGGGAGGGGGGGAAAAGAGGGAGGGGAGAGATGGGAGGGGGAGAAAGAGGGGGGGGAGAGATGGGGAGGGGGGAGAAAGAGGGGGAATAGAGAGATGGGGAGGGGGGCAATAAAGAGAAAGAGATGGGGAGAAAGAGAGGGAAGAATGAGACACAGGGGGAGACAGAGACAGAGAGGGAAGAATGAGACACGGGGAGAAAGAGGGGGAATAGAGAGATGGGGAGGGGGAGAAAGAGACAGAGAGGGAAGAATGAGACACAGGGGGAATAGAGAGATGGGGAGGGGGGAGACAGAGAGGGAAGAATGAGACACGGGGAGAAAGAGGGGGAATAGAGAGATGGGGAGGGGGAGAAAGAGACAGAGAGGGAAGAATGAGACACGGGGAGAAAGAGGGGGAATAGAGAGTTGGGGGAGGGGGGAGAAAGAGACAGAGAGGGAAGAATGAGACACGGGGAGAAAGAGGGGGAATAGAGAGTTGGGGGAGGGGGGAGAAAGAGAGGGAAGAATGCCCCCCCTCCCCTGTCCGCAGGCACCGTGCGGGCAGGGGAGGAAGAGAGGACCTGGGAGCTCACCCTGCAGCTCCTCTGGGTCCTTCTTGCGCGAGCACAGAGCGTTGCCGCGGTTACCATGGCAACGTTACTGCTCTTGCGAGAGTCAACTCTAGCCCTGGAGCTACGGGCTAGAGTTCACTCTCAACACTGTAACCCCCATGGATTCCTGGTGGTCGCAGTGGTGAGAGTGAACTCTAGCCCCATAAACACACTGCCCCCACACACACACCATACACATTCACACACTGCCCCCATACACACCATACACATTTACACACATTGCCTCACACACACACATACACTGCCCACCCATATACACACAGACCCCCATACACAGCCCCCCATACTAACATTGCCACACACATACACAGCCCACACACCCTACACATTCACACACTACACCCCCACACACACACTGAACCTTTCACACACATTGCACCACTGCTCCTATTCCCTACTACAGCCCCATATCCCAGCAGACCCCAGGTAAGTTATCAAACTGTTCTTAAATGGTTTGACTACTTACTCTGGAGCAGTAGTGGTTATTGTGCATGGATTATTTCTGTAAAATAATCTACAAGTGCCCCAGTAGCCAGCCAGCCAACCCACAGGCTGGCCAGTAGCTAGCCAGTTAGCCAGCCCACAGGCCAGTAGCCAACCCACAGGCCTACAGCCAGCAAGCCACAGCCTGCCAGCCGCAGCCAGCAAGCCCACAGACTGCCAGCCAGCAACAGTAATTAAGGTAAGAGGAGCCAACTTGGCTTAGGTATCAGCGAGCTATGTTGTGTTGCTATATTGTGAATAGGAACCAGAGTGTTGGAGAGACCACCCTCCAGGCCCCATTAGACTCTAGCCTCTGCTATAAATCCCCTCCATGGCCCATTAGCCCTCAATTGTAGTTTCTACTGGGGCCTGGAGGCGACTGTTTCCAGCAGGGGATATCTAATGGACGCTGAGATGGCCTCTGTTAGAAAGACCCCCTTCCAAGCCTTTTAGACTCCATTGTAGTCTCTAATGGGGCTTGGAGGGGATTCTTTCTAACACACTCTCTAAAGGACACTGAGATAGCCTCCGCTAGAAAGACCCCCCTCCATGGCCCATTAGCCCTCAATTGTAGTCTCTACTGGGGCCTTGAAGGGCTTATTGCCCTTTTGTTCCTTGTGTCTAAAGATTGTGTAGGGTGTGGCTGGAGGCGGTGCATGGAGGCGGGACAAGGGTGGCACTTGCTGCAGAGTATGGGTGGGGCCTGTAAGGGGGCCCTTGATTTATTTTGCCCTGGGGCCCTGAGGGTTCTCAGTCCGCCCCTGGAACAGACTATGTGTGGTCCCCCTTGTTAGCACCTCGTAATCACCGACTACCCCTGGCTGTTAACTACAAATGAGCAATCACCTATACGAACACATGTGCTATCAGGACTGGTGGCCATCTTGTCTCCGGAATGCAGGCAGCGGTACATGGTCGTTGACGGCATGGAGCTCTGAGTCGGCTACGCAAGCTTGTGAACCCCGCAGAAACTTGTACCCATGCCGTTCGACTTTTTGACCAGCTGGTAGAATGGCGTTCAGGAGAAAGAAACTACCGAAAAAGGGAAGCACTAATTTGTTAAAAGCCAGGGGATGCGTTAGTCGCACCGACCAGCCTGACCAATTCTCTGGAACGGTTTTGGGCTACCACCTCATGGCCGGTCTGTGAAAACTTTGTTCGAACCTAACTCTCGTTTTACTAAACCGATCTGTGCGATTTTTGCATATGTTGTGCACTCCGATCAGGAGTATTCGGGGGTTCCTGTTCTGTTTTCATGTATTTTCGTGAAATGTTGAAATTGTATGTAAATTTTTGTATTTGAGTTATCTTAATTGGAGCTCAATTATTTCTCAAACACAATGGATTGTGGGAAGGAAACACCTATGATCTTGTCTTAGAAACCCCATGCTAGGGGCACTGTATAAAAAGTTGAGTGTGGCCTAATAAAGCTCTGATTGCTTCTTCTACCCGATATGACTGGTTGTGTCCATTATATTGGGGACACTCTACACAGTGATAACACTATCACCATATTCAGCACATCTGGAACTAGGACGCGTGGAGGATTGAAGGAATATCAGCAATAGACTAGCAAACCCATGACACTGGTTTCAGAAGAGGGATCCTCCATACAAAACAAGTCCAGCAACGAGTTCCAGCGGAAAGCCAACAGTGACAAGAATAGCGGAAAACTACAGGCAATTAATTGTAGCTACTCTACAACAACTAATGGCACAGAAGGGACAAGACCCAGCGGGGCTAAAGAAACCCAAACTAAATGTGGCTCTAGCGAATCTAGATCAGAATGGATCACCCAACCCAGCCAATGACCCACCCGGTTTCCTGACACCCCAGACGACTTCCGATGAGGAGGAACCTGCAATCCTTTTTAGCCTTCTTAAATTCTAATAATTGGGGTATTCTTTTAACTACCAATTCTATTGTAAGCTCTGTCAATTGTTTTTAGACATTAGTATTTATATTGATCACAACCAAATAAAAACACAAACATATTTTACATCTGTAGATGTTAACAACTACATTTATCTTAGCAGCTGCCATTTGTCCCCTTGGCTGAGGAATGTGCAGAGATCCCAGTTCCTCCGAATGAGGAGAAACTGTTCAGATCTCGACACCTTCCACACCCAAGCGAATAGGATCAGGGATCAATTTGTAGAAAAGGGCTACAGCATAAAAATTCTGGAGGACACTATAAAAGAAAATAGTGTCATAGACTGTGCATCCCTTCTTCAGAACAAAACAAAAAATAGGAATGAAAATACAAATGTCTCCTTTATTTGTAACTATAATAACAATAGCAAAAAAGTAAGAAATTATAAAAATTTTGGCCCCCATGTTATACAAAATTCTTCCAAGTCAACCCAAAATAATATATAGAGAAGCTCCCAGTCTAAAAAAAAACAAAACAAAAAACAATTACATTAATACTAATGAAACAGACAATTTTTTTCAACAAAAAAGTTTCTTTGGCTGTGGATTATGTCTGGCTTGTCGAAGCACAAAAAGCAACTTATAAAAACCTTTGAGGATCCACACGGAAATAAAAAACATAAAATACATATGTTTTTCTAAGAATGTAATACATCTTCTAACTTGTACATACCATTTACATTATGTGAGGAGAACTAAATGTCCCCTACACGTTAGAAAAAACGAGCATGTACGAAATATAAAAAAGGGTTATGAAAAACATAGCATCTCAAAACATTTTAAATCAGTACATAACAGTGATCCTCAATTTCTAAAAAAATTATGTCATAAAGAAAATGAAAGCTAACTGGAGGGGAGCGGACATAATAAGAAAGTTAGGAATGTGTGAGATTAAGTGGATTTTCAACCTTAATACACTAAGCCCCTCAGGTTTAAAATTAAGATTTTGAGTGGTGTCATTTTTTTTGAAAATTTGCCTTATATTTTGTAATTTTTTTTTTACTATTCATTTTTAAGGATATTTTTTTAGATGATATGCTTTTTACATCCTTATGGATCATATATTGTTTTTTCATATGAGTTAGGATGTGTATATGTAACAAATTGTACTATGTTTTAATATATTAATTATATTCTATATATTACTTATTCATGTTCCCATACATGATCATCGAATTTGTGCAATATTGGACTCCTTTTGTCATTACCGATCGAAACCGGAAGTGACGTACCACACATTTGCATTATGGGATTAGTAGTCTAAATTGCCGAACAAAAATAAAGTTTTCGGGGAAATTCTAAATCAGTTCCTTATTCCGGCTGCAATGAAGAGAGGTACCCCTTCAATCAACTAGGATGACGAACACCTACAAAAGGAAAACTCTGATTGGGTAATGCGTCCAGATGGGAGGGGTTTCAAGCCTTTTAATTCTGGAACCAAGAACCTGACTTTATACCAATTGAAAAAGCCCTATTGACGAACCGTGTCTTGGAGAAGAGAACAGAAGGATAAGGAAAAGATTTTTTATTTTGTTTTTACCCTATGTTCAAATTGTTTTAATACTTCTTGTTTTATATTGGTAATAAACCCCTTTTAAGTCACCTTACTGTCCATCCTTTGAAGTATCCTGGTTTTCCTCGTTTCAAAGAAGGGAGTGTCACCCTCTAATATGACACAAAGTTTAAAGTTCAGGAGGGACTGTTCCTATTTTGGACCCAAAATCCCTCTATTCCTCTTTTCGATCCTAATGTCCTTCTTCCAGGAGATCTAAATTGTTGGTGTGTATGTCAGTATAACAAAGTTCCACAGCAATAAAACACTCAGTGATATTTACACAGACGGATTTTAAACACACCTAATACAGTTTAACCCCTTAAGCACCAAACTTCTGGAATAAAAGGGAATCATGGCATGCCACGTGTCCTTAAGGGGTTAAGGACATAAGATGCAATGTTCATGTTCTAAATTACATTCTAGTGGCACAATTTTTATTAAGTTAACTCCAATTTCAGAGGAAAGCCCTGCTCCAAGCCACACCCCCACCCACACTCCTCCAGTTAAAAAGTGTCCCTTTTGTTCATTTCAAATGTTGGATAGACATCCTCCATACTCCAGCTGCGTACCTCCCATGAAAATTTAGAATAGTAATTTAGGGAGATTTACTGCTATGTATTTTCCCCTGAGTCAACTGAACTCTGTGTATATTCGTGTGAAAGACTAAAAACTCAAAGCCAGCCAAGTTTATAATAAAAACATGAAATAAAATTCAATAAACTGATGCTTAGTTTAGAATTCTGCCATTCCACTTTTACAGTCTTGCAGTTAGAAACATCCTTAGGTCCTTAGTCACATCTGAATGTTCGTTTCCCATTTTTATAACGTCTGTGACTGCTTAATAAATAGCAGCAAGCATGTGGAAGCAATGTGGGGGCTCCGAACACGTCATTAAGAAATATGACAGCAGCCAGACATGATGTCAGTTAGACTCACGTCATCTGGTATATGCGAGAATGGAAAGCTAAAGGGTAATTTAGCTATATAATGTTAAAAGCTCTGTTACACAGGCATATTTACATCCTATCACATATAGCAATTCTCAAACTATATTTAGCAGATCAGCACATGATAGGAATTTCACTCCACAGCAACTGGGATGTCAAAGTTTGACTTGTGTGTATTCTTTAAGCATTAGTTATACCAGATTTCTTAAACACATTCAGTTTATATAACCACCAATGGTAAAAAATATAAATCCTGAGTTAGCCATGAAAAAAAAAAAAATGATTACAAGGAAATGTTATGAAAGAAACCCTGTGAATGCATACATTTAGACATTTTAGAGCATGGATCATGGTATATACTTTTTCAAGTTTAAGAGGAACATGCCAAGCACCATAGCACAAGGACATACTTGAAAACGAGAGAAATCTCATTGTATCTTTCCTGGTAAAATATTGTATAAATAAATAATAGCCGCTGCAGTGCACTGTAGTGGTTATGATACTAGGAGTGTACTGATGTTCCCACAATGTAAGTAGTCAGACCTTTTTAGAGCAGATGATGCCTTAATGGACTAGTGGATTGAGGAAACCCAGCATGTAATTTAAAAAGGGATTTATAAGGCAGATCCCCCTATTTAGAATTCAGCATATGGAAGAGAGAGCAGAGGTGTTCACTCTCAATATAATTGGTCTATATAACACTGCACATGGAATCTAGGAAGAGGGGTAACAGTCACTGATTAGCAAAGGATTTAAGGCATTTGCGATTGGGGGAGGGGCAATGTCTATAATGGGCATTGTTCTCACTTTAGTGAATAAGTCCTTTTCGCATTTTTCTTTATTGGACTGCATAATGCATAGGGCATATGTTAAGAACACAATTACCTCCACTGAGCTTCTGTATTGTGTGCAATCTCACTGTACCAGGATACCTTGGGTGTGCTCATATGTGAGCAAATGAGCTCCTAACATTTCTTCATTAGTGCTCTATGTATGCATGCACTGTGTGAACAGCAATGCAGGGGTTAATATAATTTGCATGTCATGATACCTGACAAAGTTTGTATAAATTGGAAATTACCCTAAACATAACACGTGAGATGTGGCCACTATTAGATATTACACACAATGCCTAACGGGCCCAGTATGGCATGACAAATGAAAAGCAGACTTTTACATCGCTACTTTGTTGCAGAAAAATCTTGCATGTAAAAGTTCCACTTTAAAGGCTGGAATAAAAGGGCTTGGTTTCACAGTTTCACTCTTAACAAGGGGACAATAGCAGAGAACTCCAAGCACCATACTGTCCCTTTAATAATAACCTCTGCTTTATCGTAAGATCTATGTTTTCATTCAGATTCATATCCAGACAACAACACTTTCCAAACGAATAAACAGAACGGCTCTGAACATGTCTGGGAACACCCTAATACATGAGTTATAGCAAACATCCATCTAATCATGAAGGGTGTTGCAGACACGCACCTACATTTAATTTTCCCCTTAGGCTATTGTTTGCTAAATGCTTTCCATAATACATAATGCAGAATACATGGTGAATTGCATTATGCTTTCCATAAGGAGAACTTAATGCAGTTTAATGGTGGTTTATTCTCCAAAGAGTTATTTACCAGCTGCACTTTCTTTTTTTTTTTATAAATCTGTCAGTATAGTAAGAGAGTTATAAAATGTACATACCCGCATGTATATAAAAAGCAAACCTATCTTTTATTGCAAAAAGTGGTATGGAAAAGATGGAAGATACATAGTAAATCCAAGTTTTTACAAGCTCACATACCTCTATACTATATCAGACGTATTATGTTTTAACAGTGGTTTGTAAACACGGCACATACCATGCCGAATGCATAAAAGATGGAGATACACGATTAGATGAGAGATAGGAAAAAATGCTTACTTTCCAAGTAGGTGGGCCCCCAGGTATAGCCTGCAAACACAGGGTGTGTTATTCACATCTTAAAAATGTCCAGTGTCATAAAAACATCACACAACAGACATGCTTATTTCTACAGTGGTTTTTCTATTTTACTGTACAGTGTCGTCAGCGTTACATGAACACCACTGAGCCACAGTTTAAAGTGCAAAGTAAAAAAATGGTGGCATTTTGGAAAGAACAAATTGGCAAATTGCAGAATATATATATACAGATTTGTTGATATTCGCATATTTCTTTTTTAGGCATAGATGTCGGTAGGTGGCGAAGGGCATCTGTCAAAAATGTTATGTCTTCTCCAGTATACAATGATCTAAGTGCCTCCTAAAATCAGCTTTGTACAATGCCCTAAATCCCCATTGTTCTACAAGCTTACATGGTGACACAAATTAGATTATTATATGAACCTATTGTATATTTACAAGCGCCACAACGACTGTATTAACCTAAGCCGTTCTATATTAAAACTTCTACCCCATAGCTCTCAACCTTTCAAAATGGCAAAGAGGGATTTTTTAATTTTAGGGGTGTGGCTAGAGGTGAGCGGCTGTTCTGAGAAATTTGACGTGACTTCAAATAACATTTTATGCAACTTAATGTAAATGAGAACATGGACAATGTATCTTATTTGCACAAACCTATTTCTAAACACATTTGTTGTAGTTTAAAACGTATTGCATTGAGTAGATTGATGTGGAGCTCTATTATGAATTGAGGCTCACTAAGAATGCAGAGCTTGCACAAAAGAGGGACAGGGGGATTTGGACCCAAAATAAGAACAGTATTTCTTAAATAGGGAAATTTGGCTAAGAGCATCAATCATGTGGTCAGTGGGTGTTACACTTGCTGTAAGACACACCTCACCTGCATACCCCTATTTTGTAATCACAGAATTGTTTCTCAAAACAGGTTAAAGGTCCCTTCCATTATATGTTGGCTTTATGGTATATATAAATAAAATGTATCTGTTCTCTCGCACACAAATCCTGTCCTTCCTCCGTCCTTCCCCATGCACACATTGTTTTTCCTTAGGCTGAAGACAAGTAGGAGATGCACAGATAACAGACATGCAGAGCACAGCCCTCAATTCTCTGTGCTGATCTGCACAGATTGAATTTACTGACAGGGGAGGGGAAGAGGAGTGCTGTATAACAGAGAAATATAGACATTTGCAAGTAGTTCTGCTAGCACAATTCATAGATTAAAGTTGTATTTGTTATGACAGGTACCATTTATGAGGCATTTTAAAAGTCTAGGGCCTTTAAATTAAATTTTTAATTCTCAGGCAGATATATTCAGGGTACATTGAATTATTAATACTTTATCCTCCTGCCCTAACTCGCCCTAGATTATTACATGGATAATGCTTTCTTTTATAAAGTTAGTCTCGTGAATTTTGGGATATAAGATTAAAGAACATCAACAGGCATAAGTGATGTTGCTGTTCATTCTAAATTATTTACTCTGCTATTCATTCCATTTTATTTTAGTTAACAGACTTCTGTAGACATGGACACTGAATGTGCACAATTTTTTTGCTGTTCTTGGACACTTGGACATTTAGATTTGTGGTTATGTCAATATCAACAGAATGTGGTCCTCTTATATATTCGCTGATGAATTCCAGAGAAAACAGAAATATTTTTCTTTCCAGTAAACACGGTGTAGCACTTGACGTATTTAAAGTTACCTTATGTCTTTCCAATTCCAAGCCTGACAGCTGGAGGAGTAAATGGAAAAAGAAATAGCAAATAGGAACTTCTAAGCATCCAGTTAGAAGAGACAAACAGGAGGAAAAAAAATCTTCAAAGTATGGTGTTAAGTCAACTTCTAAACTATGTCCAGCCTTGATTGACTTAACCTGTCCGCTGTGGCCATGTGTTGAAAGGCTTATTTATCCAAAAAGAAGAAAGATGAATGGAGGGGTGGGTCGTACAGACACCCTTCTGCAGCTGCCACTAGTAAAAGTGGCAGTTTTCAGCACTGAGCTCTATGTATTCACAGACCATTACACTATTAAATCAAAGTATTGCAGAGCACCACTAACAGAACGAAAATCATTTTATTGATACTTTGTAAACAGAAGGTATACTGCAACAGCATTGCTAGAAGACTAGAAGCACATGATTTTGTTTATTAAACAAACAGCAAGTATACATTAGCACTTATTTATATTGATGCTTCAGTCTGTATCTTAGAGACTTTTACCAAGTTAAGACAAGAGAACGTGAATGGAAATATGGCATTAAAGAGCGAAAAGAAGGGAAACACCAAACCTGAGCAAGAATAAAGTGATAATGAAGCTTGGATGGCTTGTTTAATAACGTTGGTAACATGCAGCTTGCTTAGTATCAGTGAATACAATTTAACAGCAATGTCAAAACCCTGGCTCATGTTTCTTATGTATGCTCTAATTATATCTTGCTGCACAAAGGGACATATATGAGGCTCTGTAAAATGACTATACTTTAAGATCATGCAGTATCCCTTATTAACCATCAACAACTACTACATGGCTTTTGCATTAGTTTTATTTTACCATGGCTCTGTTAACTGTAACAAGTCAGATTGCCAATGGCATGACGTTCTGTGGAACTCAGCTGGAACATCTTTATGTGACTGATATATTGGAGTCATGTAGTAGTGATGTGAGGTGGTCATGGTAGCTGGGAATCTGTATTATTATTTTATAATAAGCCGACAAATTCCACAATGTTGTACGATAGGCGGACCAACAAACAAATATTATATTCTATGCACAGATATCATTCATTGTCTGAGTGAGCTCATCTGATGCACTCAGCCAATGAATGACAGAGCTCTGCAGAAGTTGGATGCTAATCCTGCCAGTCGGAGCCAGGTAAGAGAGCAAACCATTGCAAAACAGTTTGCCCCATTTTCAGGGAACGGCGTCAGTGTACTCCTAGCATCATAACTACTACAGCCGATGCGAGCAGTAACCCTATAACAAAACACTGAAACAGTTAAAGGTCTGCATTGGTTAAATCTTGATAACTAAAATGTATTCTATAATGTTTATGCCTTGTATAATATTATTATAGTTATTAAATTCCCTTGCAACCAAGTTCAGAAAGCTCTGTGCCTTTACCTGTTGTCAGCGTTACTACATTACTCTTAGGCCATATGTTTCATTGAGTAGGGCCCCTCACCACATTTAGTCTCCATATGTCCAACTTGTCCAAGTTGTGGAATACAACGACACTTTATAAAAAAATACAATTTGCTAATGGGAAAACAGATTGCTACTGTAATATGTCTTGGGGATTTGAGAAGGAAAACAAAAACGGTTTAAAATTCCACTCTGGAATGTCATTTCCAGGTTTAGGGACTTTAAACCTGCCAAATGCTGGTAGCCAGAAATAACTTCGAACTAGGAATGGAATGAAATCCAACAGTAACTCGTATTACTGACCCCAGGCACCATACCAAGGGTGATGCCATGAAAATAGGAACCTGATAGGAAGCAGACGTATGGTACCATTCTTCCTTTTTAAAACAATATTTCAGAAAAACTGAATAAATGCCAAATATCCACAAATCACAATATTAGAATAATTTGAATCCTGTCTTAAAGAGATACTATAGGCATGAAAACAACTTTAGCTTAATGAAGCAGTTTTGGTGTATAGATCATAACCCTGCAGTCTCAGTGCTCAGTTCTCTGCCATTTAGGAGTTAAATACGTTTTGAATCTATTTACACAACCCTAGCCACAGCTCCCTATGCCTGTGACTGACACAGCCTGCATTCGAAAATTGTTTCATTTTACAGTACGATGCCAACTTGCTTTAGATGTTTTCATCTCCTGCTCTGTATATTGAACGTTCATCACACATAGGAGGCTCCTGTAGAGTCTAGGAGAGTATTATCTGAGCAGGAGATAAGAAATTCTAAATTAAACAGCCTGTGCAATGCAGGAACCTAGAATATCTAGGTTAATTATCAGAAAGTGTTTAGGAGCCCTGTGCAAGTCACATGTGGGGGGGCGGGGGGGGAGGCAGGGAGGGAAGTGAACGGTGACAAGGACTGTATAAAGAAAGTGAATTAACTCCTAAATTGCAGAAAATTGAGCAGTGAGGGGCATGATCTATACACCAAAACTGCTTCATTAAGCTAAAGTTGTTTTGGTGTATAGTGTCCTGTTAATATCACAGTGACTGATCGAAAATAAGAATTCTGTAAAGCTGACTAACTGAAATTGTGCATTCCGATAAAGCTTCAGAGCAGAGACAACAGGAACCAACACATGAGATAAAACTATCAAAGAACATAAATACACACACACAAACCCCCAAAAAACAACTATTCTTTATAAACCGGGTAAATCTTAACCAAAATTTAAAGCCCAAATAGAGGCTCATGTGGCAGCGAGAGGTGTATTGTGTGGATGATCAAAGTCAGGAAACATGTAAAAACTTGCAGACATTAGGCTTGTATAGGTGAGACTTCCCAACAACATGAGGTGGATGGACCCTAGCGTCTACACTTGCAGACTCCTTTGGTCCACCTGCATTTGAAGTCAATATAAATCATAGCTGGGCAGTATAAACCATGCCCACAAAGTCCTAAAACCCGTAGTGAAAGAGCAGTGTACCATAGTACTTGTATGTGAGTGGCCACGAAGGGATACATCAGACTAGATAACACAAATGTAGCTTGTCATAAAAAGTTGGGTATAAAAACTGTAACCTATATAAAGAATACAAATTCTTCTTACAGTATAGGCAGGCTAAATTGCAATTTAAAGCTTCTATGTTTCAGACTGCAGATCATTAGATTATATATAGGTCATATTTCTTCAAACCCTTTAGTGCTTCAGAGAGCAATACATTAAAAAATGCAGGTTGGAGATCTACATTAACTCTGGAGAAAAGTAGATACAAGATCATTTCTGTCTAGGAGATTGTTATCAATATTTCCTAAAGGCATATTACGCTCTGCAAAAGGTGTAACTCAGACATAACCAAACAGACAATATTATGGATGCACTTATTATACATCTTTATTAAGGGAAAAATGCTTTAGAGTCTGTCTACACCACTGGATCAAATCCTTTTCATTGAGCAGGGCACACGTCAAATTGGAGATGAATATCAAATGCACATCTGGAGTTGAAACAGAGGAGATGAAAAGATGGAATCCAGTGTGCTAGGGAGGAAGGCAGAATACACTGATCAGCCACAACATTAAAACCCCTGACATATTAAGTGAATAGCATGGGTTATATCGTTACAATGGCACCTGTCAAGTGGTGTGAAAAAATTTGCAGCAAGTAAACTGTAAATTCTTGAATTTCATGTGTTGGAAACAGGAAAATGGGCAAGCAAAAAAGTGTGACTTTAACAAGGGACAAATGGTGATGACTAGACAGAGCATCTCCAAAATGGCAAGTCTTGCGAGGTGTTCCTGCTATGCAGTGGTTAGTACCTACCACATGTGGTGCAAGTGAGAAACTGGTGAGCCAATGTCAGGGTCATTGGTGCCCAAGGCTCATTGATACACATGAGGAGCAAAGATTAGCCAGTCTTGTCCGATCACACAGAAGAGCTACTGTAGCTCAAATTGCTGAAAAACTGGATTATGGAGCAATGGTCTGAAGAATCACAATTTTCTTACAGGTGAGGTTGGCTGGGTGCATGTGTGTGATTTACATGAAGAAAAGATTGCAACAGGATGCAGTAAAACGAGAAGGAAAGCAGTGTTATGCTCTGAGCAATGTTCAGCTGGGAAACCTTGGGTTCTAACATTTACTTGCAGGACTTAAAGGATCTTCTGCTAATATCTGATACCACAGGGCACATTCAGAGGTCTTGTGGAGGCCATGCTTCAACACATCAGAGCTGTTTTTGCAGCACTAGGGGGACCTACACAATATTAGGAAGGTGGTTTTAATGTTGTTGGTGATCATTGAAAGAACCTTGCTCAAGATATTTTGTTTTGCCCTACTCATTACCGCACCCTGGTTTCTTGAATAAACAAACTCTTCTATCCATTCTTATATGCGAGGAGTGGAGGTCCCCTCCTTCTAATACTTGTCATGTATGGTACATGATGTTATTGTAAAAAAGAGTCCACCCACTCTTCCCACTTCGATGGTATATTATTTATTTAAATAAATAAACATTTATTAAAGGACTACTAAGGGCACCCAGACTGCTTTATCTCAATTAAGCGGCCTGGCTGCAGTAGTTCTTTAGTTTTTTTTTTTTTTTTTATTCTTTATTTTTTCGTGCATAAGAATGTACAAACAGGCCTGAAGTGCCACGATAGCAGGACAGGCTTATCAATAGGTACAGTATCGTGACTGGATTGAATTGCACATTTAAATTTTTTTAAAAAGCGAATAAAACATTAAAGTGGAAACATAGCTGAGTATTGTATATCCACAGCTGAGGTTACAACGTATATGTTGGACAGAGAGCTTGTGCTCGGCTGAGGAACTTGGGGCTTGTATTTTACTGCTTAGTGGCAGAAGTAACGTGAATAACTTTAGTTATCAAAAATGTTCTACAGGGTTACGCAGAATATGAGGGCTTAGACCCTAGCGTACTCTAAGTGGTGTGGTCTGTCAGGTCTATGGAAGTGATTGGTCCTGTGTCTCCCATGCCGGCTGAATCGTGGCCTCTGTGTGGGCATCATTACACTCCTTACATCATGTAGGAGGTCACCGTTAGGGGATAGCGTAGTGTGTAGGTTGGGGACTGCGCAAATTCCGGAGCGGTTGTTTGGGTTGGTGCTTCGGTAATAACTGGGTGGTTAGCTGGGTCATAAAAGTTTTACGCCTCTGAGTGTAGCTTGAGCGGGTTTGGGATTGTCTTGGGGTGCAGAGGCGGGGGGGGAGAAATTATGGGTGCTCTGTTGTTGGGCCATATTGGCCCCCGTCAGTGGCTATTAGGGTGTGTTGGCCATACAGTCATCGGAAACTTAAACGTATTTACAAGAACAGGTTTAACTAATAAAGCAAGTAATTAAAACAAGTAATTAAAAATATAAACAATCTGCTCAGGTTGCTTCTGTGGCCCGTCCGTCCGCCGGGATAAAGGGGGTGATCCTTGCTGGGTCCCAGACACGCGATGGCTTGGTGGCCCCTTTTGTGCTAGGCCCGGTAAGTGAGTCCTTCGGGAGACCCAGTGTTGCCAGCATGGCAGCTGCTTCATCCATATCTCGGATCTCGTGAGTGATGTTTCCCTGTGTGATTTGCAGTTTTCGAGGGGTACGCCATCTATACGGAATGTCACCTTTTCTGAGTGCTGTTGTGAAGGGTCGCAGGGAGTGTCTCCATTTGAGTGTGTCCCCTGAAAGGTCATTGTAAAACGTCAGCGACATATTTTCAAAACTATAAGGCGATGTTCCTTTTAATGCCGCCATTATTGCTGCCTTATCTCTGTTGCAGGTTAGTCGTACCACTATGTCTCCAGTGGCGGTTTCAGGTGCTTGATGTGGCTTTGGGATTCGAAAAGTCCCATCTATGTGGACATTTTTGGCCTGTTTGGGGGTCATTAGGGCGCAAAGCAGTCTCCGCATCATGTGCGGTAGTTCCCCTGCCGGGATTCCGTCCGGGACCCCTCGTATTTTGATGTTGTTTCGGCGTCGTGCATCTTCCATGAGGGCAAACCTCTGTTCAAAGGTTGTCTGCTGCTTTTGAAGGCGCCGTATTTCCTCCCCCAGAGAGGCGATCTGTGTGGATTGTTGCGTGGCCGTTGTTTCCACAGTCTCAATGCGGCCCACTAGGCCCAGGAATTCAGAGCGCATAGAGGCCATGTCGGCCTGTAGTGTTTTCTGGAGGCCTGCTAGTAGGTCCTTTAGGGTGGCCGTTGTCACAGGCTGGGTGTCAGCACTCTGTGGTAGAGCCTGGGTATGATAGGGATGTGGCATGGAGGGTGACTCCTCGTCCAGAAGCGATTCACCCGAGGAATCCGTGAAGTCTGCATAGTCGGCGGCCATCTTGGGTCCGCTCACGCCATGCGCTCGTCGCAGGAGTTCCCCAATGTGCATGTTCGTTTTGGGCTTATCTGGCTTAAGCTTCTTGCTTTTGCGCCCCATAGGTAAGCCTGCCACTGTATTTAGGTCTCTGTGGGTGTTTTTTCGGTAGAGATTGCTCGGTTTCACACGGAGCCCATGTAATGTGCGTCCGATGTGCTTGGCTGCTTGGCTCCGCCCCCGTTCTTTAGTTTTAACCTTCAATCTAAAACATTGCCATTTAGTGGATACAGCAATGTTATGAAAACACGTTAAACACTCCTCTAGTGGTGATGTTTCTTCCACAACTGACTGAAAGTCAACCATATGATCAAATGAAAAGAAAAAAAAAAAAAAATTAAATAAAGGCACAATAGGCACTACAATCAGATTCAAGCCATGATCAGTAGGCACGGCGTTCGCTACTGTGTCTCTGACTCCACGTGCAAATCTCTCAAATCATTGTTCTTGGCTGCAATGTACAAATATTAAAATGCTGAGACAGAATTGTCCTTAAAACACAAGCAGATGCAGCCTCCAATTAAAGGCAAACATAAGTACTAGCTACGATTACATATGCTTTCCTACATGAAACTTGGGTCTGAGGGGTCTGATCGGCTGCATAAGTATATTTTTTACTTGAAACAAATTTTGTTCAATAAATGATGTTTTGCATGTAATTGAAAACTGCAGCTCCCTCTGTTTTAAGGATGATTTTGTCTCTTAAGTTCAGCATTTTAATAGTTGTATATCATGTGATCAGATTACTCTCCTAGAGAGAGAGTATTTGATTGGCACAGTATAGCACACATGCACACTTTTTTTCGTCCAATATTTCCCTATGGGGAAACATTGGATTGGCTGAGATCATCAATCTTTATCTGTATTTGTACCCCACCTCCTCTAGACTTTACGCTCGTTTGAGCAGGGCCCTCATCTACCTATTGTTCCTGTGTCATTGTGTAATTGTCTCATTTATTGTAAAGTTCCCTTTTATAATACTGCAGAGCGCTGCGGAATTAGTTGGCGCTATATAAATACCAATAATAATAATAATAATAATAATAACATTATCAGCAAAGGAGGAGGAATAACAGGACAAAGACTGGTGTGGCGAGGGCTGAAAGGCAAGTAAAACCTTTCAAACCCTCACAGACAGAGAGGTGTGGAACCTAAATAGGTATATTAAAACTATAGTGTTAGGAATACATGTTTGTGTTATTATTATTATTACTGCCATTTATATAGCGCCAACAGATTCTGTGGCGCTTTACAATATTATGAAAGGGGGGGATGTAACTATATATAGGACAATTACAAGAAAACTTACAGGAACGATAGGTTGAAGAGGACCCTGCTCAAACAAGCTTGCAATCTCCTAAACCTATAATGTTCCTTTAAATGGAGTGAGTAATTTACCAACTTCTTTACTCAAGGCAAATAAAACTGATCTCTATATTTTCCCCAATGCAATTTTAGTGAAATAAATGTAAATAGAAAAATTTAAGCTCAAAAGCAGATTTTGAAAAAAAGGTATAGACACGGCTAGTTTTTTTTATCCTCCTGTTCAAATTTTTATATTTATATATTAGGAGCGAGTGTATCAAGCATATAAAATGTACAACGCAGGACTCGCAGGTCTCAAAACAAATGCATTATATACAGCAAGGCTGCATAAGCAAACAACAAAAATAACTCCCCGTACAAGTTGCAGCAATATGTGGGAGTTTCAGATGCTAATTGGTTGATCATTATTTTATTCACGAAAATTTAAACGGAAAGAAGAGAGGTTAAAAAAAATAAAATTAAAACAATTTAAAAAAAGGGGAGGGAAAGGGCAAAAGTAGGGTGCCTCATTAACAATCTCATGCAGTCAGATAGTCTAGACTCTCCAATAGATAGTAGTAATCGCTACAATCTATCTAGAAGTGTCTGAAAGCCAACTGTGTCAGACGTGGTTATCCATTGTGCCCAAATTGCCGTTTATGTTCAGATTTGATTCACTTAAATTTAGTGGTTAATGGAAAACCCTGTAAGAGAGTATAGACAGACACTGTATTGAGGAAAGAGAGCAAACAAATGCAAAATACTCCCTTCTCCTTCCTGATGACTTGAATACAAGGGTGCAGCTCCACACTGTTCTTCTTTCAGTGACATGTATGGAAGTGAGCCTAGGGAGGTGGAATAATTACAGAACCCACCTACACTTTGTTCCTGCATTAGTATCCCTAGCAGTATAATTCTTAAATGGATTGACAAGGATAGTTTTAAATGGAATTTTGCAAGCATGGAGTTCTCATTTACATTGCAGAAAGCAGTAACGGCTGTTATCTGTTTCCTGTCTAATGGGAGCGGGAGACACAGTCAGCATGATGTTTGGCTGTTCACATCTGGTCATAACTGCTTGAACTGTCATGATGTAAACTAGAGATTATGTCAACGCTTAGCCGAAGGGCCTTTCCATTTGTATTTGCTAGAGGGGAAACAAATATTTTACACAGCTCATGGTTTTACAAACCAGGCTCAGAGTGCAGGATTGTGAGCCAACTAATGTCATCCACCGTCTTTGGATAACAGAATAACATGGAATATGAGACCTAAGCTGAAAATTCTATTATAAAACAGAAATAATTCATGAAGTGCATTTTAGAGCATTGCAATTTCAGCTAAATGGTTGAGTTCAATACTTAAAGGAGCACTACAAGGTCAGGAACACAAACATGTATTCCTGACCCTATAGGGTTAAAATCACCATCTAGCCCCCCTGGTCCCCTCAAGCCTCCCTAAATATAGTAAAATCTTACTTGTATTCAAGTCTACAGCTGCTTACTTTGTCACTGCTTCCTTTAGACCTGCCCGCTGCCTGCTGACATCAGCAGAAGTGTAGCCTGATCCAATCACAATGCTTCCCCATAGGATTGGCTGAGACTGACAAGGAGGCAGATCAAGGGCAGAGCCAGCACAAACACAGCCCTGGCCAATCAGCATTTCCTCATAGAGATGAATTGAATCAATGCATCTCTATGAGGAAAGTTCAGTGTCTGCATGCAGAGGGTGGAGACACTGAATGTTTGGATGCATTTTAGGCAGCCATGACCCAGGAAGGATCTCTAACTGCTATCTGAGGAGTGGCCAGTGAAGTTATCACTCGGCTATAATGTAAACTCTGCATTTTCTCTGAAAAGACAGTGTTTACAGCAAAAAGCCTGAAGGTAATGATTCTACTCACCAGAACAAATTCAATAAGCTGTAGTTCTTCTGGTGAATATAGCGTCCCATTAAATGAATACAAAAATTAAGTAATTTTACATTTACTAGAAGCTGTAAGTGCACTCCTTTGTATGGCAATGATATAATAACTTGCTGAACTTGTGTCATTCTTGTACAGATTTATAACAATTTGCTAAAATGTGTGTTTCAACTTCCTGTGTTGATGCACAAACGTTCTCACAGAAACATGCTGCAATTAAAGCTCATACTTTGTAGCTTCAAAAGGCACAAATGGAAGTGGCCAGTGGGGTGGATGATTTTCATGTTAGGAGGTGCTGGGACAAAAATCCTCAGATTTAGAAGTAGAGTATATTCTCCACTGATGCTGCAAACAAAGAGTTTCTGCACTTTCTGAGATGCTTTTTTTTTGTAAATATCATTTTTATTTCGGTTTGCATTGTTAAACAATAATTCACTTTGAGATTCGCAGATCTCCACTGGAATAACCAATGCACAACACGTGCAAAAAGAAGTTAGAACCTTCAATCGGGCGCACACGCCCACGTTAGCGATGGACTCGCAAGTCACTGTCAGCAGATAATTATCTTCCCTGGTCTGGTGTATCATTTGTTCGATTACATTGTTAACCGTGTATTTTGCTTTTGCCTATCAGTACTATGTTGCATTCAGGTCGCTATGTTCGTTGTATCATAGTTAAGCATTTGTTGTCTAGATTATGGGACCCTCGGGTCCTTCTAGTACATGTCATTGTTGGTCATTATCGAACATAGTCTACTGGTGTTATTGTGGCTTCCAGTTTTCATTTCCCTGACTAGTGTCCGGGGATCAAGGTTGTGCTAACTTAGCCAGTCCACTTTGTCTTGTTCGCGGGCCTGCGCCTCTCTGATGGGCGCGTATTGAATGCCTCAGGAGCAGGGGGCGTAGGTACAGGTGTGGAAGGAGGGATTGGGTTAGTCTTCTGTCTCTTTGTCAGTCAGTTGTGTGTCCTCAGGTGGTTGGCCTTGTATTAGTGTCTGGAATTCAGGTTTTGTAGTCGTCAGTATCCAGTGTGTCCATATGTCAAGATATGTCTGTCGTTGCAGTCCAGCCGCATGCATGGTGAGTTCTTCTATGGCTCGTAGGTCCTCCATTTGGGCGAACCACGTGCGCATAGATGGGGCCTCTTTTTTCTTCATCGTACCATGGTGTACGATGGTGCATATCTTTTCCCATTCCTGGGTGCTGAATGTTTGGTTCAAGGTCTCCTCCCATTTTCCCTTGAATTTTGGCACTTCCCCCAGGGTCTGTGAGTGTAGGAGGGAGTAAAGGTGTGATATTCCATGTGGTAGCGGATCTGGGTCTGTGCACAGCCTTTCAAAGGCAGTGAGGTCTCTGCCAAGAGCCTCCCCTTGCGGGAGGAGTCTCACATAGCTGCGAAGTTGTTCGTATCTAAAATGTGTTAGGAAAGGCTGGGGGGCCTCTCCACACATCTCTGTGTGTCCTCGTCTGGTGCACACATGTCTCAGCCATGGCAGGGGGTCTTCCACCAGGGTTTAGAGGGCTCACGGGTCCATGCCCGGCGGAAAGTCTGTGTTGTAAGTGAGGGGCAACAGTGGGGATGGATACGTGGAAAGGGCACGTCATCCTATGCTTCTGCACCACACCGTCAGTGTCGCTTTGGTGTAAGCGGAGTATGGTCTTTCCCCCCGTCCCCCATCGTGGGAAGCCACGGGAGAAGGGCGGCGGGGATGCCCGCTTCTTTCTCCTCTACCGTTTTCCAGAGCTTGGTGACCCCCGTTTTGGACCACTCGACAATGCGTTGTAGGTAACATGCTTTGTAGTATAGTTTAAAGTCTGGTAGGGCTAGGCCCCCTTTGTCCTTGGGTTGTGTGAGCAGTGCTCCCGATCCTTGCCTTCTTTAGGAATTATGGTAATATGTGCCGTCAGTGCCTGTTTGGGGATGTTGTGTCCCTCCCTGATTGCGTTAAACATCGCTAGTAGTGGGGGGTATAGAGTGTCTGCATATCTAAATAATTAGTGAGTGCCAAATCCTCCGGGGTAACAGGCTCCTCTAACTGGTCTGCTACTTCCATTGGTAGGTAGGTGAGTGCATGAGTCGTAAGATAGTCGTCAATAGAGTTATGGAGTTTTTGGGCATGTGTATCTGTTTGTGGCCTTGGTAAAGAATACAGCTCGGTGTAGTATGCCCAGATGAACTCCTGTATCTTAGTGGGGTGTCTGTGTAGGACCCCTCCCTTGTCCCGTATGCGGTCAATGTATGTGTCTTGTCTTTTTTTGTTGAGCATGCGCGACATAAGTTTCCCACTCTTATTGCCATGTACGGCAAAGAATGCCTTATGGCGCAGCACGTCCCTATGGTGTTGAGAGTGTAGAAGTGTAGTCAGTTCCCTCCGTAAACAGAGGAGCATAGCTTGGTGTGTGGGGAGTTGAAGTCGTTTGTTGAGGGCGTCCAGTTGTTGGATGTCTGTCAGCAATGTGGTCATACGCGCCTCCCTCTGTTTCTTCAGGAGTGTGCTCTTTTGGATAAAATGTCCCCTAATCACGCTTTTGTGTGCTTCCCACCGTATGGTGGGGGAGGTCTGATCACTATTGTTTGTAAAGTATTCTTTCAGTGTTGTTTCTATCTCTGTTGCCACCTCTGGCATTGCAAGTAGTGCTTCGTTTAATCTCCATTTGGAGATCTTTGGTTTGAATAGGGGGATTTCAGTGTGATGGTCACCGGTGCATGGTCTGACCATGTCACGGTGCCCTGTTCGGCTCGAAGCACTAGCGGTAAGTGGTATTGTGACGTGAAGAGATAGTCAATTCGGGTGTATGAGTTATGTGGATGGGAGTAGAAGGTATAATCCTTCTCGTCAGGGTGCAATGCCCTCCAGCAGTCTACCAGTGCTGCCCTTGCCAGTAAGGTCCTGATCGCCGTGATGTGTTGTGCGGGGATGTGTGTGTGTCCTAGAGAGGAGTCCCATTTAGGGTCCAGAGCTACGTTCAGATCTCCCCCCAGTACCAAAACGCCCTCTGTGAAGCTCTTAAGGGTGCGAAGTATCCGGGCTATAAAGTGATATTGCCTGCGGTTTGGGACATATACATTAGCAAAGGTGTGCCCGCTATCTCCCTCTTTAAAAAGGTGTAGCGTCCTTCCGGGTCAGTCATCACTCCTGTCTCTTTAAACGGGATGCGTTTATGAAGGAGGATCGCTGTGCCTCTAGACTTTCCTCCCTGAAAATCGCTGTAGTAGCCTACGGGATAGTGTTGGTTTGTCAGTGTGGGTCTTGACCCTTCTCTGAAGTGTGTCTCCTGTAGAAACACTATGGATGCCTTATGGGTTAGGAATTCCCTCATGGCTCCCGATCATTTTTCGGGCTTGTTTAGACCCCTAGCGTTGAGAGAGAGAATTGTGATAGGGGCCGGGGCAATGGACATGGTTGGCGCCGTTCCGTCGGTTGTGTGTGAATGCTGTCGTGTCCGTCAAGGGGTCTAGGGTTAGGTTGGGGGGGTTTAGGGAAACGTTGGGTAACCAGGGGAGGGAAGGTCAAGGGCTGTATTCCACAGTCCCTGTGTCGGTACAGAATCGCTATGTGTAGCAATATCGGAGATGAGCGACGGAGGGCAGTAAATCCCCGTCCACCTGTGGGCGGGGGGTACCGCTCGCCTGAGTCGTGTTGCTCAATCCAGTAGGGCAGTCGAAGGAGTCCATGAATTCCCAAGTGGGCAGAACCCAGGGGACCAAGTGCGCTCACAAATCGGTCGTCAGACTACTGTGATCTCTCGGGGCTCCACCCAGTCAGGACCTTCCGTCTCCCCGGCTTACAGCTCGGTCCGTCCAGGTTGTAGCATGTGTTTCAACCTCACCAAATAACAACATCATTAACTTTAACATAGTAGGTAGCCATAACAAACAATGTACAACTTTACCCTCCCATATCTTTTCTGTGTAGGTCGGTTACTGACCTGTCCCGCTCATTTCCCCCTCCTCTCGCAGCCTCCCTCCGCCCTCCTATACTTCCCCGTCCCCCCCTCCTCCCCCAGCTCCGGAGGGCGATTCTTAGCCTGGATGGTGTGCCCCAGATTGGTGCTGGTGGGTCCGTTAATTGAAGTAGCTGGGGTTCCCATCCCCCTTCCCTCCCCTCTCCAATGGGAAGTATGGTGTGGGTCCCTCCCCCCCTCCCCGCCCTAAGGAGTCTGTAATCCCCTTAGAGCTTGCGTCCCCTCACCCCAAGTCCGCTCCCCTCCCTCCCGGACCCCACACTCCGCCAATACTTGCTGTATGAAGAGGTAGACTGAAGTCCAGACTTTGGCGGTGTGTCGGGGTCTTAGTAGTTCTTAAAGATCCAGGGCGTAAGTGCCCGCAGTGTTCGGGTGCAGTGAGGAGGAGGGGGGGACAAACAGACAAAAAAAAGGGGGGAGGGGGAAGAAAAAAGGGGGAAGGAATAAGGGGGGGTTTCCTCCAAATAGTTGCAGGTCACCTCATGTCCACATAATCAAAGTTTCTGTATTGTAGCAGGAGTCTGCTTTTCGGTCATCTATGCTTGAAGTGTAGCCATGGGGGGGATCCGCGGTCCTCAGTTGGGTGTCCCTGCCGGGCTAATCGTTTGTGTGCGAGGGAGTCTCACCCTTTGGGGTCGGGGGCCTGTGCCTTGCAGCCTGGGGCCAGTGGTATAGAAATTTAGCGGGTTTGGCCATGCTATGCCCTCTGGCGTCAGGTGTAGCTCTCTTTGGATCGCCATGACATCTTCTTCCCCTGTAACCATGAAGGAGCCACTGGGTGTTGCAACTTGTAGGCCTGTGGGGAAGCACCAACGGTACCTGATGTTGGCTGCTTGTAGCGGTCTCGTAAGGGGTCTCATCGCTCTCCTGTATGTCAGGGTTGCCGGGGAGAGATCCGGGAATAGCTGTACTTACGAGCCTTCCAATAGGATTTTGTCTGTGCCCCTGGCCTTGCGGAGGATCTCCTCCTTCAGGGGGAAGCTCTCCAGGCAACAGATTATATCTCTAGCAGGGCCCTCCGGGGGTCCCTGAGGCATCAGTGCTCAGTGCGCGCACACAAAGCCTATGGGTGTCTGGAGTGGCTGGACCAGTAGTTTATTGAATAGCTCTAATAATGTGTTTGGAATTGGTGTTTTTTTGTCCAGCTCTTCAGACACTCCCCTTATGCGGATATTCTGTCTCCTGCCCCTGTTGTCTAAATCCTCCATATGTAATGCCATTTGCTGTAATACCTTGGTGTGAGATTGTAGTCTGTCTGCGTTCGCCATCTGAGCGGCAGACATGTGATCGCAGTCTGCTTCATGCTGTGCCACTTTCTGGCTGAGGCCTTGTATATCCTCTCGCAGTGCATGGAGTTCTGTCGTTGTTGAGGTGCATAATTCTGTATTCGCCGTCCTCAGATCTGCTTTTGTGGGTACTTGTTTCAGGATTGAGACCAGTTCTGGTGTGGATGTAGGGGAGATTGTATGTGTCTGTTCCCTTTGCGGTGACCGCGGGCGCGGGCGGGATACGTCCGAGGTCGCGGAATCACTTGAGGCCTGTTGGTCCAGGTCCGCCTGTGTCACCAGGTAGCTTTTCATAGAGGGGTTCAGGGTGCCTTTTGGGGTGTCCGCGGGTCGTTGGGCACACGGTGTGCGGTGAGTCTTCCCCATTTTTTACGTTAGGCTGTGCGGTCGGTGAGGTTGTGTGCTGAGCCTGCGGAGAGCTCGTGGATTAGGCTGCCATCTTCTCAGACAAGCCACGCCCCCCTGAGATGCTTTTTTTACCTCCTTGTTGGCCCACAAAAGGTGAGGGTAATTATATTAGTTGGCACCTATCAGATAGCAAAATAACTTTGAGCCCAACACCAACTCCAAAGGAAGCAATAGTTATTAGTAGGAAGTACAGCAGCTGCAAGAGGCAAAATATATTTACACCTTTGCGAAGCAAAATATAACATTATTGCAAGACTGTTGCTAGCAACCTTTCACTGAGCCAATCAATACAGTGCTTATTAACTTAAAGGAGCACTATAGGGTCAGGAACACAAACATGTATTCCTGACCCTATAGGTTTAAAACCACCATCTCGCCACGCTGGTCCCCTCATGCCTCCCTAAATACAATAATTTTTACTTGTATTCAAGTCTGCAGCTGCATGCAAGGTGCCGGTTTCCTTTAGACCTGCCTGTTGACATCAGCAGAAGTGGTAGCCTGATCCAATCACAATGCTTCCCCATAGGATTGGCTGAGACTGACAAGGAGGCAGATCAGGGGCAGAGCCAGCACAATTCAAACACAGCCCTGGCTAATCAGCATCTCCTCATAGAGATGAATTGAATCAGTGAATCTCTATGAAGAAGGTTCAGTGTCTGCATGCAGAGGGTGGAGACACTGAATGTTAGGCAGCCGTGACCCAGAAAGGATCTCTTACAGACTTCTGAGGAGTGGCCAGTGAAGTTCTCACTAGGCTGTAATGTAAACAATGCATTTTCTCTAAAAAGGACCGTGTTTACAGCAAAAGGCCTGAAAGTACTCACCAGAACAAATTCAATAAGCTGAATAGGACGTCTGAAGCCCATGTCCAGGAACCGCCTTTGTGTGGTGGCTCTTGATGCACTGACTGCAGTCTCATTCCACTCCTTGTGAAAGTCCCCAACACTTTTGAATTGCCTTTTCCTGACAATCCTCTCCAGGCTTGCACTATCTTGCTTTGCATGTAATGCATCTATCTCATATATTAGTTTCCCTTTTTACGTTGCATTACTGAAATACATTTTTGCACGATATTCTAATTTTTCGAGTATCACCTGTATATGCTATCTACCCTCAAGATTTGAAATGCTAGTCAGATCATAATGGGAAGTGCATTGTATCTTCTGGGGAATAAAGAAATACTTTGTTTCATGGAAGGGAAATGTTGGCTTTTAGAAAATTCTATTTAGCAATATGTCCAGGTTCTGGGTAAGAAGAGAATTTTCATGAACGATCTGAAAATGTATCATTGCATTAAAACAAAAATAAAATAAAAAAAATTAAAATAATTAATGTGCAGGGTTCTGGGGAGCTAGTAAAGCAATTTGTCGTGTGTTTTAGGTATTGAAGTCCATTTAACTGTAAAGTCAAATGTTCGTCATTACTAGAGTGCCTAGACCGTTAATCCCCCATTTTCGCTTTAACAGAAGGTTTAACAAGAAGTTAAAACAAAGGATTTACTGTGAAGAAGACACAAATATAGATTGACTGTTAAATGTAGAATTATTTTGGGTAGGTCACACATAAAAGCAGCTTTAGATCCCCATTTCACATAAACCACACAACATTGCAAGACATTTAAAGCTCTGAGCTAAGAGCATGGGCAAGGGCACGTAGAAAATGTTCCTCGTGAATTAAAGGCTGTCGATTTGCATGTCTGCCAGAAATACAGTAAAGGGCTTTGTACAATGTGGAATATTAATTTTAGTAATGTACAAGACCAGCTTTACTATATCACAACTATATCATCGTCCAGTAACTCTCTTTCAAACTGAGCCATGCAATTCATAGTGTCCTTTGGGTGAAATAGAGTTAAAGTGAGAATGGGTCAAAGCAGAAAGTAAACGTTCTTTGTACTTTCATTATGGTGACGAAATCCAATTATGGTGGGTTTCTTCTGCCAAATACTAATGAACTTAGTAATGTGGAATAATAATACGATTTTATCATGGAAATCTCAGTAGATATTGTGACCATTTTAATATCATCTTGGAAATAAAATCCCTTCTTGCTAGCAATATCACTCTAGCCATCTTTGTTATAGGTCAGTGCTGTCTGACCGATGCCTTTAGCTATTTAAAAAAAAAAAAAATTTGGCTTACAGCTATTGCGATTATCCTTTGGCCTCCCTTAGATAGAACAAAGCCAAAGTTGAACAGCTTTAGTGCCAAAAACAGCCCTGATCTATGTATTTGCAGCCATAAGAGTCTATCATTGTAGTATGCTGTAGGTGCACAATTCATAGTTTGATATTACCCAATTAGCAATTATCTTGTGCAAATGACTATACTATACACTGGTGAGTATGCAATAGGTTGATCTAATCACTGCATACTGATATCCTCTGATATGGTTTGCTATTGTACAGGCAACATTTTTTCGGTGCTCATTATGAGTTGATAAACATTCCTCATCCGGTGAGCGTGCACTGTAATGGCATGCAACAAAGGAGCTGGTGATGCATTGAATAGAACTAAAAGATAACAGAATGTCAATGGTTTATTTGTATCGATGTATTCTTATACAGAATACTTTGTCATTTTCCCTGACATCCCAGAACTCTGGCAGCCACTCTGTCATTGTACCTAGGGAGACACGCTGGAAGTTAAGAGTTTGCACACTGCACATTGGCAGTTGTTCTGTTTATACTGACTTCATTATTAGGCTATTTTAACTAGGTTTTCAGGTCAATGAAAGAGAATACTTACATATTTCAGGGAAAAGGGGAATAAGTTCATCAGAAATATGGTAGAATTGTTTCTAGGAACGGTCACAATAAATTTTATTGTATGATATAAACAGGTTACTAGATAGTTTACAAACCTCTTCACTTGTGACATCTTAAAGGGACACTGTAGGCACCCAGACCACTTCAGCTCATTGAAGTAGTCTGGGTGCTGTGTCTCGTATGCACCTAGTGCTGCAGTGTAAATCATTGCAGTTCTAGAGAACTGCAATGTTTACATTGCAGCTCTAAGTCTGCCCTCTGTGACTGTCTACCAGACAACTTTTTGTGGGTGCTTCCGGAATCGTAACAGACTTTTGGTATGTAATCTGACGCTGGACGTCCTCACACTCTGCATGAGGACCTAGAGCAGGGATAGGCAACCTTCAGCACTCCAGATGTTGTGCACTACATCCCCCATAATACTCTTACACTCATAGTGCTAGTAAAGGATCATGGGAGGTGAAGTCCAAAACATCTGCAGTGCCGAAAGTTGCCTATGCCTGACCAAAAGCATCAGATTGGTCCCCATAAGAAAGCAGTGATTCATTGGCGCTGGGATCAGCTAAGTAAATAAAGGGTTTTTAAGGTGGGGGCGCGAGGGAGGGAGGAGGCAGAAGGATCGGTAGTGCCAGGAATACAGCATTGCATTCCTGGCACTACAGTATCCCTTAAACTTTATTGTGCATAACAGTTTTCTAACATTTTGTTTTAGTGGCTAATGAAGGAAGGATTCAATCATAGCTTGTGGAAACTATAAAAGTTAATTATTCAATGAAAATTATATTGCTAAGTGGTTCAATTGTGGAAAAAAGTTTGAAATTTCCAGATTTTAAGTGTTAAAGGGACTCTCCAGTGCCAGGAAAACAGCACTGCAGGTCCCCTCTCTCTCCCATCTCCCATCCCCGGTTGCTAAAGGGGTGAAAACCCCTTCAGTCACTTACCAGAGGCAGCGACATGTCCCACGCCGCTGCTTCTTCCTCCGCCGCCACTCCTCACCTTCATTACGTCAGCCGGCGGGGGAGACTGATCCCGCCTGCTGGCTGGGGAGACCTAATGCGCATTAGACCTCTCCATAGAAAAGCATTGAAAATTCTTTTCAATGCTTTCCTATGTGGATTTTAGTGACGCTGGAGGTCCTCACACAGCGCAAGGACGTCCAGTGACGCTATAGCACATAATCTGTGCTATGATCTCGGAAGTGCCATCTAATGGCTGTCTAGTAGACAGCCACTAGGGGAGGACTTAACCCTGCAAGGTAATTATTGCAGTTTATGAAAACTGCAATAATTACAGTTGCAGGGTTAGGGTAGTGGGAGGGGGAGGGGGTGGGGGAGAGGAGAGAAGGAGGAAAGGATTTCCGATTGTGCTCTTACAGCTAAATGATTCTAGTATAATCAAATTTTAGAAAAGTCTTTATGTTTCACTATTTCAAAATATATTTTCTTTAGTAACATATGGCCATTAAGAAGCAAAACTAAATGTTTAAGACAAAACCCTTAACTGCAGTCATACATGCTATAATAATACAGTCATACATGCTATAATAATAATAATAATAATCTAAACTCCACTTTGATCTGCACAACATGGCCTATTCTGTAAAGATAAAAAAAAAAAAAAAAAATAGATTCTCCACTCTTGTGCAGTACCATAACCGCAACAGTGCATTTTAGTGACTATTGTGGCAGGAGTGCTCTGGTGATCCCATATTAGAAAGGGTGGACTTCTTACCTGTAGTTCGTTAGGTGCTGTAGTAGTTATGGTGCTTGGAGTGTTCATTCAATTAAAACCATAGATTAAAATGTGAATATATGCCTTCATTCACACATTGCTAGACATTATGATTTTCCATGTTTATATTAGTTGTTTCAGTAACTGTAAAGCCCAATAATGTGGCCTTGACTTAATTACACCTCATCATATTTATTGGCTCCTGATAAGCAATTTGATGGTTTGCACTCGTTTAATTATAGTCGTTAAAGCTTTTCAGGAGCAGACAAATATTGGTTTGAATATTGAATTCAGTATCTTTAATTTACGTTGGAAATGTGAGATTATCAATTCTTCAGAAAAGTGAGACTTGCATGTCAGAGAGATCTCACGGAGATTGCATAGTGTGGGGAAGCCCTCATTAAGCTAACATGAACTTTTTATACGTTGTGGATTTTTTTTGCAATCTGGTCTTTAGTTGTTAATTTAAATTTGTTGGGCTACAAGTAGTTTTGTATCAAATCACTAAAATACAACAAAGCTTTTTGTTATAATTGTACCAAAGTTCAAACAAATGCTATTAAATAGGATACTTAATTATGGAAATTTTTCATGTTATGGCCACCCAGCAAGCAATTTCAGTGTTCACACATGTAGATGAGAGAGTGTATCCTGACGTGAGAATTTAGAGTGGAGATGTAAATGTTTGAAGAGGTCTGACCTGATATAGCTCTTAATCTGTATTGTAAGGTGCTTTACCCTTGTGTGAACATTAGCCCAACAATGCGAACATGAACTCTGCAGCTGTAACGGTGCATAGGAAGTAAGCAACTGTAAACACAGCCCACACTTGACTCTTAAAACTCATGGCAGTCCTCTTCAAACAATTACAGGGCGGACTAACCACACTTGCACACTTGTCCTGGACCAACGGCCCAAAACAGCCAAGGGCCCGCAATGCTCCAGCTGGAGAGATCAGAGATATCTACAAAAATGGAAAAACAAAATGTAAATTAAAAATTAAAAATCTATTCCACCGATAAGTTGTGGGGCCCCTGATGACATGCAGGGCGCAGCAACCAACCACATCACACCCCTCCCCCACTTCCCGCATTAAGTGAAATCTGGCAGCATTACCTGCAAGCTCTACAAGGACTTCATTTTGCCCTCCCGCATGGCGCTCTGTGTGATGGGAAGAGGCGGGGATAGGAAGAGCATCACTTAATGCACTCTCCTCTCGCACAGAACGTCCTCACGTATATTTATTTTGAAGGATTTTAATGTGCACTCAGCTGCCCACACACAGCCACACATAACCAACAGCTACCCACATCTCATTCACTCCCACAAAAAAAAAAAATCACTCACAGTTATCTTCATCATACATGGTCGGCCACATACAAAATACATACAGCAACCTCATACACAGTCAAAACATATAAATCACACAGTTAACACAGTTATACGCACAACACTCATACACACAGATAATTTCCCACAAACCTCACTGTTTTGGTTTGTTAGCTGAAAAGACACATGCGATTGATAACTTGAAATAACACACTAAGCATCATAACCTCTGCAGCCAGTATGACAAATTACACTGAGAGGACACAAGGCCAGACCGGGCCATAATCACTGCAGCGGAGAGTCCTGGAGAGTCCCTTTAAAGAACAGAGAAGAGTGTTTATGGTGTTTGGTATGTTCTTTTCATAAATATTAACCTTGTATAAAAATTTTAAAAATTAAATAGATTAAAAAAAAAACTACCTAATGAAAAACACCTCTGTATGTACATACATACATACATACATACATCCATATGTAATAACGAACTTTTGCCAGTGTCAAAGAATGACAACACTCACTCTTGATTTAGAATCCACAGGAAGCAATCTCCTATACTTGGAGCCAGCCTTTAATTGCAATTATTCTATATAATGGAATGTAAAATATATAATATAATGAAAAAAAGTGACAGATAATGTTTTGTTTTTTTTCTTCAAATCTCAAGTACATTTGGTCACACTTTGTTTTTTCGCTCTAAACTTCTGCAAATTAGGAGATCAAAACAAATTATGTTTTGATACCAAAATAAATTACAAGGGTGGCATAAGGTCATATCTGGTAACCTGGCAATAATTGTCTCTACTTCTATCTATTCATAAACACCAAAGAACAATTTAAATAAAACTGACAAAACAGCTCAAACTTTCACAGAAAGCATTCTTCTAAACCAATATATTATTATTATTATTATTCTATTTTGAGTTTATAAATTCACTGAAATCTGCCAAATTGGCAGAAATGTATAAACTTCTAGTGACAAGATATTGTAATGGAAAAATGAAAAACAGAATGGGAGAAAATCCACCTTCTTGCATTTCACGAGCTGTGAGATCATTGCTGTGGCTAATCAATCTTCACGTTGGCTCACAAAATTTCAACCAAGGTGTTGATTTTTGCATATACTCAATCATTTGAAAGTGTTTGGCTTAACTCTAGATAATTTTTCAATATTTCAAGACTGGCTCTAGATTTAGTTGGAGAAGGAAGGGAATAACTCCCTTCACAATCTTACTAATACATTTTATATTAAAGTATTATACTCTATCTGCATTTAAATGCCTTTTTTCTTTACTGCCCTTAGGAACATATACCGATAAAAATGCAGATTTCTGCCAAAGACACTTAGGAGAGGTTGGAATAGATAGAACATGAAAACTTACTTGGTGATTCATTTCCTCAGGCATCCCATAAACACGTATGCCATAGCTAAGACCCCAAGGGGTTATTTACTATTAATAGAATATAATGGGACACTCCAGGCACCCAGACCACTTCTGCCCATTGGAGTGGTCTGGGTGCCAACTCCCACTACTCTTAACCCGGCAAGTGCAGTTATTGCAGTTTTTATAACCTTATAATTACCTTGCAGCGTTAAGTCCTCCTCTAGTGGCTGTGTGAGACAGCCACTATAGGGACTTCTGTGTTCTTAGAACACGAAAAGTGTTTTAAGCGACACTGGACAGCCTCACGCTATGTGAGGACCTCCAGCGTCACCGAAATCCCCATAGGAAAGCATTGAATATTGCTTTCCTATGGGGAGGTCTAATGCGTTTGCACGGGCATTGCCACGCATGCGCATTAGGTCTCCCCCTGCCTGCTGACGTCGGCAGGGGAGGAGAGTAGGCGGAGCCTGACCCAGCGCAGAGGGACATCAGGTAAGTCACTGAAAGGGTTTTAACTCCTTCAGCAACTTGGGATGGGGGGTGAGAGGGAGGGGGCCACTGAAGGGTCCAGCATTGCCAGGAAAACTAATATGTTTTCCTGGCACTGGAGAGTCCCTTTAAAGAACAGAGAAGAGAATTGGGTATTCCCTAAAATGAAAATATCCTCTTACTGAGGCCTTAATTTAATATTTTTGAATACGATTGGCAAATTGTCACATCTGTTGGAAAAACTTTTCAAATGGTTTATCTACAAAAATTCCCATAGACATTAATGAAGTCTTCTCATTGTGATCATGCTAAAAGTTCATCCAACAACATTCAAACATTTTTTCATGAACCCATGCTATAACTTGCAAAGTACATTATTATGGAGATAAAGTGGGAATTTTAATGAGTACACCCAACTTCAAATGTTTTCACACCCCTTTAAACTGACTCACACATTAAGATTGTGACCTCAAATACTCACCTCTAGTTCTTACAAAATTGCACTTCAAAAAGGTTAAAGGTGAATGCACAGGAGACATTTTTCATGCAAACAAGCATCACTTTTTGTTGAAATAGTTCTGTAAAGTTTAGAAATAATTGGAATCGGATGGCAACATGAGAAAGGGATATATTATCCAGATATGTAAATGCATGATAACGGACCCTGGCTCCAAGATTTTACAGCCACATCAAATAGGTGATAATAATAATTCATTGTATTATATAAACACCAATAGACCACCCAAGTGCAGCAGTATACAATAAAAATAAAGGTAATTACTTACCTTATACTTTAGGTAGTAATAAAAGGATTCCTCAAATCCTTTGATGCAAATACAAAATACACCTATAAAAATAAAAACAGAGCACACTCATAGGGAAACACCGCTTAGCAGAAATGCCCCTACTGATAATATTGCACTCACAGAGTATGCGAATAATTCAAGCCCATCAATGTTTCTTTTAAGTTGCTGCAGTGGATTACATATGCACTGATTGGTGGATCCGACGCTGAATACGGCAAGAGGGACATATAAAAGGAACCGAGGACACAGAACCTTTATCATTATTTTATTTGACTGTAAAATTAGTTTTTATATTGATTTTTCCCTGATGAAGTCTATGTTATATAGACGAAATGCGTAGAGCTGTCTTTTAACCTTCACCTGTGATTTCTGTAACCTGCTCCTATTACTTACCATTCTGGATAGAGGGATACAGATATTTGAATGGGCATTTTTACTCTTCACTTCCTGTAAGTGCATTATTAGTACATACACTGCCACACTATGTCCAGTTCTTTTTTCTTTGCATGAATCCTTGGGGAGTAAGGACCTCAACTGCAGCAACTTCAAAGAAACATTGATGGGCTTGAATTATTCGCATACTCTGTGAGTGCAATATTATCAGTAGGGGCATTTCTGCTAAGCGGTGTTTCCCTATGAGTGTGCTCTGTTTTTATTTTTATATGTGTATCTTGTATTTTGTAATTCTATTATATAACACTTAATTCAGTTTCAAAATATGGCCTCCCATAATGGATTTGAAATATTTATCGGATATTGATGATTGTAGTATATATCTTCAACATGGCAATGTGCCACTCCTTATGTGATTTACAATATATTTGGTTTTAAACAAATCTGTAAAAAATAAATAAATAATGAGAAGTAAAGTGAATTCAATATTTTTAATGTGAGGCATTAAGCCAAGAAAAACGAAGAGTGGGCAAAATAAAAATGTTTAAACATTGGCCTTCCGGATGCCCACATGAATCTGGTATTAGAGCTGCCACCAAACATATATTACTTACTCAGTTTCGATTTCATATCTCGCTTTTTTGCCAGTTCTCATATTGGCTGCCCATGTCCCTTCAGAACCCAATTCAAATGACTCACAATAACTTGCAAAGCTCTCAACAATTCTATTCCTAATTACATCTCCTCTTTAATTAACAAATAAACCCCTTCTCATTCCCTTTACTATGATAGTGACATTCTTTTGTCTTCTTTTTGTTACCAGATTGCCAATTGTCAATCGCAGGATTTTCCAAGTGCTGCAAAATATGTTATTCACAAAAGTGTTATTACCATTAGACTTTCCCCTAGCCTCCAATTCTTTACGTACTGAAAACTCATCTCCAGCAAGGCCTACTAGAAACATAGAAACATAGAATGTGACGGCAGATAAGAACCATTCGGCCCATCTAGTCTGCCCAATTTTCTAAATACTTTCATTAGTCCCTAGCCTTATCTTATAGTTAGGATAGCCTTATGCCTATCCCACGCATGCTTAAACTCCTTTACTGTGTTAACCTCTACCACTTCAGCTGGAAGGCTATTCCATGCATCCACTACCCTCTCAGTAAAGTAATACTTCCTGATATTATTTTTAAACCTTTGTCCCTCTAATTTAAGACTATGTCCTCTTGTTGTGGTAGTTTTTCTTCTTTTAAATATAGTCTATTAACTATTGCAGTTAAAGGGCTGCACGCCCGACTAGGTCCCTTTTCAACAATGTCCATTGGGTTGACTTAAGTGCAAGGACCACCAAATGGGCCCCACCAGCATGTGGGCCCCACTGCAGCTGTACCGGCTGCACAGGCGGTAGTTCCCACACTGTCTCTCACCCTTGTACACAATTGTGTTTCTACCATAAACTTTCTCCCTCCATCCTACACTTCCTTCACACACCATTTTTACACTCTTAGCTATACACATGCATCATATTTATCAACCTCTCTACCTGCGGACATGATTTTTTTCCCCCTTGTGTTCCTTAACCCCTTGCTCCTAGATTCTAAACTCATTGGAGCACACCTCAAAAGCTTACATGAGCTTTTGTTTGTCAACATTATTTTGCCTGTCAATTACTTGTTGTTGAATATTCCCAATGTTTCATAGTAAAGTGTTGCAGAAAATGTTGGCGCTGTATACAAGTCAATATATTTTTTTTTGTAAAAGCATTGGTTATTCTTTTAAAACAGACACGTGTCCAAATATAAGTAAAATTGTTCATGTTCACATATTACATATAGGTTTGCTTGTGTATTATAAGTATTGGATAGTTTCTGGTGTGAAGACAATACACTGGGAACAGATGCATAATAGGTACAGAAAGACCTATTTCTTGGTTATTGCAAGTAATTTGGTCTGAGGCTGTGGACCTAAAAAAAGGGTTAATTAGCTCAACATCTCATGTGACATCATATGACATATCCTCATGGATCTTCATGGCTGCGTTCACTATGCCAAGGGTTAGAGCAAAGATATTTCTCTCTCACCCATAATCTGCCAAAAAAGTAGTTTGGACTAATATGAAGGATTCTTTCTGTGGTATGACACAGTCCCTGGCAAGGACACAAATTACAGAGTTTTCTTTTCATTTTATATTTATTTATTTATTTTTTACTTGGTAGGTGTCCATTATACATACATACCATGCCAAAATTGTATGCTCAGAAAAATGCAGCCCTGTACAACACATAGCCCCATATTTGTTTATATACTTGCATTTTTTGCAATAGAACAATTGAACGGGGAACGGTCACTTTTCTGGAATTTACACCTTAGAAATAAACAATTAAACTCACCTAAAATTATATCAATTTATAGAACTTTGTTTTGTTTCACAGGAAGCTCTGTTGTGTTTTAAATTTCTATTAAAGATTTAGCAAATTACATCATAATTCAGTTCAGATAAGGCAAGGCCAGCACAAACAGTACAAATAAAGAACAGAAAAAACATTCTCTGTATTGCACAGGGAAATACTAGAACCAAATCAGCATGTGTATTATAGATTCTTATTGGTAACGGACATCACTTCCTCACTGTAGCCCGCAAACCCCCTCCCTCCAATGTTTTTATTGATGATATAGCAGATGATATTACAATACTTTGCATATTAAATTGTATGAATAGCAATATCACACATTTCATATATAAATAGCAAAACACACAAAAAAATAATTAAATCCAGAAAAGGATGTCATACCGCCCAGCGTGTTCATTAACAACTTGTGGAAGTATACCATATAGGAGCTACAAGCATTTCATCTTGTTTAATTGGTTATAGTGCCTGGAGTAACCTGACAATGTGCTTCCATTCAGTATTAAACCATTTTCATGCAATTTAACATTCAATAAGGGTCCCCAGCCGCCCACAGTTCACCCAGTGCCGTACATACTGCGGTCGCAGCTGCAACCGGGCCCATCATTCCAGGGAGCTAGGCTGCCCTGCGGACCCATGCAACCGGGTGCCCACCACCATGGTTTGCGGCAAACCGCCGAGGCCGCACATTCAAGGGGCCCATTGGGTTGCCCATGCTGTTAGGGCCACCCCATAGAGATGAATTTCTAGGTGCCCAGGTCAGCGCTTTAACAGCGCGACCGGTCCCCCTAAGATGACATCACAGCTGGGAGGAAGTGACTGCCCATCACTCCTCCCAGCTATAAAGCGAGAGCCCGCGTGGGAGGAAGGAGAGGGAGTCAGAGCCTGAGCCACCACTTTACCCCAGGTAAAGTCACCCTCCTGCACCTAAAAAGGTAGGAAACAGGAGGGAGACTATAACATTTTTTATATATGTGTGTGTCTATGTGTGTGTTTGTGTGTGTGTCTCTGTATGTATTTGTGTCTGTCTGTGTGTATGTATGTGTTTCTGTATATGTGTCTGTCTGTCTGTATGTATATGTGTCTGTATGAGTGTCACCGGGTGAGAGTTTCAGCTGATCACTCTGAACCAATGAGCTATCCCTGCACTCCAGTACTTAGCGCAGTGAAGAGCGCTTACAGTTCTTATTGAACAGAAGCATGCATGGGATAGGCATAAGGCTATCCTAGATATAAGATAAGGCCAGGGACTAATGAAAATATTTAGAAAATTGGGCAGACTAGATGGGCCCGAATGGTTCTTATCTACCGTCACATTCTATGTTTCTAGTGGATGTGGCGAGTGATGCCTGGTGGGCCTCAGGAAAGAAGTTAAACCTTTCTAAAACAGTTTGACTCCTGTTAGTGGGAGGATATGAGAGCACTCCTAGCACGCTGTAATGGTTCTGGTGCTTTGAGTGTTTCTCTAGGTATGTTTTCTCATTCAGCACTATACATTATGGGATTTTCCCACATTTAAAATGCTTTGTTGCATAGAGTTACTACTGTAAACAATGAGGTCATCACACAGCAGTTTTACACTGTGGGTCCAAGAGAGAAAAGTTGTAGCAGAAGAATCCTCAGTGGGTATAGTTATGGAAAAAGTGATGCATGTCTGTACATCTGGCAGCTCTGTCACATGTACACAAGCCAGTGTCTATTTTGGAGAAGGAAAGCCTGTAATTCCCACTAGACGGGAAGTAGCCAGTTTAGCACACATATGCTTCCCTTTCTGGGCTCTGCAATATGTATTATACATAATAAGGATTATAAAAAGACATCTCATGTTTGAAATTCAAACCTTGGAGGAGAATGCAGTTTGCTTATGTGTAGGCTGCTCCAGCTTATGGAACAAAATATTCAGTTCTTTTCTCTGACAAAAATAATTTCAAAAGAAAGATAATCTCCTTGCAGTATAATAATATTTTTTTTTTTTATAACTTAATATTGCAATTTACTGGGAGGCACAGGGTAAAGATGCAGTGTTGCCTTGCATAGGAGAGACGAGAGATAAACCAATATTTTTCACAAAAGTTGTAAAAGTTTACTTTTATTCTTCTTAACTCATTTGATAATCTAAGCCAGGGGTGCCCAAAAAATAGATCCCCAGATGCTGTAGAACTACAACTCCCACAACGTTTTGCATGCCTTTAGAATGTTTTTTAAAATGACAAAGCACCATGGAAATTGTAGTTTTAAAACATCTGGGGATCTACCTTTTGGGCACCCCTGATCCAAGCTAATGCATGCTCCCTTAGTGGAGCTTTGGCTACAGAGGAGGAGGCAGCATGTGCCCGATGGAATCCTAGTAAGTTGTAGAACACGTCTTAAACAGTCTGGATAATTAGCCTGAGAAGGCAATGAAACGATCCGGACACCATAATCACTACAGCAGACTGTAGCAGTTATGGTGTTTGAAAAGGTATTTCTTTACAATTATATAACAGCAATCCTTGCAAACAGAGCCACTAGAAAATTTGCAATTTGTCAACATGTACAGTGAATAGAGAAAATGAGCGGCATTCACCCATAACCCTGTGCCATCCCCAACTAATGATCACTAACCGCCCCCTTACTGATGGTGTGAAAGAGCGCTTTAATGTAGCAGGATTTTAAACTGGGTTGAAAAGTCATATTAATTCTTCATTTATGTCATTAATTAGTGGAAAAATACAAAATGAAAAATGACTTTTTTCCTCCGAGATATTTACAGTAATTATGGATAGATCTGAAGGATATAAAAGTACATTCTAAGGAAATGCATACTGGAATTTTCTCAAAGACTAAAAAGGTCAAGACGCTCATGCTGGCTAGTACATCAGCTCCCTGTTCAATAAACTGTGCAGTAATCTCCATTACTCAGCATTAAATGAAAACTGTCACACATTTATTACTTTTGGAAATAAATGATAAAGTGTTCTAGGCTCTGTGTATATTTTTTTGATAATGCCAGCATAAGTAAATACTTTATTTCAACACATCACCTCTAGCTACAAGGGGGCAGCCACCTTTAACTCTTCATTGGTCAGTAGCAAAGCTAACATCTACCTAAAATTAAGCTAGTAATCTAGCACCTTCATCAATCCTGATGTCACACAAATGTGCCAAAACTAGCAGTTCTCAAATTAACCATTTGAAAAAGCATAAATGACTGACGCATACTATCAACATTGGGAAATATGAAATCAGGAACTTGGCAGAATTATACTGAGATATCTGAAGCCGCTTATATCACTGGAAAGGCCTAAAATGGGCAATCCCTACTTTATAATTGGAGGGACAAAGGGTCAATGAGGCCTGGGTGCAAGAATATTTTTAGCATCCCCAGGTGGTCATGGCTATATTACCAACTCCTCCCCTTCACAAACATAATACTTCTAACCACACCCATTTTCTATGGAGACTACTACACCTCTTCAGGGCCCCCAACTTCACCAGGTGACATGCCACCCACTTCCTACAGCGCCAGTTTTGCCAACAAAAAGCTTATCAGTGCCATCTTTGTGCAACTTCCCAGTTGTATCTCTGTACCAATACAGCTGTCTAGTGCCATCTTTGTCTCAAAATAGCTTACCAAATAGCTTATCAGTGCCAGGGGCAACCTAATCTCATGAGTGGCACTGGTAGAGGGGAGATAGGGGCTGTAGAGGGAGGGTCAGGGCTGCAAAAGGGGGATAAAAGGGCTGTGGTGGTGGGTTTGGGCTGTAGTAGGGGTTTAGGGCTATAGTTGTGAGTAAGGGGCAGCAGTAGGGCATAGGAGCTGCAGTAGGGCATAGGAGCTGCAGTTGGAGGGGTGGGGCTAAAAAAAAAAAAAAACACTAGTATAGTCCCCCCTCTCTGAGGCATATCTTGGACCAGGGAGGGGGTGGGGATCCTGTTAACAGGTGGTCTGGAAGGAGCCTGGACCTGAGTGCAAGTAGGCAGAGCCTGCAGCAAGGAGCCAAGCCAAGTAGGGAGCCAAGCGCTGCGATGCACCTCTACCCACAGAGCACCTGTGCACCTGCCCAGGATCGACCCTGGGACCACCCACAGTAGAAATGTGAAATGCAGACCAGGCTGATTCCACTAAAAGGAATGCAGTGATTTGGTGCATAAACTGTGTCAGTTTACAGTTTGAAAAATGTAAACATTGCCATTTATTACTTTTGTCTGCTGAAGTGCTCTCTGCATGGCCTTCGTTTGCTCCGTCCTGGCTGGGTTAATTGCATTCGCATTGTGTCAGTATCTTGGGACAACAGGGAACAAAATTGGGATGGCAGGACTGGAGCCAAAAATCAGGAAGGTCTTGCAGACATCAGGACAGATGGGAGGCACATGAATGTTGGATTAAAGTGTTAGATAAAAATATATACTTAGATTGTTGATTTGTTTATCCCTTTTTTTTTTAGAGCTCATAAATTTTCTCTCACCACTATTATTACTTTGATTATAAATATTATATCTCAATCCCTAAAAAACAATGGGTGTTCAGGTTTGTCGTTTTATTTTGTGCCAAGGAAAAAATAAAATTAAAAAATTAAAATAAAAATCAGAAAAATTGTCTTCTTTCCAAAAACAACTACGAGCAAAAAAGTACTTCTGTATTCCCTAAGGGCACTATTAAAAGGGTTTTGTAAGAAGTCAAAGACCATTAATATGTAACAATGCTCAGAGCCTTGCCTGGTCATGTCTTTCTTAAATCTGCATTACAACCCCACCTTAGACTATGGAGATGGAGTAATTACACAATCAGTAAATCTAAAAAAAAAAGAAAGAAAGGAACAGAATACATCTGTATTGAAAAATACATTGAACAACGGTGCTACCATCAGCCCCACCACACAAGCTCGCTGCCTAGGTGTTCTCTTTGACTCCGACCTCTCCTTCACGGCTCATGTTCAGTCTAACGCCAAATCCTGCTGCTTCAATCTAAAAAATATTGCGCGCATCTGGCCCTACTTAACGCCAGAAGCGACTAAGGTGCTGGTCCATTCCAATGTCCTTTCTCACCTTGACTACTGTAATCCGCTTCTCAGTGGTCTTACATGCTCCCAACCTGCGCCGTTACAGTCCATAATTAATGTGGCGGCGAGGCTCATCTTTCTGTCCGCTCGCACCTCCCACGCCTCACCCTTCTGGCAGTCCCTACATTGGCTTCCTGTAAGATATACGGCTAAATTTAAAATTCTGGTTATTGCATTCAAATCTCCACATAATGCTGCTCCCACCTGTCTATCCTCCCTAATACACAAGTATGTCCCGTCTAGGCCCTTACGATCTGCTGGAGACTTATGTCTATATTCTGTCCGTACTCCCACCTCTGATGCTCACCTTCACGACTTCTGCACCGGTCCTGTGGAACTCACTTCCCTCCTCCGTTAGATGCTGACCCAGTCTCCTTCAAAAAAATTATTATAAAAAAACCCACTTCTTCATAAAAGCTTATCAATTAAACTAGCTCCTGACTGATTCCTCTCTTACAACTGTCATTAGTCTAATACTATCCGAACTTTTTTGTGTAATTTTACCCCACTTCCTCTAGCATGTAAGCTCATTGAGCAGGGCCCTCAACCCCTCTGTTCCTGTGCGTCCAACTTGTCTGGTTACTACATGTCTGTTAGTCCACCCACTGTAAAGCGCTGCGGAATTTGTTGGTGCTATATAAATAATAACATAATAACACAATCTAGAGAGAGAAATGACAGGTCTATCAAGTTTCAAAACTAGAATAATGCTTCACAGAAAACACAGCAGCAAAACCACTTAAGCTCGCTGTAGTAGTAATGATGCCAGGAGTGCCCTGTTAGAATGGTTTGACATCTTTCCTGGAATTCATCAGGTGCTAGTTGCTGCCTCACCTGGTGTGGAAGCTCCCACAAGTTGCTTCCGTTAGCTCAACTGCTATGCAGGGCTGACAAAGGCATTAACGGAATGCTCTCACTTAATGAGTGCCTCCCTGCACTGCTGGATTATAGCTCAATGCAGAAGCTTCGAGTCAGAGAGAAGTTGGGCATGGGCACCGGTAAGTCTTCAGAAAGTTTTTGTTTACTACTTACCGAGGGAGAATGCCATTTATTTTTGGCACCATAAAAATTAGAGCGACTGTAGTCATTACAGTGCTTGGAATGCTCCTTTATGGTCCCAAAATCTGTCTAATACAGATATGAGATTTGAGAAATTAAATGAAATTATAACCCATTGTACACTTTTAGATCATTGGGCACCTTCAATCCTTCATTATATGCGCGCATGATAAGTAATATATTTATCCTCTTAGAGTTCAGGAAATAAAGAATTGATAAAAGCTTTTAGAATAAAACCAGTGAGATAATGGAAATAATGAAAAACTATGTAAAGCATTTCTTTTTTTGGGAAAAACAAAAAACTGATTTTGCTTTTACTAATCTTTTCAGTTAACATGTAAACATAATAGCACAGGTATTTTGGAAAGAGGCCATCTGTTCAACAGAGTTTGGAACAGGTAAAAAATACTGGTTGCTAGATTTTTTGTGCTTTAAAGGACCACTATAGTGCCAGGAAAACATACTCATACCCCACCCTCAGGGTCCCCCTACCGCCAGGCTCTAGGGGGAGGAAGGGGTTAAACATAACTTTCTCCAGCGCCGGGCGGGGGACTCTCCTCCTCCATAGTGATGTCATCGGCTAAATGCGCATGCGCGGCAGGAGCGGCGCAGGCATTCAGCCAGTCCATAGGAAAGCATTCTCAATGCTTTCCTATGGACGCGGGCGTCTTCTCACTGTGAAAATCACAGTGAGAAGCGCCTCTAGCGGCTGTCAATGAGACAGCCACTAAAGGCTGGATTATCCCTATTATAAACATAGCAGTTTCTCTGAAACTGCTATGTTTATAGAAAAAAGGGTTAAACCTACCTGGACCTGGCACCCAGACCATTTCATTAAGCTGAAGTGGTCTGGGTGCCTATAGTGGTCCTTTAATAAAAAGGATACCAATATGTATTTGTAATATAAATTAGATTTTATTTTTTGGTTCTAGTTGTGGAAAACCAGAAGAGTTATTACAGACCTGGGGGTAACCTTAAAGGTTAATGAAGATGTTTTTGTGTATAGATCATGCCACATAGTCTCACTACTCAACTCTCTGCCATTTATGAGTGAAATTGCACTTGTTTCTGCTTATGCAGCTCTAGACACTCCTTCCCTGGCTGTGACAAACACAGCCTGCATGAAAAAAAAAATGGTTTAATTTTTAAATCAGATTTAATTTACTTTAAATGGTATTACCTACTGCTCTAGAAATTAAACTTTAATTACATACAGGGGGTTTCGGTAAGGTCTAAACATTAGATAAATCTTTACATGAAGTGTTTAGGAAGTCTGTGTAAGTCACATGCAGGAAGGTGTGCCTAGGGCTGCATAAGCAAAGTGATTTAACTCCTAAATGGCAGAGCTATGAGACTGCAGGGGCATGATCTATACACGAAAACTGCTTCATTAAGCAAAAGTTGTTTTGGAGACTACCGTGTCCATTTAAGCAGATAATGGAACCAAACCCAGTCCTAAATAAAAACCGATACATTATGTCAAACATAACCCATAAGAACTTGTACACGTTTGTTTTTTACAGTGCTCTATGTGTTTGCGATTTTAAATGCTCATTTAACCTACGTACAGCTAGATTAGACATGGCAGATGCTTAATTTTGTCTTGTATATTAAATCCCTCATTCATCTGCAGTTTGGGAAGGTGTTGGAATTCCTGCCCTCAAAACATAACTATTCTGACAAAGATATAAGCAAGTTCAATTCACATTACAAGTTTGGGAAAAAGAAGCTACGTGGAAAAGCAGGCTTTAAAATGGCTAATGACTCTCTAACTAATATATAGGATCCATAACCTTCTCTGTCATCATCACAATGTGGTCTTCTAATCTTCTAATGAATTATTTATTTATAGAGTGAAACACTCAATTCCAGGAATTTATCCTGGAAATAATAAAAAGAAAGAGAAATAATCTAAAAAGTGTCATGGCATGTCTTACTCTGCCAGAATGTGAACTTGGGATTTCTGTGTTCTAGATCTATTGCCTTGTGCAGGTATGATTTGCAACCCAAACTGAAACTGTATTTAACAAAGCGACTTGAGATTGCCGGGACAAGCACTTACTGCATCCAAATACTAGGACAGCTGATGCTTGCATTTATAGAATTACTGATATCATTTATAGAATTACCATGTGACATCATTTGTTCTATGATATTCTTTTTTTGGTGTGCCTATGTGTAGTGCATTGCATGACTGAATGTAGGGTGAGGTCCTTCTCAATATTCTGAAGACCAACATCAGAGTATTCATGGGAACTTTAAGATGGATACATAGTTACAGCTAGCATTGCATAAAATATATATCTCTAAATGTTTCTTGAATGTCATTTGGGGCTCCATCCGAGAAGGCAGTGTATGCGTTTTTGAACAGTCACCTTATTAATCAAATAAGAAAAAAATATATATATTTCGTAAGTAGTGGAGGCAGCCTTTTCTAGGCAAACCAGAGACTGCAGTGTCCCTTTTGAGACCGTAAAAGCAATCAATAATTGCCAGCTACATCCAATGTGTTTTATAGCACAGCACATAAATGTCACACTAAACATAAACAGCATTCATTAATATGTACTTAATGTAGAGCAGAGTTATCAAAATTCTACTTTCACTGAAAAACGACGGGAAAAGCCCACACAAATAATCAGCAATGTCCGTTTCATAAGTACATGGAAATGCTTGAAGCTCAGCCAATTTGTACAGCAGTGAGAACGTGTTAAGCCAGCATGTAGAGCATCAAGTATGGGGCTGTCATATTATGTAAATCCCCTAGGAGATCATTGATTACGTGCATTCCTGCACACAGTGGACCTCTTGTTCACATACATTGCTGGATAATTTAAAAGATTGTTTCTACAGAGCCAAGTCAGTGCAAAAAACCCCTGGAAAATATGACTAAATTGTGTAAAAGCACAAATAACAGATAGTGGAGGAGTATGAAAGATGGATAGCACTATAGAACCATATGATACAGAATGCCAGGGCCATCTCTAAATACCTGTACCCTTCATAGGCCTCCCACGGAAAATGTAAGGTCACTCACAGAATACAACCAAAACAGCTTGTTATTTAGATGCTTTCAATTACAATTACTCATTTAATTCAGCTTGGTATCCAGGAGAACATTCTAAGCAACATTGTTTAAATGTAATATTTTAGTATCAGTGAAGCAGTGGTGAAAACAATGCAGAGAGGGCCCCGATGCAAGAAATTATTTTGTTCCTCCCCCCTCACCCCAGCACAAGGGTGGCCAAACAATAGATTTTCAACTGTTGTATATACCCCATGATGCATTGCAACCTGGGAATCTACCATTTGCTTATCCTTGCAGGGTTTTACTTGTGAGCAGTTTTTGAGTGTATGAATATAAATAACCATGCTTACAGAGTGTGTGTGAAAATAAGGGGTCTATGTGTGCGTAGTACTGGCATTTGAATGCAGTTTTATGTTAATATGTACTGTTGCCACTTAAGGGGTATATTTGTTTATAGTTTTGGGGTCTGTATAGAATGCTGGTGTTTTAATACAGGGGTGTGTTGGTATGTAGTGTTGGCTGGGATGTATGCACATATGCAACCACACACAGTGACACAAAATGTTAACATAGATACACACATGTACCCACCCTGACACACACAGTTACAAACATATACCTTTACAGACCCCCCACCCCCATACCTGTGCAAGGAGGGGACTTCCTAGTGCTGGTTGACACTAATGGGAGTCTATAGCTGTCCGTCTGCAGTGTGCCCTCTCTGTGTCCTCCATGCCCGCACAGTCTGTAAGCTGGGAGGAAGTAAAAGGTAGATACTTCCTCCCAGCACTCTACACATATTAAAGGGTCACACTGCCAAAGTGCCGCAGCACCCAACCGGGCCCCCGATGAGATTTGCCTGCCTATCAGATTTTGCAGCGAAGAGTCACTTTATAAGCCCAGCAGAGGGGTAACTGGAAACCTCAGGGCCCCGGTGTGAAAAGTACCCTTGGGCCCCCCATGCATCTTCCCCCGCCCCTCCATTTGTATAAAACATATGGATACATACACAGACACATATGCCAATACATAGACATACATAATGACACACATTCAGATACACAGTATGACACTTCAAAAGATAAACAGACACACTTAATGACAAACATTCAGATACACATACAAACAAACAGATACCCGTGCAGACAGACATTCTCACACACACAAACTGTTAAAAAAAAAACATTTAGTCACCCTCCTCTTTCCTACCTTTTAGGTGCAGGAGGGTAACTCCCCTGGGGTCCAGTGATTGCCTCATGCTGATGGGAGTCAGAACTCCCACTCTAACTCCCCCCCTCTCCTCCCCGGTGGTCTCCTTCTGCACGCGCTCTGTTAGCTGGGAGAAAGTGACGGCTTCCTTCCAGCTCTGACGTGATCACTGGGGCCTGGTCTCACTCTTAAAGCACCGCAACGCTGACTGGGAAATCCATTGCCATCGGGTGGCCCCAAGAGCATAGGCCACCCAATAGGCCCCTTCAATGCGGCCACGGTGGGGCCGCACCACAATGCTGGCAGGCACTCCGATCGCAGTGCGGCAGGGCCCCCTGGAGTGACGGGCCCATTTGCATATCAGATAGATTATGCCAATTAGACAAGTCCAGATCCGAAATGCCGGCAAGTTCCCTCTGCTTGAGAGATACAGCCACACATGAAAATAAATTTGGCCTTCTTTGGATCTTGTCAGCAGATCTGGACAGCTCCTAGGGGTGAGTTTAGTAAGATATGAAAATGGTATAGGGTCACGTCCTGTTCCATTGTGCACAAATGTCTGGCCTTGGCTTCTGGTATCCAGTACTCTTTTTACAATTCTTGTTTAGTTTTTAGTTTTTTTTTTTTCTGGTTTTCTATTCTATGTCTGGTTTTCTTTATGCTGAGTTTTCTGAGTTCATTCCTTTATTCCGTTCCTGGAATTCCCAGTCTCCAGGATTCATTTAAATCAGGCTTCCCCAAACTCCGGCCCCCCAGATGCTGCTGAACTACAACTCCCATGATTCTATGAATTAAATAGGTAGGCTAAGAATCATGGGAGTTGTAGTTCAGCAACATCTGGAGAGCCAGAGTTTGGTGAAGCCTACTTTAAATGTTTGTCTTTTTGTTGCCACAACCATTCCTTTGCCAATTAATCCTTTTTGTTTCAGTCTGTTCCTGCAAGCAGTGGTCTCATTTTCTCTGCTCCTTTTTTTGCATATCTAGGCAGTTGGGACCCACCATAATTGGAGTACTTTGGCGCAGTGGTGGGATCCATACATCTTGGGCATTTATGCATGTCTAAATCTCCAATGTTTATTACATATATAATGTAATGCCTTGTATCTCGTCTCGTTTTATTTGTCTTGTATTCCCAGTTCATATACAGTCCTGTATATGTAACCTGTAACCACACGCCCCCTGGCTTCCACATAAGCGGCATCAGGGCTTTGGTATGTAACCAAACAAACCCTGGAACTAAACACCAGGGGGCTTGTGGTAGGAGCCTCAGCGTGGAAAAGGACTAGCATCTACATCAGGCACACAGAGGTGCCGGTCTTCAGACCGCCACCCGTGACAAATAGATTCTCTCAGTAATGGGGAAAAATTTTTGGAGACTTGTGACTAACCAAAGGGTAAGCTATTGAGTTTTCGGAGTTTTGCCCATTCTCACTGCCTCTGTTTTAGCTTTACTATATAGATATGTTAAATGCACAGAAATGTAAAAATCAAGCAATACAAAAGATAACACCAAATGTTCCCATTATAATAACTGTAGCTCTACCTGCAGCTACAGACAACCCCAACATTTCAGCTCGACAAAGAGAGACACTTTAATTTTAACAGTGTCAGTAGGGGGTGTGGCCAGGGGCACCGCTGTTCTGAGAAATTTTAGATAACATACTCATAACAATGAATGCAACTAAAATATCATTTAGAACAAGAACAATATCCTATTTATTCAGACTGATTTCTAAATACATTTATTGTAGTTTGAAGACAAATTACAGTGAGTAATATTGCTCTGTTACAGACTCGGACACCAGCAATATGTAACTCTAAGAAAGGGGGTCATGTTATGATACAAATAGGAACAAAGGAATTTGGACACAGAATATGGGCTGTCGCCTTTAAATAGGGACAACTATGAGGTCTCTTAGTATGCCATAAACCTGCACGGTTTAGAGAAATGCAATATGTGCAGCTCTTGGCACAGTCTGCACCATTATTCTAAGTCTGGGGAGAAAATGATCAGTCCAAGCTGTGGATGCCATGTACAAAACTTGGTCAGATGTAACAAAGGCAACCCAGAAAAGACTTGTCCTGGGCTACATGACTGACACCTCTAAGAGCAGACCTAGAAATACAGTGATTTTTACAAATGTATGCATTTTTAGCCACTCTCAAACCTTTTCCAAAATTAAAAATTTACATTTGATTGTAACACTGCAAAATTAAATCAAACCACCATTAATAAAGATCAGTTACAGCATAAAGCAACATATGAAATAACAAAACATACTACGAAAATGCCCAAAAGGGCAAAGTTATAAGAATGTATGACAGGGTTTCAGTCGTAGATCAACTTAACTAAACTATAAGCAGAACAAATCCAATGTGGCAGTCTGGTTTTATTCCACCTCCTGTGGCAGCCTCTGTGCCAAAAAAAAGGAACAGAGTTCAGAATTTTTTAAAAGATATGAAATCTAACTACTTTAACAGTAAAAGCCTCTCATCCTGCCAGAAAGTATCTGTAGGTCTATATATAGGGTCAGCCTAGCATAGCACTAAACCTACCACTAACTGTAACTTTCATAGGATGGGAAGTTAACCATGCCTCCCAACATTTCAAATGGACAAAGATGGACACTTTAATTTAAAAAGGTGTGTGTGACCAGGGGTGTGGTTTTAGGTGACATACTTACATGCAGCTAAATTATAATTATGAACGATATCTTATTTACACATTAATTTCTAAACAGATTTATTGTAGTTTAATGACATTACAAATTCGTTTTACCGTGTGGAGTCGTTATAAACAGTTTGTAAGTATGTGAAGCTGATGTCTTTTATTTTAAAATATATTTTTGTTGGAATACGGTTTTGCATGTTATGCTGTAACTAGTCCTTATTAATGGTGGTCTGCAGGAACAGCCCAAATGCTTTTCCTCCAAACCCACCTACACACAATTCTTCCCACGTATTCCTGCTCATTTCCAACCTCCTAATTATCATTTACTGCTACTAGCAACAGCTGATTATATAACATCCCCCAAAACACAACCTTTAATCCCTAGAGCAGGTATCATCCCTCTCAGACAAAAAACAAAACAAAACTCATGTTCCTAGTAATAGCTTCCATATTCATTCCCTCCACAGTCCCCTATGGAGCTTACCATTTTTCTTCAATTCATTGCATTAGTTATACTCCAATCTACCTACCACAGACAAATTCTTGTTCATCTCTATACTGCCTCATTGATCCCTATATTATCCTCTAGATCTTCTTGCTCTTTATTCCCTTTGCTGTTTTGCACATTTCTCAGGGATTTAAGGTATTCGGTTTGACAGGAGTTAAGTTCATGTTAGAACATAATTATTATTATTATTTTTTTTAGGAGAACATTTTATTTACAGGTTACAGGTAGCGCCATGGGCACCAGGTTATGCCAATATCTACATGAGCAGAGGGGAAGATCTTTGTGTGGTCTGGTCATGACTGTAGAGTATTTCTGGTACTCTGGTGCTGTTATATTGATGACATTAATCAATCATGGAGAGGAGGTTACCCATTATTTAATGAGTTTGTAAAATATCTCAAGCTCAATAATTTCAACTTAAAATTTACTCCAATGAGGGATGAAAATGACATAAATTTTCTGGGAGAGGCACAATGCAAAAATAAAGTGTGATTTTAAGCCAACTGTTGGTAACAGCTATGTGGCACCATCAATCTTGGCTGAGAGGGATAACCAAAAGTTAATTTTAAAGAGGGATAACCAAAAGTTAATTTACTAGGGTTAAGCACAACTGCTCTAACATTCAAGATTTTAAGTAACAGGCAGAACATATCAAACATGAAATGGTCCAGGGGGATATAACAAAAACAGCATAGAGAAGATTACAGTCATGTCCAGTACAAACTGGAATGAAGGTATCGGTGGATTCCAATAAGTATATAATAAATTATCATTTAAATATGCCTTTATAACTAGATATAATGTACACCATGGAGATAAAAAAAAATAAAAAATTTAAATGACCCCATAGTAGGCGGAGTGTTACCCCAAAAAACTCCTTATGATCCATAAGAAAAAAAAACAAAAACATGAGAGCAACCAGATATATTAAAAATAAGTCATTTAATGTGAGGGCAAAGGATATAGTGGATTTCAGATGATGTCAAATGTGTAAGGCTTGTACTTTTATTAAATTGGAGGGTTAGTCACATTTCACCAGGTTTACCCTGAGTGAGACTTTTCCTATTCGTTCAGAGATTGGCTGCCGCACAGATCTTGTGGTTTATTTACTGCAGCAAGCATTATGTAGGTCGCAGTAAGAGAACATAGTAACTAGAAAAGGAAAAAAACAACACATTTGGTTTCAACACATTGCAGTTCTCGTACAGTGTTCAATCCAAAAGATTTTAGAATTATTGCAATATAGAGGGTTATACCCAATTGGAGAGGGGGAGATAGGATGAAAGTATTATGTCAACGAGAGACTGCATACATTGGAACCGAAGGGCTTAAATGTAGACATTGATCTGGTTTGCTTTTTGTAAAGGGTTCACTTTCAGGAAGGATCTTTTTGTATATTTTTATATTTCTATTTCTATTATTTTTCAGTTTTATATGCCATTTTGTTTTCCAATATAAAAAAAAGTTTCTTATTTTCTCTCAGATAGCTAGGCTCTTGGGGAGCCCTATATATAGATTTTCATATTTGTGCGTTTTAATTTCAGAATATATATTACAATATTGGTTATTTTATATATATTTATTTATTATAATTTATGATTTGTTGACACACTATGATACACATGCACTTTATGTCCTTTTGTATCAACACCTAATGTACTTTAGGTGAATTTATGCACATTCCCCCCCACTACGGTATATTCACTTTATCTTTTATCTTAGAAGTTATAGATCACATACAGGTGATATATATAAGATTTTTGATTCAGGTTGAATCCTCATGTCTGAATAGTTATTTGTTCTTGTGGATGTTTGTAATTGATTTTGAGTGTATGGGCATCGGTGGAACGCATGCCACCACTATTATGGCTATCTTTCCTCTTGCTTTCTGATGATTAGATTGAGAAGACATCTGGCTCCATGAGACATTGAAGAAAATGAGAAAAGCAGCCATTAGTGGATGGTTATATGCTTTTGTTTCTTATTTCTTGAGTGCGCGCATCATAGTGCTCCTTTTTGGCCAATTTATTTGTACATTTTACCGTTTATATTTTTGTTTTATAGTCATTTTTTCCAAGTGTATTTTTAGTTTTGTATAAAAAAAATTAAGGAAACTTCTTGAACGCCATGGGACTAGGCTACTTCTCTTTTTCCCCCTTTTTTGAATATTTATAATATTCTGCTGAACTCCTTCCTTTTCATACAGTAGCTGTGTGAGGGCGTTTTAAGAAAAAAACAAAACAAAAAGAAAACCACCACAAAAAACACAAAGCACGAAAAAATAAAAATAAACACACACTATTGATGTAAATTGACCTGTCACATGACCTGTCACCTTTGTTTAAGTGAAAGAGTCTATGAAAGTACCCAGAAGACACATAGGATGTTCTTTCAATTTCTATTCTATTTTTTTTCAGCTGCTCTCAAAACGATTTGCAAGCATGCTGTCAAATCAATTTCATGGAAAAGGAACAAAACCCAGATTGAGAAAATTGGCTCAAACTGAAGGTCTACAACAATGGTGGCCAAATGTACATCTTCAGCTGCTCTAGAGCTACACCTCCCATGATGCTTTGCCAGATGTACCTTTTGGCCATCCTTGGTCTAGATGGAAAATTCAATAAATGGTTTTTCTTCTGCTTGCATAGGAGAAAAATAGTTCACATGGTTTTGCATTATTACGTGTTTTGTTATCAGCTCACAGAATATGAAAACCACTTATTATAATGTTACATTGTGGAATTGTAGTTATTTTTAATAATGCTCATTTTTAAGTATAGGTCTATGTCATTTGAAAAGTTAGCTCATTAAGTGAAGAACAAAATTATATATATAGCTTTCAAATTATGGCTTACAGGACTTTAATAAAATTATGTTGTTATCTGGATGATTTAGTGACAAATTGTTTAGATACACTGAAATATTAAAAATAAAAGTAAAGTTTTATTTTTAAAAGATCCATGAGTGCCATCTGTTTGATATAAATAGATGCACACATATATACACACACACACACACACACACACACCCACTTAAATAGCGTTTCATTTAGCTGAAAATATGAAATCATGTACACTCTGCACTACACACTCCTGTCTCCATTCTGCACGTTTGTAAAACCACAAATGTTTTATTTAAGTTACTATTTCTCTTATGGCACCAAGCTTATTCTTCAATTATTTCTTACTAATGTAAGAAACTCTCAAATAGCAGCAGAAGTTTATAATAACCACCTTCACCGCAGTCTTGGGGAGAGGATTAGTTTAGGTGGGGGTCTGCATGCACAGGCTATGATGTCATTCTTAAACCACAGCATGTAGGAAAGGTAGCAAGAAAGACAAACTAAAGGAAATATTTTTGTTAACAATGTAACTTTATTTTTTATTGAATCCAGTTGTACACTGTTGATTTGGGACTCCTGTTTTGCTGTCTGGTTTCCATCTGGTTGTGTAAGGCCATTGCCAGTTTATCGACAGCCTTGTTCACAATTTTGCCATAACTATGGTTGGGCTCTCTAAGAGCCGATTATGATAGGTGGGGACTTGAATGGCATAAAACCACAAAACTCGGACAAGCCACATCAAACTGATTTCATAGCGAGGAGGAAGGATAGTGTCTTCTCTGATGTCAGGAACTAGATGACCATACTTATAGCTGCAAAGATTTGTTTTTCCAAAAGAGACATACAGGAATCTCCATACACCAAAACTTATTCAATGAGCATATGTTGTTAATGTGCTTAGATTTTACACTTAGCGCAACTTTACCTTTAGACTAACATCAAGAATATAACAATCTTGGTGTTAGTCACTATTTTTTTTTTTACTTTGAGATTTTTTATATAGTTTATGACAAAGCATAAGAAAGCCATAAAGGAAAAAAAATAAGAAATTAAAAGTAAAAGAAATATATAAAATGTCTGGAGCATACAAAAATGGGTGCATTCAAAAAGTGAAAAGAGAGTGTACAGGTGTTACAAAACACAATGGAAATGAAGCAAGGGGCTCTTGTACTGGTAGTATGTGGTACTCTACAGGTATATAAACATAATTGGTATATAAACAAAACTTGTCAAAGGTAATCTCTCACCAGCCATTTTTTTGTGAAGTGTTCGTAGCTTTAAACATTTGTTCTAAGACACAAAGATCTGCCAACAAAGAAATAAACCTTTCCAGAAATGTGAATGCCACTCATGAAGCAAAGACTTCTAAATGGTCAGTTTGATTTATGTTTGACCTGTTATGATCTTTGTGCTGCATCTTATCCAAGTATTTCCACATGGTGAAAAATCCATTATATCTGGCTGAAACAATGTTGCATGGTCTTTTTGGGATTGTTCTATGGCTGGCTGAAGCTATTAAAAATTATGCCTCTGCTTCTTACATGGCAAATAATATATCAGGTTGCACTACATTGGATTCTAAAGTAACACTATACAAATCTGTATCCCTAACACTATACAGGGAGTGCAGAATTATTAGGCAAATTAGTATTTTGACCACATCATCCTCTTTATGCATGTTGTCTTACTCCAAGCTGTATAGGCTCGATAGCCTACTACCAATTAAGCATATTAGGTGATGTGCATCTCTGTAATGAGAAGGGGTGTGGTCTAATGACATCAACACCCTATATCAGGTGTGCATAATTATTAGGCAACTTCCTTTCCTTTGGCAAAATGGGTCAAAAGAAGGACTTGACAGGCTCAGAAAAGTCAAAAATAGTGAGATATCTTGCAGAGGGATGCAGCACTCTTAAAATTGCAAAGCTTCTGAAGCGTGATCATCGAACAATCAAGCGTTTCATTCAAAATAGTCAACAGGGTCGCAAGAAGCGTGTGGAAAAACCAAGGCGCAAAATAACTGCCCATGAACTGAGAAAAGTCAAGCGTGCAGCTGCCACGATGCCACTTGCCACCAGTTTGGCCATATTTCAGAGCTGCAACATCACTGGAGTGCCCAAAAGCACAAGGTGTGCAATACTCAGAGACATGGCCAAGGTAAGAAAGGCTGAAAGACGACCACCACTGAACAAGACACACAAGCTGAAACGTCAAGACTGGGCCAAGAAATATCTCAAGACTGATTTTTCTAAGGTTTTATGGACTGATGAAATGAGAGTGAGTCTTGATGGGCCAGATGGATGAGCCCGTGGCTGGATTGGTAAAGGGCAGAGAGCTCCAGTCCGACTCAGACGCCAGCAAGGTGGAGGTGGAGTACTGGTTTGGGCTGGTATCATCAAAGATGAGCTTGTGGGGCCTTTTCGGGTTGAGGATGGAGTCAAGCTCAACTCCCAGTCCTACTGCCAGTTCCTGGAAGACACCTTCTTCAAGCAGTGGTACAGGAAGAAGTCTGCATCCTTCAAGAAAAACATGATTTTCATGCAGGACAATGCTCCATCACACGCGTCCAAGTACTCCACAGCGTGGCTGGCAAGAAAGGGTATAAAAGAAGAAAATCTAATGACATGGCCTCCTTGTTCACCTGATCTGAACCCCATTGAGAACCTGTGGTCCATCATCAAATGTGAGATTTACAAGGAGGGAAAACAGTACACCTCTCTGAACAGTGTCTGGGAGGCTGTGGTTGCTGCTGCACGCAATGTTGATGGTGAACAGATCAAAACACTGACAGAATCCATGGATGGCAGGCTTTTTAGTGTCCTTGCAAAGAAAGGTGGCTATATTGGTCACTGATTTGTTTTTGTTTTGTTTTTGAATGTCAGAAATGTATATTTGTGAATGTTGAGATGTTATATTGGTTTCACTGGTAATAATAAATAATTGAAATGGGTATATATTTGTTTTTTGTTAAGTTGCCTAATAATTATGCACAGTAATAGTCACCTGCACACACAGATATCCCCCTAACATAGCTATAACTAAAAACAAACTAACAACTACTTCCAAAAATATTCAGCTTTGATAGTAATGAGTTTTTTGGGTTCATTGAGAACATGGTTGTTGTTCAATAATAAAATTAATTCTCAAAAATACAACTTGCCTAATAATTCTGCACTCCCTGTAGTATTCCTGTCCCTATCTAGTTTAGGGACTTTCCAATTTGCAAAAAAACAAACAGAAAATACAACTGCTGATCAACTCTCCTCTACAATGACGTCATTCAGGATTCATGGCTTCCTCCAATGATGGTCCTAGTACAATCCATTGGGTAACTGATGTGCATGCAGAGAGAACAGCAAGCATTGAATTCAATGCGTTCCTACAAGCGATGAGGTTAGGCATTGAACATCATGTTACCGAGTTTTACTTGGTGAGTGCAGTGGAAGCACTTCTAGTTAATGTCGGCGTATTTAACACTTCAAGTTTTTAAATGGTGTATTTAAATGTCAATTGTTTAACTAGGATGGGTAAAATGAAAGGACCACTACACCAGTATAAATCATTGATAGGAACTGGGCCAGGTGATTTTGGTAGCCCTTTAAGTTCACTAACATAGCTAACATTATAAATACAGGGATACACCAAAGACTTTCTTTAAGCGAATTAAGATCTCGATTTAAAAAGATTTATAGATGATGCAATAAAGTTATCAACAAATATCCCTATATAGACTTTAATGGTGCCTACTGTGGGAAAAGAATTTTCACTGATTATAGTTATGTAGGAATTTTATTTCCAGAAAAGTAATTTTTGCAATTCAGATACCATTTGAAAATAAACACATTAACAAAAAATAAATAGTTTAGTGACTGTTAAAGAAAATTCAACTCAATGATTACTTTCAGGGTCAAACACTTATTTTAGGTACTGGCTCTATTAAACGTAGTGATTAACATACAAAATCAAACTGCGTCACCGGCCCTTTCTTCTTAAAATGGGAAAATGACAAATTTAAAATTGAAAGACTCCCAATGAAAATCTCTTTACCAAGAACACAAACCACTAACCCTCTGCAATTCTCATGTGGAACTTTAAAGGAAAATTCTTTACCAACGGTACATGGTCCCGACCAGATTGAAGCATTGCAACCCCCAAAATTGTGACACCTGCTGGAGATTTAGGGCAGGCACGGGCTCCATACTCCATAACTGACACGGGCTCCATACTCCATAACTGATGGTCCGTCCCAAACTGTTCAAGTATTGGGCTGACATAACAAGGCTGATCAAAGAATGCACTGGAGCCAAGCTACCTACAGCCCCAAAAACCTTTATACTCCTTCTACCCAAAAAACTTCAAAAACAACACAGGTAACTCAACTACTATTGGCTAATTGCGGCCCTTATGGTCATCAGCAGAATCTGGATAAAAAGCTCTGCCCCAACTACACAGGAGTGCATGTACCAAACTTCAATCACACACAACAATGGCATGCAAACAATGCACCCTGCTAAATTCTGGAAACAAGTCACACACAGAACCAGAATACACTGCCACCCCACCATTCTGCACTTTAGACTTGTTGTGTCTCTAGATAGTGGATATTGGGATGTATTGCTTTTACTATTCAAGTAATGCTTGCCCAGATGGAAAGTGGACTTTTTTTTACCCCCCCACGCAGAGTATACATTAAAGCTATTGCACTTTATTACTGTTGAAGTTTCAAAGTATTAATAAGTATATTTGCAACATTTAAAGAGCAATTATTTTTTTGTTCCCATATTGTTTTGAATGACCTGAACAGAGGTACTCTCTGAATAGTTTTTTGTTTAAAATAGTCATTTTAATTTTAGTTTATAGTCAAGATAGTTTGTGACTTTTAAAAAAAAAATGTAAATATAAAAAATTGACATTTGTAAAAATTAAGATTTTACAGAGGTGTTTGTGGTGGTGAATTCAAATATCGCTTTTTTTGTTTATACATAAAACTTGCATATTTTGTACAAAAATGGTGCAAAATTGCCTTGCCCCCCTCCATATGTCTCACCCGCCCACCCCAGCTCCTCCATGTGTCTCAGTTCCCCATCCCCCTCCCCTCCTGTACCTGCTCACTTCCATGTGGGTCTCAGTGAGTACTTCCTGTCTGTAAGTGGCAGGATGGGGAGCACTGTGCTGTACGCTCTCCTCCTGGTGGTTACCCGGCGACTGCGCGGACCAAGCCAGGGCAGCTGAGAACCAGCCCTGAAGATATGTCGGCCCACCAGGATTCTCCAGTCTAGCCTTGTGCTTCAGTAGGGATCGACAGTGCGGCTGGGCCCCATGGAGTGACAGGCCCAGTCGCAGTTGCACCCCCTGTGACCATGGTAGTTCAGCCACTGATACTTTGTGTGGAGAACAGAAGAACCACTTGTGGGCTGTATTTTCTGTTCTCCCTTGTCAGTTAAGTCACAGTTATGGCACAGAATAGATTTTGAAGAATTGACTGACTGGTGGGAAAAATACAGTTTTTAAATACACTGCTCAAAAAAATAAAGGGAACACAAAAATAACACATCCTAGATCTGAATTAATTAAATATTATTCTGAAATACTTTGTTCTTTACATAGTTGAATGTGCTGACAACAAAATCACACAAAAATTAAAAAAATGGAAATAAAAATTTTTCAACCCATGGAGGTCTGGATTTGGAGTCACACTCAAAATTAAAGAGGAAAAACACACTTTGTTATGTCCTTAAAACAAGTCAAAAATGAGGCTCAGTAGTGTGTGTGGCCTCCACGTGCCTGTATGACCTCCCTACAACACCTGTGCATGCTCCTGATGAGGTGGCGGATGGTCTCCTGAGGGATCTCCTCCCAGACCTGGACTAAAGCATCTGCCAACTCCTGGACAGTCTGAAGTGCAACGTGACGTCGGTGGATGGAGCGAATCATGATGTCCCAGATGTGCTCAATTGGATTCAGGTCTGGGTAACTGGCGGGCCAGTCCATAGCAGGAACTGCTGACAGACTCCAGCCACATGAGGTCTAGTATTGTCTTGCATTAGGAGGAACCCAGGGCCAACTGCACCAGCATATGATCTCACAAGGGGTCTGAGGATCTCATCTCGGTACCTAATGGCAGTCAGGCTACCTCTGGTGAGCACATGGAGGACTGTGCGGCCCCCCCAAAGAAATGCCACCCCACACCATTGCTGACCCACTGCCAAATCGGTCATGCTGGAGGATGTTGCAGGCAGCAGAACGTTCTCCACGGCGTCTCCAGACTCTGTCACGTCTGTCACATGTGCTCAGTGTGAACCTGCTTTCATTTGTGAAGAGCACAGGATGCCAGTGGCGAATTTGCCAATCTTGGTGTTCTCTGGCAAATGCCAAACATCCTGCACGGTGTTGGGCTGTAAGCACAACCCCCACTTGTGGACGTCAGGCCCTCATACCACCCTCATGGAGTCTGTTTCTGACCGTTTGAGCAGACACATGCACAAAGGCGGCGGTAGCGGCCCTGCTGCTGGGTTGTTGCCCTCCTACGGCCTCCTCCACGTCTCCTGATGTACTGGCCTGTCTCCTGGTAGCGCCTCCATGCTCTGGACACTACGCTGACAGACACAGCAAACCTTCTTGCCACAGCTGGCATTGATGTGCCATCCTGGATGAGCTGCACTACCTGAGCCACTTGTGTGGGTTGTAGACTTCATCTCATGCTACCACTAGAGTGAAAGCATCGCCAGCATTCAAAAGTGACCAAAACATCAGCCAGGAGGCATAGGAACTGAGAAGTGGTCTGTGGTCACCACCTGCAGAACCACTCCTTTATTGGGGGTTTCTTGCTAATTGCCTATAATTTCCACCTGTTGTCTATCCCATTTTCAGAACAGCATGTGAAATTGATTGTCACTCAGTGTTGCTTCCTAAGTGGACAGTTTGATTTCACAGAAGTGTGATTGACTTGGAGTTACATTGTGTTGTTTAAGTGTTCCCTTTATTTTTTTGAGCAGTGTATTTTCTTTTTCCCAATCTATACATTTGCTTGCAAATCTGCTAGCACATTGTATAGATGAAATGTTATGCTCTTCAATTGCATATATTATAGGTACCATGATAGGTACTCTATAAAAAAATACTCCAAGCAACAAAATCAAAATTAATTAGCTGAAAGCATCAGCTAAAAAGCATGGTCCTGTATCGGTCATACGTGACTTAATATTTATACCTTCATCCATAGGAAAAGACCAGATGCAGTGCAGGTGCCCAAGAGTGCTAGGTAATTTAACAAACCGTATCAAAATAGTTTGACAAATTACATTGGGATGGCGCCAGGGAACTTTTGGCACCATAAACACTATAGCTAGCGGGTTGTAGTTCTAGTGTTCCTTTAACTGTGTAGTAACTGATGTTACTATAAAAAGCCAAAGACACAGACTGCACTGGAAGAGGACAAAGAAAAACAATCTTGCTCAATGACAGAAAAGGGCAGACTGACAGGCAACCAAGCTGGATACACTTCGTTTTATTGCCGCGTGATTTTCTACATTTTCATTTTTCTAACCTCAGACATATTTGTAATATATGGGGGAGAAGTAAACACAAATATTAAAAATCCAGGGTTTTATGTGTTCGATTGAATATATTTTAATAATTATTATAGAAGCCGCAATTTTTGCTGTTTGCAGATGTGTTGCATTATGAAAATGTTACATTTAATCCAACAAATTGAAGTGTAGGGTTAGAATAACTTCTTCCTTGCATTCTGCTCAGCTGGAGTTAAATTGTAAACCACAGTGCTCAGTATAGACACATCAAGCGGCCATATTTAGCCAGCAGACACTAGTAATAGCATTTGTACATTAGGAAAGTTGTGTTTTGTACATATGTTTTGCAGAACAATTAATACCAGGCTAGACATTTCATATTGCTCTGATTAGTTTGTTGGAACATTTCTCAGATACATGCAAATAAAATGACAAACTACTACTCCACATTATCCAAAGTATAATGGCCCAAGGGTACAAAAACAATATCAGAGAAATGATAGCAAGTTGCCAACTGTATGCTGACTGCGGAACACTGCATATTCTATAAACAAACAAACAAGTGATGGACATCAGAGTTTGCAGGAATCTATGATCTGCAAACTTTCTTTGTCTTAGGGATGAGCATAACCACCTAGCAAAGCTAGTGGGTATGCGGCAGCCTCCCGGAGTCAAATGCCAGAGCTGAAAAGGCTCGAGCTGTGCATCTGCACAGCAACAGCATTTAAGCCGATCAGGTAATCAGGAGAGCCGTGCTGAGCGCGGGAATCCTGATTGCCTCAGATTTTTAAAATTGGGAAACTGCGGATGGTTAGCACATCCCACGAAGTACAAAGGATAAATATTTCCCACAGTGTACCACAGTGTACAGGAATATAAGTAAACATCTAAACACAAAATAAAACGATTCGAGTTGATAGTACAGGGGAACAAGAAAAATGTTTAATGAATCATGAAGACATACAAGATAGACTTGAAACTTTGTATAAAACAGCTGTGCTGAAAAACAAGGCAACAATGTATAGCAAAGGAAGGCATCAAATGAACACTGGTACCATTCATCATAAATTGCAACAAATAAGTTCAATAAAGAGAAAAGAAATGTAACAAGTCCCAGCAAACAGATTCTTTATGCAGGGAGTCCATGAGACTATCAAACTAACGAGACTACTAGCATCCACTCCTCCTACTTAGGTTGATCCTTGGTTTGTTGGTCTTGTCTTGGAGTACGGCTATAATCTGTAAAAAACAAAACAGAGAACAGTTATCAAAAGGCTGAATAAGCACCAGATAACCTTGTGTTTTAGAAAAAACAAACTACCACCAGCAGACAAAACCCTTAACTTGGAGGAGGGTGGGACGGGCGCTATTGCTAGGTGGTTATGCTCATCCCTAAGACAAAGAAAGTTTGTAGATCATAGATTCCTGCAAACTCTGATTTGTCCTCCTGGAGGCATAACCACCTAGCAAAGCTAGTGGGTAGAATAGCACACACCTGGTGATGGTCCTTAGAAACTGAAGGCGTTCAACTTCTGATGGCCTCCAGTAAAATCTAACAAAGGTTTTACTGGACAACCATCTCGCAGCTTTCAAGATAATAGAGAGAGGAAGGCCCTTCCCTGCTGCTTTAGTAGCCGAGGCTCCCCTAATTGAATGGCTTTTGAACATGGAAACATCAATACCAGCCAAAGACATGGCAGAAAGTATCCAGCCTCAAATAGTATTAACCTTGGCTGGACGAAAGGGATTCCTTGATGTAATGAATAATTGATTGATATCTTTTCTAAATACAGCAGAAAGTTGAAGGTACGATTGTAACAAACTGAATAAACATAAGCCTGCTTGGAAAGATCTTGGACCAAGTCCAATTCTACCGGACCAGGAGAAAAATGGGATGTCTTTTGTCTGCATTTTAGTATAATATGGAAACCTCCCGGGGTCCTGGACAACCAAGGGTCTGAAATATGGATTTGAGTTAACTCTGCTCCTCTAGCTGCCAGGGCCAAGGACAGCAGAGAAGCCAACTTAATAGCAGTCCATCTTAAATCAATTTACATTATCCAAAGACTTTAGGAAATTTAATAAGACATCTACATCCCAAGTAGAGGTGTAGCATGAGGTATATGGGTGGCAGAAATAACCCTTTTAGTAATCTCAAATACAGGGCATCCTGAGTAAGGTTGGGGATCAGGAAGTTTAAAGCAGATCCATATGTCTTGATTGAACTGACAGATAAACCAGAATGGAACTTAAGGGTAAGAAATTCTAAAGCCAATGGAACGGTGTCGGATCCTTGTGTGTTAGACAGAAAAGAAACCTCCCATTCTTTGAATTCCTTGATCATCTTTCTATATCTTACCCTAGTTCTACGTCTTAAAAATGAGTTAATAATATCTAAGACCTGATCCGATAAAAGAGGATGTGTTAACAGCCTACCAGGGCTGCGATCCACATCAGCTGCGGGAGCTTGAGCAGGAGATCGCTGGTTCCCTGAAAGCAGTCCACTGTCATGCCCAATGGGATCTTGGTTCCCTTGACTAACTGATGGATCAAGGGATACCAGGGTCTGAAGGGTCCATACTGGATAAACGAGAACTAAGCTCTGCACCCTGTCCCTGCGGATCTTCTCCAGGACTTTCATCAGTAAAGATGGAGGGGGGAAGCATAAGGGGCTGGAACATCCGTCCATTGGAAAGACATTGCATCCATTTTCCAAGCTTCCTTTGTCCAGGTCCGGGAGACGAACCTGGGAGTTTGTGCAGATGTTTGGGATGCAAACCGATCTACCTGTCTCTGGCCAAAATTGCTTTCTATCCGTTGGAAAAGAGCAATCTTTAATTGAATTGTTGCCAGGGACAAACTTTGGCGAGAGAGAGAGTCTGCAAGCTCGTTCCCGGAACATATTCTGCGAAAACCTGAACATTGCTTGCTAAGGCCCAGGACCAAAGATCTAGAGCCTCTAAACAAAGACCCCTTGATCTTGTGCCCCCTCTGTGGTTTATATAAGCCACCGCTGTCCTGTTGTCCGATTGGACTTTTACCAACGTCGGTGACTGGTTTAGAGGAACTAGGCCCTGGAGAGCTAATTTTATAGCTCGTAACTCCAAGATGTTTATATGGAGGAGACTCTCTTGGTCTGACCAAATTCCTCTTAAGGCATTCTGGGCTGTAAACGCCCCCCAACCGTGACTTGAGGCATCTGACGTCAGAGTGACTGCCACAGGCTGCTCTAACAGGGGACAGGGAAGTGGAATTTCTAACTCCAGAATGGACTTCAATTCTTCTCTGACTTTCTTGGGGAGAACAAATTTTGATACCCAATAGCCACCCTATCTTAGTCGGTTGCCTAAAAACAGCTGACTTCTCCTGCAAAGTAAGGGGGAATTGTTGTATGCTGGTGTTAAAGCTATTAATTTCCCGATAATCTTTGCTAGGTCACTCAAGGACCAACTCTGGTGCCTGAGAGATGAGTTCAGATGTACCAGTAATTTGTCCCATTTGTCTTGAGGGATTCCTAGAGACATAGTCCTGGTGTTCAGTATGAAACCCAGAAAGAGGATGCTTTCAGTGGGAATTAGGACTGATTTCTGTAAATTTACTACAAATCCCAGGTCTTGTAAAAGGGAAGCAAGGTAATCCCTCTGAGAAGCAAGGGCTTCCCCATCTGGGTGCATGAGCAGGATGTCGTCTAGATAGTATAGACACATGAAACCTTTTAGTCTGACATGAGCTATCACTGATTTCATAATTCTGGAGAATGTGTATGGTGTGTTGGATAGGCCAAACACCATAACAGTCCACTGCCACACTTTCCCTTTCCACTGAAACCTGAGAAAACGCCTGTGTTTCTTGGCTATGGGGACTGAATGGAAGGCATCTTTTATGTCTAACTTTATTCAGAAAAAAGCTTTCTGTACTAAGCCTGGAAGATCTGATAAACCCTCCATCCTGAACCTTTTCCTTTTGATGAAAGCGTTCAGAGACCTCACGTTTAGGACCGGTCTCCAGGAACCGTCTGATTTTGGGATTGGGAACAATGGGCTGACTCATCCTGTAATAGACATATCTGCCAACTCTATTTTCCCTTGACTTAAAGCTAAGGAAAGGGAGGCATCTAGCACTGGGTTCACCTCTCTGTGGGGTGCAAATTTCTGGACTGGGAACCTTAAAAGGGGGAGTTGTAAACCCCTTTGAAAAATCTTTCGAACCCATTTGTCTGAGGAAATATCCTTCCAATTTAGTGGCATATGAGAGGCACACTTACTTGAATGCATGGGTTTTCTTTTGGAAGCTGAACCGCCTCTGGAATGCGCTCCTCTGCCACCGCCTGGGAGCTTGTGTCTTCCACTGTAGTGGCGGTACTGGGCCTGGTGAGAGGCATCTCGGGACGCTCCTGCAGCCCTATAAGGGCGCCCCTCTGTCCAAAAGGGCTTTTTGTAGCCAGGGACGGACTTCTTGAGTTCTGAAAAGGATCTCCTTGCCTTGTAACGGCTGTGATCCTTGTCTGCAGGTAGCACGGTCCTCTAAGGTAAACAACAGGCACAGTCCTTTGGTTTGCATATAATTCAGGCAGTTTTATTGTCAAACTCCACCACAGCTACAGCAGCAAATGAAAACAAAATGTAACAAAATCCTATAAACAAAAACCTAGCTCGGTCCAAGCACTAACTGACATCAAGTTCCCTCTCTCTCAAGGATTTAATCTATAACAAAACAGGAAGTGGTTTCACCAACCTAGCGTCTTTTTCAGCTCTCAGCATTCCAGCATTTTTGACAGCCTGCTGCTTCCAGCCGTTCCAGAGAGAAATAAACATTCTCCCCTACCTGCCTAGCAGGGAGGGGTTTATTCCCACTGCTGCAGCTGATTACCTGCAGCTGAGCAGTGGGTTGGAGACAGTCCAAAGCCTGGTCTGGACCTAGTCTCCCAAACAGTAAATAGTGGAGTGGAGCACTGGCCCACCCTTCTCTCCAAATGCTCCACCCCAGGGGCCCATAACTAAATATGCATTCAAGTTATATACATACATACATACATTCCCCCTGGGGTTAAAGATCATATGCCTCTCTGAACAATGTAGATGAAATATAAACTCCCTCACAGACCACCCCATTCACCTTATCACACGGCCTTTAACCTCCCGAATGAACGAAGGACTGAATAGGTAAGAATCCTCCAAATTTGGGAACTCATGCGATTTGGGGGCTAGGTCGGACAGACCTGCTGCATGGAGCCAGCGGGATCTGCGGATGTTAGATATGTAATTAAAGGATTGGCCAATAATTAGCACTGCCCCATCTTAGATGCCAACAGAGATGAAGCGGAAGGTTTCTGAGCATTGCCTTCTTTTTCTGCCTTATCCAGCATCAGTAATAGTGGGCCCACAGCATCAGCAATTTTGAACTGTATATTGCGAAAAGTCTGGTCTGTGGGATCAGAGGATACGCTGCTCCCTGTGATAGATAACAGAGCAGGATCTACCTCTGGGGCCATTAAAGCCTGAATGTCGGGGATACCGATGTGGTTCCTGAGGAGAAGGTCATCCTCCTTAACCAAGGGGGATCTGAAGGCTAGTTTTGCAAAATCTCTAACCTCAGAATCGTGCTCTATAGCCCATCTGGAGTGAAATAATTTTGATGGGAGAGTCTTTCCTAGGAGACTTACTCTGGCCATCTGAACATTGCTTAGCTTCCCTCACTCAGTAGAAGCTGCTGAACGTACCACTTCCTCGGATTCCCAGTCTATTTCTGGAGAGCCGTATCTGGAACTGGAATGGCTTTGGGAAGAAGAGTGAGCAAATGCTCTAGAAGAGGAAGGAGAGGGACTATCTAACCGCCAACGAGATTTGTCCTTTTTCTCTGGAAGGTGTTTCTGGTGCTCAAACGAGGGAAACACGCTATTCCTTTTTTGGGGTCCTGCCCCCTTAAATTTACGCTTACTCAAACAAGTATGAGGGGAAGGAGGAGCAGAGAAGTTTTCCTCAGACGAGGAACTGGCGGAAGAGACCAGCTGCCTTCCTTTATTCTTTTTACTTAAAACTGGGACCAAATCCTCCTCAGAAGATGAAGAGGATAGATCCCTGGCAAGGAAACCTCTCTTATGGAGCTTTCTGACATTGATGGGGCTGCCTTTAAGAGAGTCATCCACTAAATCTGTGGCAGACACAGAAATAGAGTCCTCCATCAATGATGCCATTTTTAAAAATCTGAGGTAATCAGGATTCCCGCGCTCAGCACGGCTCTCCTGATCACCTGATTGGCTGAAAGGCTGTTGCTGTGCAGATGCACAGCGCGAACCTTTTCAGCTCTGGCATTTGACTCCGGGAGGCTGCCGCATACCTAGCTTTGCTAGTTGGTTATGCCTCCCGGAGGACAAAGAAACTTTGCAGACTGTTTGCAAGGTTGAAATAAGATCAATAGTGCTCAGTAGGTGTTTAGATCTCGCAAGCTTTATTTCTCTCGGACTGCTCGCAAAGCATTTGTTTCTCTGGATTATGGGGAGAAAGGAGAAAACTTACCAAATAAAAAGGGGAATAGGGAAGGACTTGCCTTACCAAAGGCACACTACCAACACATAAAAATGAAGACAAATGCACAGGTGGCACTGTGACATGGACGTGGACAGGGGGAGCAGGCATTCCCATACTCACAGCCAGCACACAAAAATATCTTGTGGGGGGAAGGGGAGGGTAGGTGCGCAAACACCAAAAAAAAAAAACTCCTCTAACATTTTTGTTTCAGAATTACACAAATTTCTTAGCACATCTGGCACTGTGAGATTAGGAAAAAAATATAGCCACGATACTTTTTTTTTTTTTTTTTTTTAGACAAAGTTTGATACAGCAAGTTCAAAGTATGACTTTAGGACACAAAAATTCAAGGAGGGAATTTGGTCTTTGAATGACTAGAGTATCAGAGGGAGAGTCACTTAAACAGGTTTTCACTTGACATACACATGTAGTGGAGCAAAGAAGCAGACAAATCTAGCTGGGTAAGAAGATGTATTGAATGCCATAGCAGAAACAAATGCAGTAAAAAGTAACTGGTGAGCATTAAAATAGAGTGCTCCGTTCTGGGCACAATATCATATATGTAATTCTAGCTACCTGCATTGGGATGTCTGGTGTTTAGTGTTCATTTGGAATAAGACTTTCATTGGATGTGTTCTCTCCTTTAGAGAGAAGCACTTTAGTCTTGCAAAAGTTCTTTTACCTTGCTTGACCCATATCATATTGGGTAACACTGCTTCATTCTTCGTATTGACTTTCAAAAATGTGCTGCCAGGATTTCACCTCAGTAGTAGTTTCAAGAGTGCTTCTAAAGTATGATTGTAAACAGTGTTCAAAGTGAACATAAATAATAATAAAAAGTATATTATCTTTATTGAACTAATTTGCATATGCCCACCCAGAATCCTTTGCAGTAGTAACATCACTGCAAATTTGTGATTTCTGTGGGAAAAAGCAAGTCTTATGGCTTGACTGGTGTGCAGATTTTTGTTTAACATTGTATTCGCTATATACATACATACACACGTAAAATAACAGAAAAGAAATAGCATTTTGTAATACCATATTTATTTAACTTGGGAATTACAACCTTCCTTTTGCAAGTCTAATATGGCTACAATATGATATATATCCAAGAGGGTGACACTCACCTGAACATGAATACATTATAAGCATGCTGCTGGGGCCGATTCATACAACACAAAAGATCTAGCTTACTCACTAAAAGGCAATTTCAAAGCTCACATAATGCAATAGATTGCTAGCCTAGCACTAGGTTGCTAGGATAGGACCTGCCAAAAATACATTAGCATTGTGGCAGGCTTATGCAATGCATGATCATATATTGTAACCGTTATTTTTGCCTAGGTTAGGGGCTTAAAAAACAAACACGCACACAGTCCTTTTTCTGGTATTTTCTGTGGGTTTTTTTCCCATGATCAACCTTCAGTTTTACACTTTATATAACAGTAATTAGAAAGTTAAAAAAAAATGTGAACTGAGAATGGAAGCTGTAACAAGGTGCTATTTCTGGACTACATTTCCCATGATGCTCAGCTAGCTTATAGACTCTAAAAGCTAGCTGAGCATCATGGGAAATGTAGTCCAGAAAGAATTTATATTGGTATTGAAAAAAAGAAGAGATGATGAAGGAAAGGAAACAAAAAGAGGAGAATGATTCACATGTGGATCCTGAGGTTTAAATGTACACTATAGGCACCCAGACCACTTCATCACAATTCAGTGGCCTGGGTGCCACAACAACCCGTTTTAACCCTGCAGCTGAAAACATTGCAAACATTAGAAGTGCATCCACCAAAACAGCAGAGTAAAACGAGGTCTCATAAAGACCATCTGATTGGCACAGTGCTGCATTTTGCTGCGGATGTGCACTAGACTCCCAATAATTCCTGTTGATTGGCTGAGATACATCTCAATGTTCTCAGCCAAAGAGGTGTAGCGGCATGCCAGAGACCAGACCAGAGATGCTATAGCATCCCTTTAAGTGTGGCTTACTGTCTACAAACAATGTGTACATATCTACATACACACATATGACTTTAGAATTGTGCGATCATTCCTTAACCCAATGCTGATTCTGTTCTAGAGTCTAATAATGAAGTCATCCGCGAAGAAAAATTTAAATTCTATTTAAATTACAAAATGTAATCTTAAGAGGGACATCATCTCTCCATACAGAATAGGTATCAGAAATGGTAAAACCATTAGCATAATTACGACTTATACTTAAAACAAAGCAGGGCATAGATGATTCAGTAGAACGAACTTTAGAAAGTACATATTTTTCTCAAGTCCTTTTGGTGAATGGGAAGCTATGGATTGGCTTAGAGCAAATTAAAAACTGAGCACATGGGCATTCAATCATTGGGCAGCTATACATTGATAGATCAATCTAGATTTCTATATTCTTTTCTTTCATATAAATGCACATATAGACACATACATATGCACAGTCAAGGGAAAAAGAAAGTACACCCTCTTTGTTATTATATCAAACCATATAATTCAATCGCCTGTTCCTTAAGCAGGTCTTAAAATTAGGTAAATACAACCTCAGATGAACAACAGCCGATGACATATTATATCGGGTCATGATTTAACAAAAATTAGAATAGGTTTTGCTCTAATGCTTAATAAATTGTTAACAGAGAAAAACCACTAAGCAAAAATATATATTCTTAAAGAAAATAGCATCTACAATATTGTAAAAACTAAAAAATATAAAACAAACACTAAATCTAATTTTTAAGGTTGGCTGCATGTTTGTGGCATAGAAATTAGACGATCACCTTAAAACCAGAAGTATATCACAGAAGGTGGTCATCTTCTTCTGTGGTATAAGTTTAATATAGAATTCCTATGAATAAATCACTCACAACCATAGCCACCACCCAAATCTTCCTGGCATCCAAACCAGGGTGTAGACAGGACGATGACTGTTTAGAAACATGAAAGAACCTTGTGAGAATATGTTCAGTGAATAAACTAGCTTTATTACAGTGGTGAGTGGGCGACGAGAGATGGGAGATACATTTTTTAATTAACCAAAAAACAAACAAATGCATCAGATTTAACATGTCATATTAATAAAATTAGAATCCTTTACTTTACAAGGTGATTTACAAATCTACAAGAGAATAGCCAGTTATTACTGCTGACAAAGTTACTTCAATCCCCAAGTTCATCGTTTCAGTTCTAGTAAAAGCTTCATTGATTCATATAAAATTATTTTACGGCCATTTATTCGCAATCAATGGTTTGATAAAATTTTAAAAACTTTTAAAATGTCAAATTTAAAGTGATTTGTCTCAAAGCAATCTAAAGCAGTTTATTGCACAGACAGTTTTTCCAAATCCCATTATGCTTTTCACACCTTTTAGAATATTTCAGCAGATTATCATTGTCTGTGTTTAAAGGGTACATATTAATTTATTTTGTTTTTTAATTATAATGAAAACATAGTTAAACTGTATTTTATCTTCAAATAACATCAGTAGGCTGGGTTTTTTTTTCCTGCTTATTCCATTTATTTCATTAATAAAAAATAGTTTAAACATAAGTGTATTCAGCAGGTCCTCTTATTAAGTTATTGACTTGATAGTCAATAAGGACAATTGTTTTTACATTTCTTAACAAGTTTTGTTTTTAATGTTGGAACAGTCTTCCTTTTTTTACTACTGGAAGTCTTTTATTATTAAAGCCTTATGCCACATAATGTAGAAAGCTCAGATCATAATCCAGCTAAAATTATAAATTAGGGTGTAAAGACTTTCTGGGCAGAAAGCAATTTCCATTCCTAGTTCTGTTCTATCCAGACACCAACTACTTGCTCACTGATACATAGGCTTTAAGAACAATAACATGGTAGATGAAAGGTAAATATTGACAAAACATTAAGCATGATGTGCATTGTTCTGTTATATTTTGGAAAGGTAATTTCTATAATCACAGAAGTACATAGTTGGTTAACTAAATATTTATTCACAGAACTAACATCAATGACAATTAATTAAAAAAAAAAAAAAACAGGGAGGGGGTGGCCTGACCACCCACTGAGATGGACGTGTGAGCACTCGGCTCCCAGAGAGGGTTTAAGAAACACAGCAATTTTCCGAGCGGATCTTGGTAATTTTGGCCATAACGTTGATTAGTGAAGCTGCCCAACACCATAGCACAAAGATGAACAAAATAAATGAAGCCAAAATCTGCATCCCTACAAATATCGGTCCCGACATCACCGTCACACCGCGTGCAAAATGGTGCCGAAAGGCCCACATCCCTGGCCTCTAGCTCCGATAGATAAGCTATTTTTTCAGCGACAGATTCATCTATACAGAAAATGCTGCATAAACTACAAATGGAATTTGGCAAAGTGGCTAAAGATACCAGGTCAGACATACAAGCTCTGAGTGAACGCACAGCACAACTGGAGAACTAAGCAGAAGAAATCTCAGCCCACAACACCCTGGCCGACGCTTATGAAAATATGGATGCCAAACTGAAAGCCATCTGTGAAACTTGTGAACAAAGAAACAGAAGGAAACCGCGCCCTTAATACAATACAAGTGTACGTACTCAAGTCCTTATGGTCGTAGTTTTCCAATAAACCTCAAAGAGAAAATATTTAAAATAATAGTGTAATATTGTAAATGCTTGAAATAGTAAAAAGCAAAAAGATAAATGCACACTCACATTTACCAGAGCTACTACAGAGCTCTACTGTTGTTGCGCCTAGACGGAATAATCCCAGTCTCTGGATTAGTTTGAAGTAGTCAACCTCTTGGCGTCCTCAAACAAATAGCACATATAGAAACATAGAAATCCTTATAGTGTAGTATGTTATAATACCTTAAGGATAATAAATAAATGCAAGGTAGCGTACTCACATGTACTAGAGCGTTCCTTGTTCTAGTTTGTAAAGCATAGGTGGTATAATCCCCACCATAGGATAATATGACAACCAGGAAATTAAAAATATAAGATAAAATGGTATCTCAGAGTGATAAAAGTATTATAACTATTTATTAAACATAAAAACAATAAAAACAAAATATATAAATATCACTCTGTAGAAAAGTCCATTAAAAGTCCACTTTACGCGTTTCACCTATAAAGGCTTCCTCAGAAGTGTATATATAACTACTGTTACCAGACACATGGTGTATAGAGTCCAAAAAAACCTTTTAGCACTCAATTGGAAACAAACCTATTGCCCTTCCAAGACGGAACTTATTGAAGAACATACCAATACTATAGATATGAAACACTATCCACAGACTCATCCACAAAGGCAAATCAGCTAGAGGAGGTTTGGGAACCTTGGCTTACTCCCACAAACAGAATACACAGATAAAAGAGTAACATGATCCCTCCAATGCTATCCACTGCTCCCCGCTTGTGGTGTTCCGGTGTCCCCCATGGTCTGTGAGGAGATGGGATATTTGTGCACTCATGCCCCAGATATTGACAATAATCTTTGCCCACGACATGGAGCAGCGGGTAGCGTTCTCAGGGGGAAGCTGCCACAGGCATAACCTTAACATCGGACTATTAAAGCCAAGAAATCATTACCAATCCCAAGTTGACACCCCCCTTTCCCGCCCCAGTTATGATTTTTGTTATTATACTTTTAATCAACCCCACTCAACATGACTAATAGTCACATCCTATCAGCAGAATAGGCTAATTTAGGAAACCAGACACATTTACTGTGGCATACCTACTGCACAACTAAATTGAATACAGCTTCCACCTTATACAACAATATAAAACTAAAAATGTAAAGGCCTGTGGATATATTTATGTCTCTCTTCCCCTACCCCTAGTCAGGGTCAGATTAAGAGCCCAGTGAGCCTGGTGCTGACAATTATGATGGGCCTAATTACAAAATCTTAGTGACCAAAAACATTAAAACAGTCCTACCTCCTAAGCATCATGTATCTGATGGAGATGGTGCTGGAGGGAAACTCATAGGATGCAGCTCTGAGAAAACACATACCCTATGCTAATCTTGCGCTTTCAGCTTTAAAGTAAACCCATACCCCCTAACAGCAGTGTCCAGTAAAGCAGGAAGTCTATGGATTGGGTAAAAGGGTGGGCCACTGACACAAATCACATAACCAGAACTGCCGAAAGGGGCGAAAATACACAAAAAGGGTGAATGTCTGTGTCCCCATGTCTCCCAGTGTCCCCATGTCACTAGGACACTAGGAGACATTGAGAGACATTGGGACACTGAGACACCAGGGACACTGGGAGACATGGGGATACTGAGATACTAGGGACACTGGCTGGGAGACATGGGGACACTGGGACTGCCCCAATGTCTCCCAGGTCTCAAAGTCGCCCAGTGTCCCCATGTCTCCCTGTGTCCCCCAGTGCCCCCATGTCAACCAGTGTCCCCTAGTCTTTGTATCCCCATGTCTCCCGGTGTCCCTTAGAGTCTGTGTCCTGATGTCACTAGAAGACTCTGGGAGACTAGGGACACTGAGACACACCAGGGACATTGGGAGACATGGTGACACAGAGACACCAGGGACACTGAGACACTGGCTGCGAGACATGGGGACACAGAGACTAGGGGCCACTGTGTCCCTAGTGTCTCAGTGTCCCCATGTTCACCAGTGTCCCAATGTCTCAGCGTCCCCAAGTCTCTCACAGTCCCCATGTCTCGCAGGCTTGGAGCTGCTGTCTGGACTCTCTGTGCAGAGCTGCTCCCCCGCGTATCAGTGAGTAGAGGGAGGCAGGGAGGGAGATGCTGTAACTTCTTATGCCTGCCTCTCTCCATACAAACAGTTGTCAATGCTACCTAAAAGTCATGGATTGATCTTATCATATGCTTTTTACCCCCTGCATCTCCACCTTTTTTCTTTTTGTACCTCTGATTTTAGTTTTTTAAAATAAACCACAAATATGAAAAAGCAAAAAACAAATAAAACACGTTGGCCTCTGAAAACTTCTGCCTTTAAAAGTTCTATAATCACATGTCATGCTTAGCAAGCTCAAATGTTATCCTTTTAGTGTTGTAGACAAGTGGAATATTGCAGGTATCTGTTGAGTGCTTAAATTAAAAACATATAAATACCTAGCTGAGGATATGTAAAACTCAAAATAGCCAACAATCATCTTATCTTCCACATGTTCTGGATTCAGGGCCGGCGCTACCATAAGGCGGCACAGGTGGCCGCCTTAGGGTGCTCTGGCCCAGGTGTGCAAATATCCAGCTGAATGACAGGAGAGAAGTGCACAGCACTCCTCTCCTGACGGTCATTTCCTGTAGCATGGCCGAGCGCCAGTACTTCCCCAGTCCAGCACATGAGGAGAGGGCGCGCAAGCTCTGATCCAGACCCACATTTCCTATATAGCTCCCTCACGTGCCCTGTAGAGGCCCTGTAGACGTCATATTCTAGCTCCCAGGACCTCTACAGGGCGCAAGAGGGAGCTATACAAGAAATGCAGATCTGAATCAGAGCTCACTCAGAGGAGCACTGTCTGCGGCAGCCCACTGGACCCCATGCTGTGGATCCCATCCAGGTCCCTGAAAGGTAGGGAGACTGGATGGATTTAAAAGTGTGTGTGTTTGTTCCAATATTGCCCCTTGTTCCTTTACCCCCATAATGCTGCCCTACCCCCCCACACTGTTCCTATCCCCCTTCACACCATAGACCCTGCCCCTCACAATACTGTCCTGTCCCTTCCCCCCACAATAGCCTCAGTCCCCCATAATGCTGCCCTGTCCCTCAAAACTGTTCCAATCCCCCCACCATAGCCCCAGTTCCCCACAATAACGCTCCTGCCCCCCCATACTGTTCCTACCCCCACTAAAGCTCCAAACCCCACAATACTGTTCCGATTCCCCCCACCATAGCTTCAGATCCTACAATACTGTTCCTATCTCCCCCCACTATAGACTCAATCCCCCACAATACTGTTCCTATCCCCTAACTAATGCCCCTGTTGCACACAATACGGTCCATATCCCACCACACTAAAGCCCCATTCCCCACAATACTGTTCCTAACCCTACCACTAACACCCCAATCCCCTAGAATACTGCGCCTCCCCCCCCACACTAAAGAATCAGTCACCACAATATGGACCTTGTCCCCAGGGCCCTCTTTAACGCGGGGCAAATGGGACAGCTGCCCCGGGCCCAATTACTCCTGGGGGCCCAAGTCAGCTGTCCTGTGGGCCCCGCTGCCTCCCCCCCCAAAAAAAAAAAAAAAAAGGTTCCCTGCCGCTTTAGGGGGCCCCCGCACTGTAAGGAGTCCCACCGGGTGGCCCATGCACTTAGGGCCACCCAGTGGGCTTGTACCAGCAGGGGCCCGGTCGGGCGCTGTGGCCCTTTAACAGCGCGACCGGGCCTCTTGCTTTTCGGCACCGCTGGGAGGAAGTGAGTGCCAAGCGTCACTTCCTCCCATAAAGAGCTGTTGCGCGGGAGAAGAAGGACCTGCACGGGAGGGAGGAGGAGGCAGTGAGGATGGGGGCTCCTCACTCACATCATCCTTAGGCAATACACTGGATCCCAGGGATGCCACCCTCCAGCAAAAGGTAGGAAACTGGAGGGTGGGCTTAAAATGTAAATTTTACATGTATGTCAGTTTGTCTGTCCATGTATCGGTGTGTGTCAGTGTGTCTGATAGTGTATGTGTGTGTGTGTCAGCATGCCTGATAGTGTATGTGTCTGTGTGTGTCAGTATGTCTGTGTGTGTGTGTGTGTCAGTCAGTATGTCTGACAGTGTCTATATCTGTGTGTGTGTGTCAGTATGTCTGTGAATGTATGTCAGTATGTCTGACAGTGTATGTATCCCGTGTGTGTCAGTATGCCTATTAGTGTGTGTGTGTGTGTGTGTGTGTGTCAGCATGTCTGTCAGTGTATGTATCTGTGTGTCAGTATGTCTATCAGTGTATGTGTCTGTGTGTGTCAGTATGTCTGCCAGTGTATGTGCCTGTGTGTCAGGCACATACACTGATATACATACTGACACAGGCACACTGATAGACATACTGACACACACAGGCACATACAATGACAAACATACTGACACACAGATACATACACTGACAGACATTCTGACACACACACACACATACAGACATACTGACACACACACGCAGGCACATATACTGATAGATATACTGACACACACACAGCTGCATACGCTGATAGAGATACTGTGTGTGTGTTAGTATGTCTATATATGTGCCTGTGTGTTTGTGTGTGTCAGTGTGTGTGTCAGTATATGTATCTGTGTCAGTATGTTTGTCATCGTATGTGCCTGTGTGACAGTTTGTGTCAGTGTGTGTGTCAGTATGTCTATCATTGAATGTATTTATGTGTGTCAGTATGTCTCAGTTTATCTGTCAGTGTATCTGTATGTGTCTGTGTGTTTATCTGCTACATACAACCCTGCAAGCATGGGAAATTGGTAGAGCCCTAGCGGTCAATGCATTGTTGGAGTTGCACGACAGATAGGGTTGTACCTTCTTTCCAACCTTGCAATTGGGGGTCCAAATGAAATTCTTGCACCAGGGCTCTTTCTACTTTAGTTCGCCCACTGCGTTGGGATGGAGGCGTGATTGCATGCCCGGGAGTGGGTCTACGGGGGCCCAAGCAAATACTTGCCCAGGGCCCAATTAATATTAAAGACGGCCCTGCCTGTCTCCATACTAAAGAATCAATCTGCGACAATACGGCCCCCGCCCCATCACAATAAGGCCCCAATCCCCCACAATACTGCCCCTATTCCCCCTCGCTAAAGTCCCTATCCCCCCACAATACTACTCCTATCTCCCCTTGACTAAAGCCCTAGTGCCCCTCCTCCCCCCACACACATACAGTACTAAAGCCCTATTGTACAGCGCTACAGAATTTATTGGCGCTATATATATATTATAATAAAGTCCCTATCCCACACAATTCTGCCCCTATCCCCCACACTAAAACACAGTGACACAGAAAGGGGCTGGTGGGCAAGTAAGAGACACGGGGGGGGGGGGGTAAGACACTAAAGGGGGATAGAACACACTAAAGGAGGTGTAACACACACAGGGTAACACATTCAAGAGGGGATATGTAACACTAAAGGGGGTAAGAAATTTAAAAGAGGGGGTTACGAGGCACACAGATAAAGATATTATTTTGGGTGGCGGTAAAATGCATATTCGCCTGTGTAGCCAAAAATCCTTGCACCGGACCTGTCTGGATTCATTGTGCTTTGCCAGTCTGTAGAGTGTGGCAAAGCATTAATGGGAGTTGTAGTTTTGCAGCTACAGGATAACTGTTTGTTGGCTATGAATGATGTAAGATTACATCATAAAATAATGTGAAGCAGGACACTGGCAGTGGAAGTGAGTGGTTGATGAGATGTTAAAGAAAAATAATGTGTGATAAAAAAATAATAATAATAAAAAAAAAAAAAAAGACAAGCATTACCTTTTTCTGTTTGACACCTGATCAAAGAAAGCCAAAATAAAAAACTCCTAACACATACTGTAGTGATTTTGGCTCAAACTTTATTTTATTTGAGACGCTGCTGCAAAATAGATTACCCCTAAGCTGTCAGGAAAAGACATACCACTTGATGTTTTAGGCCCAGCATTGTATGATTTTTATTAAGCCCCCTTAGGGAGGGTTATTTGTTCCTGCTTGTGCAAGTGTTTGCATTTCAGTCTATCAGCGCTTGTTTAACTTATCAGTTCACATTCATGTCCATTTGCTATATATCATCAGTACAGTAGGTCTTCAGCTTACTGCTAAACAATGTGCTCTTAAAGGGACACTATAGTCACCTGAACAACTACAGCTTAATGTAGTTGTTCTGGTGAGTATAACAGCTCCCTTTAGGCATTATCATGTAAACACTGCCTTTCAGAGAACAGGCAGTGATTACATTGCCCCTAGGGACACCTCCAAGTGGCCACTCCGGGGCTTCTTGGCTCAGTGCTGCACAGTAAGCAGCCCTGCCGTTCAGCGTCCCCACGCTCTACATGGAGACGCTGAAATTTTCCTCATAGAGATGCATTGATTCAATGCATCTCTATGAGGAGGTGCTGATTGGCCAAAATGGAGTTTGGCCCTGCCCCCTTGCAGATTTTAGCCAATCCAATCCTTTCCCCATGGGAAAGCACTGACTTTGCTAAAAATCAGCAATTTTGATTATGTCACCAAGGTGGCGGGGCCAGTACCGGCATACCTGTGGAGAGCTGAAAATAAGGTGAGTTTTAACCCCTTCTGAGGGGGCTGGGGGCAAGCCACCTAACTGGTGGGTTTTCACTATAAGGTCAGGAATACAAGTTTGACCCTATAGTGATCTTTTGAGGAACTGGGCATAGAAGCATGGTTATTCATGGTCTATAAGCTAGACTTTCTACCAGGGGCAGATCTAGAACCCAATCTCTGGAGGGGCATTAGTAGATTATTTAAAGTAACAATCCCGGCAAAATAACCACTACAGCCCTATATAGCAGCTATGGTGCCAAGACTGCCGTGAAGCCCTCCCAGAGTAACTAGTCAAACGGTTTAAGAACAGTTTGACAACTTACCTGGGGTCTGCAGCGATGGGACAGTAGTGTGGGTGTGTGTGTGAGGGTTTGCTATGTGTGTGTGTTGAGGGGGTGCAGTGTGTGTGATTGCTGTGTTTGTGTGAGGGGTGCTATGTATGCGTGAGAGGTCTAACGTGTGTGAGGGGTGCAGTGTGTGTGAGGGGTGCAGTGAGTGTGTTAGGGGGGGTGCAGTGCGTGACTATGACTTGAGAATATAAGTGTATTATCAAAAATAATAAAAATAATGTTTTATTTTATTTAAAAAAAATAATCTTTGTATCCCCCTTTCCATCTTACCTCTTGACTGGGAGGGGAGACATTACAAGACAATCCCTGGTGGTCCGTGAGGCTAGAGTTCAGTCTCACTAGAACGGAACATGTTAGCTAGAGGAGAACCTGAAGAAGCTGCAGGTAAGAGCTCCCAGATCCGCTCTCCCGCCTCGCCAGCTGCCAGCAAAGTGCCTTTGGTCCGTGAAGGCGCACTGCAGGGCCAGCGAATGGATAGCACCAGGGGACAGCCTTGGCACTCTCGCGGTGCCTTCACTACCCTCACTGCCTGTCTCCACCACTGCCTTCTACATCAATTAAGATATCTTCTTCCCGAGGGATTGTTGAGTGAACTATTGAAAACCTATCCAGCACTCAAGTTACCATTGTTTCTATTCAAAGAATCACTACATTTTCCATTAATAAGAAGAGAAGATATGCAGGGAACTTTTACGCACTAGCAAATTTTATAATTAATCAAATACGACGTCTTCTTTCTTTCCATGGAATTTAAAAACATCAGCTGACATTCTGGAGAAACACATTCCAAGAGCACCGTTAAAATATTACAATAAGAAGGCTGTCGTGGTCGCCATGCTAAACATCAGGTTGGTATTAAAACCTGTCAATGATCCTTTCTGGGAATTATTACCATATTTTCTATTATTCTACTGCTCTTTAAAACACATTATGTAAAAGTGTGATAGTATTGAGTTTCAAAGAAAAAAAACAGGACAAAAAAAAAAAAATCTCTCAGTGTCTGAGATGTGATTTGTTTGCTGCAAATTGTAAGGTTTCACATCAAATGGGTTTTCAGTTAGAAAAGTTTCAGATGTAAAAGCTCTGATATAGTGTTTAAGGAACATATGGACAGTCATCATTAGGGCAGTATTTTAGTATACATGATGCTCTCATGTTGCCTGTGATGCGGACACCATCATAAAGGATGAATGGCCTTTATTTGAGATGAACGGGTGAATGAAAGAGCAAATTTCGATTACAGGAAATGAGATGAAGATTTTTAAGATTTAATGGACAGAATTTTTTGGGGGGGTCTTAACTGACCAGGTTGGAAGATAAATTCCATTTGGAAGGACAAATCCACAGCTCAACAGCAGTGTCTGGAATGGGAACACTAACAATATTTGATATGTCTCCCACACTGGAATTGGTATATGATGCACCAATACGAGGGGGCTTAACACAATATAGTGGAACTAAATCCCCATATTAGTTTGCTGAGATAGGCAATTTTAAGTAGCCTTAAAGAATTTAGAAATGCATTTTTATGAGTGCCCTGTTCATTAATCTGTATTCTGTATACATTTTAGTCATTACGACAGCATAATTTCTGCAAGATGCATTTTTCGGGTATGCCCCAGTTTCCCTTTTGTTTTTACTATGGCATGGGAATGATGGCATGGGTAGGTACTTGTTCTTAGTAGATAATATAATGGCCCCAACCTTTTTTTGGGGGTGGTCAATGGTATGTCTGTCTACCGCCTATTGCTATTAATACACCTCACACCCAAAGCCTATTAGTGGGGATGGGCATCTATCCCAAGTCCATGGGTGGGACTGTGGGGAACATGGGGATGTCCCCCTGTCTATTACAAAATTAGCCCTCACCCACTACCTATGGGTGGGGATAGAAGGGGGCTTGATTTCATGCCTCCCTGTTTATTTTTAGGGCCCAGACCTGCCACTCATGGATGAGCAGCTGGGAGCAACTTTAGAATGGCCCCCCAAAATTTAAAGGACCACTATAGTGCCAGGAAAACAAACTTGTTTTCCTGTCACTATAGGGTCTTTAGGTCCTGTCCCCCCCCCCCACCAGGCTGAAGGGGTTAAACTCTTATCTTTCTCCAGCGCTGGGCTCCCTCAGCACTGGGGAATTCCCCTCCCTCTTCCGACATCAGCGCCAAATGCGCATGCGCGGCAAGATTTCTCAATGCTTTCCTATGGAAGTCAGCGTCTTCTCACTGTGATCTTTACTAGAGGCTGGATCAACCCTATTGTAAACATAGCAGTTTCTCTGAAACTGCTATATTTACAGCTGCAGGGTTAACACTAGATGGACCTGGCACCCAGACCACTTCATTGAGCTGAAGTGGTCTGGGTGCCTATAGTGGTCCTTTAATTTGTCAGAAGCAAAACGCCACATATTTGGTTCGCCAAACCAAACTTTGACAAATCAGTTCACTCAATTCCAAATGCTGATGTGTGATGTGTACAAGTCTACAGAACACTCTAAAATAAATACCAGGATAGAATAATAGTAGTCCTTGTTCATCAACTGCGGAAACAAGTAAGTCTGATATTAGCCACTACTTGCTTTGGCTAAAGAGGAAATTGTGTTAGCTGACTAGTTATTACTTTAGAGCAGGGGTGGCGAACCTTCAGCCCTCCAGATGTTGTGGACTACATCTCCCTTGATGCTTTGCTAGCATTATGGCTGTTAAGAGCATTATGGGAGATGTAGTCCACAACATCTGGAGGGACGAAGGCTCCCCACCCCTGCTGTAGGAAATTGTGATTAGAGGTTATAATGTTTTAAATTGCTCATATTCTTGATTGGCTTTATAAGACAGGAATACTCGGAAAATAATTTCTTTCCTAAAACAAAATGTTTTAGGAGATGTGTGCATTTTTGTTTGGATTCTCGAGTAGTACATCTTTAATGAATAAATAGGTCTGGAAATGTTGATTGTTCCATTCTGTATGTCCGTTATAGTGCCCTGGGTTTCATGGACAATTGATTATAGTTAAGAATGATATAATAAGCAGTTGCAACAGAGTGATTCAATATGTTAGCAATCAGGCTCAACTATTATTTGTGGGACTAAAAAAGATAAATATTTCCCTTCCATTCCCTAACCAGAAGATCATCCTATGGACATAGCTAAACTCCTTTTATGTGATAGTGTTAAAGGCAGGGCCGGATTAACATAGGGGCTGATGGAGCTGCAGCTCCAGGCTCAGGCCCATGGAATAGGCCCATTGATTTTACATTTTTTTTTCCACACACTACTCTAAGGGATTCCACCTGGCTTTTATTTTATTGGCACAGCCAGTATTTGAGGCTTCCTGGCTGGTGCCAATATTACAGTGATACTGGCAATACAAATGCTGGTATTTTTCTTTTCAAATAATTTTTATTAAAGTTTTAAAAAATTTTGTATAACAAATGATAGTAATACAAACATTGTATTAAGAGTAGAAAAGGAAGGGTAACTTGGAAATGGGAAGGGGTATCCATCCATCATTGAAATAAAATTCATGTGCCTTGTTTTCTAGGATCAAATTAAAACCTTCTCTGAGAGATGGCACATTTTGGGACTTCCAATGTCTAGGTAAACAGGATGTAGCAGCGATCAAAATGTGGCCTATGATTATTTTATCTGAACTATTAACAGACTCCGGGAGTTTTTTAAATAAGGCTAGTTCCGAGGTTAAGATACTAATGGTTCCGTTCACTTTAATAATTAGATCATGAATCATTTTCCAATAATTAATTAACTTGGGGCAGAACCACCACATATGGGCCATATTGCCCACTCCCCCACAGTCTCTCCAACACCGGTCAGAATACATATTGTTCATGTTATGTAATCTAGACGGAGCCAGGTACCAGCGATATAAGATTTTATAATGATTTTCAAAATGGTCGGTGCAATACGAAATACCTTTTAAACCTTTAAAAAAAAAAAAAAACATTCTTCTAAATCGTATTGGGCACCCAACTCCGTCTCCCATGACAGCATATGTTTTAATTTAATTAAGGGCTTGGCATTATGAGATAAATAGCATAAGGATATCATACCTTTACTAGCGGGGCTGTATAAAAAAAAAAACTTTCTCTAAAGGAGATAACTCAAGTGATTTATAGTTTTTATCTGTTTCAGGTACCTGGTATAGTTCTTTCAATTTGTCAATGATTAGCATACATTCTAGTTCACATACATTTGACAATCCGTACTTAAGCTTCAATTTTTCCAAAGAAAGAATAGCATTGCCATAAAAAAAAAATTGGCCAGATTAGTTATAGAGCAATCCTTCAACAATTCTATTTTTAAGGATGGTATATATAGTCTTTCAATAACTCAATAGGCATTGCTCTATATAAACTGGGAGACTTGTCATTTTTAAAAACAATGTCCCAGGCCTTAAAGGACCACTATAGTGCCAGGAAAACATACTCGTTTTCCTGGCACTATAGTGCCCTGAGGGTGCCCCCACCCTCAGGGACCCCCTCCCGCCCGGCTCTGGAAGGGGAAAGGGGTAAAAACTTACCTTTTTCCAGCGCTGGGCGGAGAGCTCTCCTCCTCCTCTCCGCCTCCGTTACGCCCCGCCGGCTGAATGCGCACGCGCGGCAAGAGCTGCGCGCGCATTCAGCCGGTCTCATAGGAAAGCATTTACAATGCTTTCCTATGGACGCTGGCGTGCTCTCACTGTGATTTTCACAGTGAGAAGCACGCAAGCGCCTCTAATGGCTGTCAATGAGACAGCCACTAGAGGATTAGGGGGAAGGCTTAACCCATTAATAAACATAGCAGTTTCTCTGAAACTGCTATGTTTATAAAAAAATGGGTTAACCCTAGAAGGACCTGGCACCCAGACCACTTCATTAAGCTGAAGTGGTCTGGGTGCCTAGAGTGGTCCTTTAAGCGTAGTCTTGGTAGATAAAAATAATTTTGTAATTCCAGGTCTTTTCTTAGAATTTAACCAAGGTAATAATGATAAATCTAACCGGTAAAATTTTTGATTCCTCTATTTCCATCCATCTGGGTTTATCATCCTGCTTGTTAAAGCTCACAACCACTGCAGCGTGTAACGAGAATATACCCCTACACGCAGGATCCAGCTAAACAGAGGCAAATACAGAGGAGAGATACGTCTACCGGACCTTAGAATGGCCGGACTCGACGTATATGAGAGGAGACAGAGCCAGGAACAAACCGAGGTCAAGGGCACAGAGAGACAGCGTAAACTAGGACAAGCCGGGGTCTGGTACACGGAAAACAGCAAGCCGGCAAACAGTACAGATAAGGATAAAGCGAAAACGAAGTCAGAATACGAAGCCAAAGTCAATACGAGAAAACACAACTGAACACCACAAGCGCTAAAGGGAACTGAAACAGAAACCACGATAGGGCAACGAGCTAAGGGAAAAAGGTAAGTTAAATAGCTTTTAAACCAAAGTGATTGGCTCCTGTCACTTCCACACCCCCCATAGGTAATTGTATAGGGAGTGTGGTATGACAGGAGCCAATGGGAGCCTTTTGGCAATTAGGCTCCCACTGTCTCTTTAAGAGCGCGCCCGAGACTCGCAGCGCGCTCTTAGTTTCAGGCGGGACACGTGACCGCTTCACGCGGTCACTGCCCGCCTTCCATCTGAAGCAGTCGGATGAGCCGTGCGCGGCTCGTGCAGCCGCAGGACCGCGACCGGCTTGAAGAGAGGACCGCGACCGGCCCCCGGTTAAGGTAAGTAACGCTACACAGCGTTAGTGGTGAAATAATATTTGCGGATATCGGGGACACCGATAACGCCATTCGATTTATGGTGCTGCAGGGAAGTGAGCCTCACTCGGGCAGGCTTGTTCCCCCAGATAAATTTCAACATTGTCGAGTGAACTTTATTAAAAAACGATAATGGAATGGACAGAGGAATGGTCCTAAAAAAATATAAAATTTTGGGGTGTATCGTCATTTTAATAGATGCGACCCTCCCCAGCCATGAGAGCTCCATCCCACCCAATCTCTCCATCTCTTTTTGTAAGTCTGACCATGCTTTCCTCAAGTTGTGATTGTGCATATTGACCAAATTTTTGCATAAATTGATGCCAAGATATTCCATATATTCAGTTCTCCAATCAAATAAATATGATTTCTTAAGGGCAATGGTTTCCAAATTGTTTAAGTGAAACGGGAGGGCTTGAGTTTTGGACTCATTTAATTTGTAGATGGTATTTTTCTCAGTATAAACAAGAGATTACTATGCAATACCAGCACTGGCCAGTAGGGGTCACTGTGTGTGGAGACAGGCAGGGATAGGAAGTTCCAGCATATCTCTCCCTGCCTATCTATACTCACTGATCTGCAGGGTGCAGCTACAGAGAGTCCAGACAGCAACTCCCACCCTGCAGAGACAGCCTACAGCTCAAGGAAGTAAGGGATGGGGGGAAAGGCTGCAAGGAGACATACACTGAGACACTTAGGGACATTGGGAGACATTATGACACAGACACATGGGGACACAGTGTCCCCATATCTCCCAGTGCCCCCAGTCTGCCAGTGGCTCACTGTCCCCATGTCTCCTAGTGCCTCCATGTCTCCCAGTGCCTCAATGTCCCCATGTCTCCAAGCTAGTGTCCCTAGTGTCTGTGGCCCTGGTGTGTCCTTTTCCCCATGTCTCCCAGTGCCCCCATGTCTCAATGTTCCCATGTCCCCCAGCCAGTGTCTCTAGTGTCTGTGTCCCTGGTGTCTGTGTCCCCATGTCTTCAAGTATCCCCTGTTTTTCCAGTGTCCCCATGCGTCCCAGCCAGAGTCCCCTAGTCTCCCAGTGTCACTGGTGTCTCTGTGTCCCTAGGTCTCCCCGTGTCCCCAGGTCTTCCCGTCTTCCTAGTGACATGGGGACCCTGGGATACATGGGGACACAGGGAGACATGGGGCATTGAGACACTGTGATACATAGGATCACTGGGAGACCTGGGGACACGACACTAGGGAACACTGGGAGACATGGGGCACTGAGACACTGATACATAGGAACACTGAGACCTGGAGTAATCAACACATGGGGGCACTGGGAGACATGGGGCCACTGGGAGGAATGCATCTATACAGCAGAATCAAACTAAGTAGTTTTTTGGTGATTTTACAGCATTTTCTCTTATGTCACTCCTTGTGATTTACATCATGTGATGTCACCCATACATATTTAATTATGCAAATTAGCAAGGCCGGTATGTTTTTCCAAGAAAGGTGGCAACCCTAACTACTTTTCACATACTCTTACTTAAGTATGGAAACTTAAGAGGGATGTATGGGAACAAAACTTGTGTGGACTAGCTGACAATGAATATAGTTAAAGGGACACTAGACTCACCAGAACAACTACAACTTATTGACTTTGTTCTGGTGAGTAGAATCATTACCGTCAGGCTTTTTGCTGTAAACACTGTCTTTTCAGAGAAAATGCAGTCTTTACATTACAGCCTAGTGATAACTTCACTGGCCACTCCTTGGATGGCTGTTAGAGATCTTTCCTGGGTCATGGCTGCCTAAAACGCATCCAAACATTCAGTGTCTCCTCCCTCTGCATGCAGACACTGAACTTTCCTCATAGAGATTCATTGATTCAATTCATCTCTATGAGGAGATGCCGATTGGCCAGGGCTGTGTTTGAATCATGCTGGCTCTGCCCCGATCTACCTCCTTGTCAGTCTCAGCCAATACTATGGGGAAGCACTGTGATTGGATTAGGCCACCACTTCTAATGATGTCAGCAGACTGCTTGTTTTTCTGAGTCTAACAGCATGCAGAGTTACAGCTTCAGGCTTGAATAAGTAAGATTGTGCTATATTTATGGAGGCATGAGGGGCCCAGGGGGGGCTATTAACACTATATAGTCATGAATTCATGTTTGTGTTCCTGACCCTATAGTGATCCTTTAAAGGACCACTATAGGGCCAGGAAAACATACTTGCTTTCCTGGCACTATAGTGCCCTGAGGGTGCCTCCACCCTCAGGGACCCCCTCCCGCTGGGCTCTGGGGAGAGGAAAGGGGTTAAACTTACCTTTTTTCCAGCGCCGGGCGGGGAGCTCTCCTCCTCCTCCTCTCCGCCTCCCATCCTCCTCTTCGGCTGAATGCGCATGCACGGCAGGAGCTGCGCGCGCATTCAGCCTGTCTCATAGGAAAGGTTTTATAATGCTTTCCTATGGACACTGGCGTCTTCTCACTGTGATTTTCACAGTGAGAAGCACACAAACGCCTCTAACGGCTGTCAATGAGACAGCCACTAGAGGCTGGATTAAACCATTTATAAACATAGCATTTTCTCTGAAAAAAAAAAAAAAAAAATGGTTAATCCAAGTGGTCTGGGTGCCTAGAGTGGTCCTTTAAGGTAATGCTGACTTTGGTCTCTCTAACACTGTGGCATGTTCCCTTTCTTCTACACTCACTACATACAGCTTTTCTCTGTCCCAAACTATATACCAGGAGCTTCTGCCTGCTAGTAAGAAGGTAAGGAAACAAGTGGACCAGCGAGTGCTAGGGGAAAGTCCTTAGAAAGCATTGAGCGAGCGCATCATTAGATGCATTTATGCCAAGCTCAGGGTGCTGTCTGCATAGTATGCCCTTAGTTGGCCAGCTGCATGTTTGGCAGGCAGCCTGACCAGCAGCCAGGCTGGCCTAATTCTTTGGGCAGACATATCCTCTTTTTGGGCATGTTCGCCCCTTTTGGCAGGTTACGTGATTTGTGTCAGTGGCACACCCTTTTACCGTGCCCATTGACTTCCTGCTTGAGTGGACACTGCTGTTAGGGGTTATGGATTTACTTGAAAGATGAAAACATAAATTAGAGATTAGCCTAGGGTATGTGTTTTCTTATAGCTGCTGTTTTCTTTCTCTCCAGCACTTTCTCCATCAGATACATGACGCTTGGGAGTGTTTTACTGTTTTTGGTCGATATGATTCTGTAATTAGGCCCGTCATAATTGTCAGCACCAGGCCCACTGAGCTCTTAATCGGGCCCTGGTTAAAGGGACAGCTTAATGTAGTAGGTATGGTGTCTATAGAATGTCCCTGCATATTTTTTAAAATGTAAATACTGACTTTTCATAGTAAAGGCAGTGTTTACATTGCTGCCTAGGAATAGCTCTAGTGGCAGTCACTCAGACGGCTACTACCGGTGCTTCCTATCTCAGTGCTGCATAGTGTGCAGCAAAGGCGATCAGTGTCTCCACGCTCTGCATGCAGGTGCTAAACATTCCTAACGTTCAACGCATACAAATGTGTATTGGTACAGCACAGCGTATTGCTGCGCATGTGTAATCGCCTTCCAATGCTTTCCTTGGGAAAGCATTAGACTGGCTGTGATCATCAACATGAATGATCTCAGCCATGGAGGCAAGGTTTGCGGGTGTGTCGCGGCGAGACCGGTGTGGGTTGGGAGAAAATATACATTTAATCACCTTTTTACTGAGATCGGAGGGTTCCGAGGACCTAAATAATTAATTAGTTTACCGCTATTATGTCAGGAACACATGCTTGTGCACCTGACCAGGGGTATACCTAGAGCATGTGGCACACGGGGTGGGTCCTGGGTTTGTCCAGGAGGTGGGAGGGTCTGGGAGGGAAGGTCTGCTGCTGATTGGCTGGAATGTGTCTGCTGACTGTGAGGTACAGGGTCAAAGTTTACTCAATGATGAGTCCGCGGCGAACCGTTCGGGACATCACTAATGAAGGAGTGAAAAATAGGAGTACTATTTGGCACACAGTATGAGACCACTAAGTACAATTTTGGCATTTTCTCCACACATGTTACACACACACACACACACACACAAATGCTAATCTGTCAATCTGTGAAAAACTAACCTGACTTGGGGTCCTATTAACTTAGTCACGGAATTGGATTCCAATATAACTACACGTCAAATCAGCCCCAGCAAGATGGAATGTTTGGGGAATTGGCTGCTCATCATAAACCTCAGTCTCTCCCTGACTTTTGCGAAATTCAATTAGTCTCCAAACACGTTGGTTTATTAAATTCAAGAATCACTAGACTTGTCCATGACCTTGCAAGGGTCAGAATTTGTCATGGATATTTTTCCCTCCAAGACAGACTTTGGAGATTTGTAAATACCCTGAGATGATGATTTATGAGAAAATTTGCCTTTTTGTACACACAATCAATTTAATAACAAGCCCCATAGCCTTACAGAATTTGTGTTCACAAATTCAGATACTAGGATGCTGTGGAGTTTATGTAGCAACAGTAATCATCATATAATGCATGTGCTTAACAAACCGCAATAGTAGTTTATGCCGCCAACAGATTCCCTTTAAAAAACAAAACAAACAAAAAACCAACAATATTGTTTTTTTTTGTTTTTTAAAAGGGGGCAGACAAAGCCCTTGTTACATGTATTATTATTATAAGAAACAGTGGCGTGCCAACCATGGGACAGGAACCGTGTTGATCCCCAGGTTATCAGGCAGCAAGCGTTTACACAGAGTACACCCCTCTCAGCAGAGCATAACCTGCCTCCTGTCATACTGCACTGTACAAAAAAAAAAAATATTAATAAAAATAATAATAAAATATATATACACACACACACACACACACACACACATAAGTGTGCATTAATCTGTGTGTGTATATTAGTCGGGTGTTTGTATATCAAGGTGTGTATACACACGTATATATATATATAAAATTCTACATATCAAGGTGTTCACTAGCCACTGAGTAAGGCAGGACATTACATACTATAGGGATATTTATAAAGAGCAATGGTTGAGCAAGGTTCTAAACGTGGAGCAATGACTATGGAAACCAATGGAATGTTTATGCTGACTGCTCGACATTTAAAAATGTCCACAAATGCATTTTATATACACACACACACACACACACAACACCCATGTGTGCAAGTTACAAATGTCCAGTGACCTCACTTAGACTCTCTCATGTCATGTAATGTTTTCAGCACAAAATCACATTCAGATTCTCAGCAATACTGCAATTTTAAAGAAAAGCAAGATCTCTTCTTAAAGCTAATTTCACCAGTCCTGATAGTTTCACCTTATTTGATTTCATAAGACTTCCTTCATCCCACTGACTTAAATGTATCACTGGAGGGCAAAACATTACTAAAAGAACAATAAATTAGATTATTATTAAAGAGGTTCTTAAGTAATAGGAAATTAAACCAGGAAAGCATTACACAAAACCCTGTATTGGTCTGATATATTTCCCTGAAAACAAAATTTTAAATTTAGATAATAACAGCCAGCCTACAAATATTACCTACTCACTAGGGATTTTGGTTTTAACATGACTACATGCTCTATAATAGACTATATAGGTATGGTTGCTAAACACAAAATTATCTCAGAAGCAAATGAACAAAAATAAAAATAAAAAATCTGGAATTTCAAATATAAAAATAACATTTACAGTATATATAAAAAATTTCTTAAAAAAAAAACAAAAACAAAAAAAAAACACAGGTATGTTAAATTAAAGGGACACTATAGGCACCAGAAAAACATTATCTTTTAATTGCCACAGTTTGGGTATATAGATCGTGCCCCTGCAGTCTCACTGCTCAAGTAGCTGCCATTTAGGAGTTAAATCACTTTGCTCATGCAGCCCTAGTCACACCTCCATGCATATGGCTTGCACAGTGTTCCTAACACTGCTTTAAAAATTAATATAGAACATTTCAACTTTCTTTGACAGTCTACTTAATTTAGAATTTCTTATCTTCTGCTCTGTTAATAGCCTTGCAGGATCCTAATGTCATTACATTTCAATTTACAGAGCAGGAGAAAAACATCTAAAGCAAGTTAAAATCTGATTGAAAATGAAGCCAGGGGAAGTGTGGATAGGGTTGCATGAACAGAAACAAAACTGATTTAACTCCTAAATGGCAAATAATTGAGCAGTGAGACTGCAGGGTCATAATCTATACACCCAAACGGCTTCATTAAGCTAAATTTGTCCTTGTGTCTAGAATGTCCCTTTAATGAGAATTTCAGCTTCTTATATAGAGAAATAAAGGAAATTGACATATCTTATAGCTAGTAATAGACATTTGCTATTATCTATCTAAATGACACTCGTTTTAATAAGTAAAAGGTTAAGATGAGCAAACAAAGTTTGAGCAGCTATAGAAATCTGAACTCTTAGAGATGTAGCGATTTCATCAACATGTTGAAATTTGTGAATGCTTAGCTAGTGTTTTTAATTAGAGACTACGATTTAAATGTCTGGTCTTTCCGCAGAATTTATGCTGGAAGAAAAAAATATCACTGGAAGTCTATTCCTAATTACATATGACTTTTTTCTAATTAAATGTCTATGTGTGATTATTGCAGAACCATCTGGCAGGAACAATGAAAAATCTATTTTGCACAATTGTGCAAGAAAACATTTTGAGCCCATTTTCTTTCTTGGAAACCCATTTATTTTGTTCTTTCTAAACTCATCACTTGTAAATTGGGATTTAAACAAAACACAAACAGCTGAAGGCAATCATTCTTGCCATACCTGCAGTGAAAATGCTGGGAAAAACCCCCCCCCCCAAAAAAAAAAAACAAAAAAAAAAAACACACACATTTGTGCTCAGCACAGAGTAAGACACCCATCCCCCATCCCAGGGTCCACTCATTATTAAAGGGACACTCCAGGCACCCAGACCACTTCTGCCCATTGGAGTGGTCTTGGTGCCAACTCCCACTACTCCTAACCCTGCAACTGTAATTATTGCAGTTTTTTTTTATAAACTGCAATAATTACATTGCAGGGTTAACTCCACCTCTAGTGGCTGTCTACTAGGCAGCCACTAGAGGGCACTTCCTTGTCCACAGCACAGAAAACCTGTGCGAGGACCTCCAGTGTCGCTCATTTCCCTATAGGAAAGCATTGAAATGCATTTTTAATGCTTTCCTATGGGGAGTGCTAATGCGCATGCGCGGCATTCCCGAGCATGCACATTAGATCTCCCTGGCCGGTGGGCGGGATCAGTTTCACCCACCGGCCGACGCAATCAATCAGAGGCAGCACGGAGGAAGAAGCAGCGACGTTGGACATCGTCACTGCCTCTAGTAAGTTACTGAAGGGGTTTTCACCCCTTCAGCAGCCGGGGATTGGGGAGTGAGAGGGAGAGGGGACCTGCAGTGCCAGGAAAACTGATTGTTTTCCTGGCACTGGAGTTTCCCTTTAAAGGATCACTATAGCATCCTTAGGATCTCCCCACCCTCAGGGTCCCCCTCCCTTGGCACTGAAGGAGTTAAACCCCTTCAGTTACTTACCTTAATCAAGCGCCGGGCTCCCTCTGTGCTGGTGACCTCTCCTGCCCCGCTGACGTCAGCTCCTGAGCCGAATGCGCATGCGCAGCAAGTGCTGCGCGCGCATTCAAACAGACCATAGGAAAGCATTTTCAATGCTTTCATATGGACGTTCCGCATGCTGGACGCGAATTTCTTCATTCAGTCAAGTATTTGTACAATATGAGTACACCGTGCTTGTTCAAATTGTGCAAGTTCATCTCCTTCACTTACCAAAGTTATGCTCTTAGCAAGCACTCACACAGTTCGAAGTTGAGATAGGCAGAGAATAGTTGTGAATGCATGCTTACCCTGTGAAAGTAGGTAAAGTGGTCCGGACCTCACGTTACCACTACAGTTTATTGTAGGAACTATGTTGCTTAACAATTTTTCCTGCAAATGTACCTTTTTCGATCACTTTTTTTTTTTTTTTTTAAATTGTAGATAAATTTGCAGCTCCACAAACTACATACTCTCCTTCTCAATGACAAGTTTCGAAAGCATATCTTACTCATTTACCCTCCCAAGGGCACACCAAGCACCAAAACAACTTCAAGCTACTGTAGTGGTTATGGTGCCACCAGTCCTTTGGCACTGTACAGTGGTAATGAGTCAATCTGTTTGTGAATGGTTGGACACATACCTGGATGTAACCGGATCTAGTCTCCTTGATACAGCTAGTACAACTTTGAGCATCTCATCCTGCTTTTAGCTACGTTAAGTGAACTTCTATTATTCTTCTCTACTTTCCACAGAGTGGTGAACACATCATGCATAAATTGTGTATTACTTCAACTGATGAAAATAGGCGAAATGAATCTCCCTTAGTGGACAGCATCTGAACTGAATATACAAATTATTGCAAATAGTATAGATGAAATATTAAACATTAAATGTTATATATCCTACAGAAGGATGTGTCATCCAACAGTGTTCCTTTAACCAAAATATACATAATTTAAACCGTGTTACCAGGAATTAAAATACATTCATAATAAGTAAACATTGGATCAACTATACTTTTGTAAAAAGGAACACTCCAATGGGACAAATATATATATATATATATATATATATATATATATATATATATATATATATTTTTTATTTTTTTTATTTAACAATTTAGTAGATATACCTCCAATGAAAACATGCATTAATTTAATTATGATCTTTTCCCCCACTAGGGGTATATCCAAATCTATTAACAGCAGCATTTGCAAACCCTCCCATTCTAACCCAGCCTAGACTTTCTGTGGCTGTCCAATGACAGACTTTCCAATGCAGCGCAATGACAAGTCCTTGGAAGGCGGGTGCTCTGAGCAATGTTTTACCTTTTGAGTTTAGCTCCACTAAGCTTAATAACCAGGAAGTAACACGACTGGCTGCCTAACTGACAGCTCTAGGTGTTAAATTTATATTTATATTGAAATCGCACTTTTTGCAAAATGAAAAATAGAGGACACATTCTTCATAAAACCCTCAACAAGCTAAAGTGTTTTTTTGCTGTGTTAACTGTTCTTTTAACCATAAGCTAATATGCACTGTATGAAGGATTTCTTTATCAGCTTCAGATCATAACAGACTATATCACATTCCACTCCTTATCCAAGGCCTTGGATAATGAAAGGTATATTAATTTTAGATTTGTTGTATCAATTTATTAATTTAGCACAGAACAACCCAAAAAATATTATGCAGGACCTCATGGGAAAATTTTCAGTTTCCTTCATAATGACTCATTATGTGTTCCCTTCCAATTTTATCTGTCATTTAAACAGTGGAGATAAGGAGACTCCTTCCAGCCACTGTGAACTTCCTCTGCAAATGATAGACAGCAGAAGAAGAGAAACCAGAGGTTAACTACTAATCTGAATGTAGGCCAAAGAGATAGAGGTAATCTCCCTGAACAATGTACAAACTATCACAGCCTCAAACTTTTAATAACTGCAAGGGCGTACAGAATTCACTATATTCTTGTTGAAGTGCTTTACAGGTTAACAGTGTCCCCCTTTTCAGACTTTAGAAAACTTGCGATTTGCACTTTTATAAAGCCTCTGGGTTGCATGCTCCTGGATCCTATTCAGACAGACAAGAAAGTGGTCCTCCTCACAAAGTGGAAGTGTGTGTATTTCACAGAGAAGCATTGGTTTCAGTGCTTCTCTCAAAAGAGCACTGAAGTCACAATGTGGCAACTGCCCGCATGCATCCTGCATCACAATCCTTCTTTGTGAAAAAAAAAAAAAAAAACACATGCGTTGGCAGGAGATTATTTTTTATTAGTTTATTATTATTTATGATATCCTGAAACTGGAGTGGAGCCTCTCAGTGCTGGGCTAGATATACAAACACTCCAGCTTAATTTATTTAAAAAAAAAATAAAAATTATATATATATATATATATATATATATATATAACAACGTTGGCGTATTCCTTACTTTTTTTTTTTTTCCCCAATTTACCTCTATGCCGTCATGAAATCGATATGAATCTACAAACATAGTCTGCACAATGTTCACAATTAGGATTTTACATGTATTGAAATCTGAGCTCATTAACCACACATGTTTTGGATTACAAATCCAATTTCAAATCAATTAACTGTCAAAGTAACATTCATTACTGTGGTTTTCTTATTCCTCAGACAAAGATGGGAGAATGGTTCTATGTTGAAATTAGAACAATTAACAATAATTGAGATTAGAAATATTATTTGGAAGTCTCTTTGAAGTTTGAAATGTCGCTGGTGATTAAAGGAAGGAGCTGTAGTTTATGAAACACCTATATAAAAACCATATGCTTCAGGCAGTAACATTGTAGTAAATGAGAATATTAAATACACAGCATAGTAATATTTGCAACAACAAAACTTAGGGTTCTGCTTGAGATCAGTGTCTCTCTTATAACAAGATTGACTATGAAACATTTTGATAAGCAAATAATCACTTAGGGCTCACTTACTAAAGTTACACCTATAACCAAATCAGAATAATTAACTAAAGGTAGCAGATTCTCCATGCCCTCCCCCCTCCTTCTTTCTATATGACATTATTTTGCAAAAATTACAGATTTTTTGTTACACAAAAAGATTCATGGCTGCCAGCATGATATTTAAAAGACCACTACAGTAACCCAGGCAACTTCTTCTCAATGTAGAAGAAGCCTTTCATGTAAAACACTGCAGGTTTTTTGTTTTTTTTGGTTTTTTTTTTTTAAGAAACTGCAATATTTAAAGGACCACTATAGGCACCCAGACCACTTCAGCTTAATGAAGTGGTCTGGGTGCCAGGTCCACCTAGGATTAACCCTTTCTGCTGTAAACATAGCAGTTTCAGAGAAACTGCTATGTTTACATATGGGTTAATCCAGCCTCTAGCGGCTGTCTCATTGACAGCTGCTACAGGTGCTTCCGCTCTTCTCACTGTGAAAATCAGTGAGAAGACGCCAGCGTCCATAGGAAAGCATTGAGAATGCTTTCCTATGAGACTGGCTGAATGCGTGCGCGGCACTTGCCGCGCATGTGCATTCAGCCAATGACGGGGAAAGGAGGAGGAGAGTCTCCAGCACGGAGGGAGCCCGGTGCTGGAGAAAGGTAAGTGTTTAACCCCTTCCTTCCATCCAGCCCGGCAGGAGTGGGAACCCCCACCCTCAGGGGACTATAGTTCCAGGAAAACGAGTATGTTTTCCTGGCACTATAGTGGTGAATGCTCCGTGTCAGATGGACATCGCTGGATCCACCAGTAAAGTCTTCAAAAGGAATAAAGACAACACTCCAATAGTAAGGAAGGTATATTTATTGATAGGTGAACCACCCCATTGAAAGTGCGACGTTTCGACTCAGCAGAGCCTTAATCAAGCAATAAGGCTCTGCTGAGCCGAAACGGCACACTTTCTATGAGGTGGTTGCCTGTGTTTATTACTTTTGAATGCATACACAGTCTTACAGAGACATACAGACTGTATGATTGTTTATGTACACAGAGAGGCTAAAAGATAGATCCCATCTATTGTGCAACTTCAACAATGCTTTGAAAGCTGGGGCTCTACCGATTCTCAATGCTTGCTGGATTGTTTTTAGCACGGAGCAGTATTTGTGTGTTTGAATGCAAGCATGTGTTTGTATGGAGTATGTTTGTGTGAATGTAGGGGTGTGTTTGTATGTAGTGTTTGCATTTGAATGCAATCATGCATTTATGTGTAGTGTTGGTTTTTGAATGCAGGGGTGTGTTTATATATAATTTTGGTGTCTAATACAGAGGTGTGTTTGTATGTAATGTTGGTGTTTGAATGCTGAGATCATTGCACATATACACATACACTGATACAAATATACACAAACTGATACACACACACACACACACGTCAAAATATACACTTTTCTAGCCACCCTCCTGTTTCCTACCTTGTGGGCTCAGGAGGGTGGCTTACTTGGGATCCAGAATGCTGCCTGAGGTAGTTGGGAGTTGGAGGAGCTGGCCCTGCCAAGCCCCCTCCTATCTGCCTTCTCCTTCTCCAGTCTTCTTGGGTAAGATAAGATATCACTTCCTCCCATCCGATAAGAAGGTGGCCAGCGGAAGCTCCGCCCCTGCTGGGCACCAGCCGCACGATGTGCTACAGAGGGAGCAGAGATATGATGCGTTCATATCCCCGCCCCCTCCACACAGTCCGCGGCACTGCAGGCTGGTGATCGGCCACGCTACAAGAAGTGAAATGGCCTGGGGGCGCAAATTTGAAATGGCCTGGGGGCCGCAGGAGAGGAGCGCTGTGTGCTTCCTTCCTGCCGGCCACCCGAAAATTTGCGTCTCCGCGCCATTGCACCCTAAGGCGGCCGCCTGATGGACGCGCCGGCCCTGGGGTTGTCCTAATGCATCACGGCGATCGCTATAGGGGACTGTATTCAATTTTGTATTCCTAGCCTATAGTTCACCTTTAAAGTTATTTTAATGACTAATGTCCCTCTAATAAATTAAACATGTATATTAGATTTGTCTCATGGTCATTTTTTTATTATATTAGAAAATAGGTTGGTTAAATATTTTTACAAAATTAACACAATATTGTTTTTGTATACACCAAATTTAACAAAAATAAATCAGGATTGAATAAGCGGGCAATGTTTCAGGACTACATTGGCTGCTTATGTTTTTCAAGTTACACACAACAAATAGCCACATATTTCCACTAGATTATCTTTTGTTTTAGCATTTCAAGCAGGTTTAAAAAGGAAAATACAACTTCTTCTTTTATTCCTCCCCGTCCCGCACCATCATGAAAATGTCAGGATTAAAAACATCAAGAAAGAAGCTTGAACTCAAAGTTCAAATTGCAGGATATGCTCTCAGCAGAAGCAGTAAACACAAAGCAAAAGATTAAAAAAAAAAAAAAGGTAGTTTTATAAATAGCAACACAGATCACTACATAAATAGGAGAAGAAAGCGATTAGCTAACATTCATCATGGGGGTACAGAATCAAAAGAAATCTTTTAACATTTGCAAGTAAAATTCCATCTTCCCCTCAGTAAGCAACTATTCTCAAACTCATAATGAACTATTAAATTCAAGCACTATTTAATGAAAGTTAGTACATTTTGTATTTATGTGTATTAATATTTGCTCTAAACAAGTAACACCTTCACTGCCAGAATGATAAACAGCTGTTTGTCAACCTCTGCAAATACAAATTCCTTGGAATGTTGGAACATTTCTTGTTAGTCTTTATTTTAAACTAAAAATAAATTGTTTCCTGCAATATTTTGCGATTGTCAGACAGAGTTGCAATAAATCAGCCTATTGCACTTTCTGACATGAATTTGGATGCAGAAAACAATGGAGTTTAAAGTGGATTGAAAAGTGAATTTGTTTTGTCCATTTTATAAACATGCGTTTATCATTCTTGATGCATCTGTCATCACTTAGCAATAGCGATTTTAACATGTGACTTTATCACATCCATTTCCAAAATTACTCCCAAGCAGTTAAGGGAAAGAAAAGGAGATGGTGAAACACATAACAAGTCTCAAGCAAGGATTGGTTTGTGATATCCACACCTTGAATTACTTTTCCACTATGATGATATCATTACCAACATATATCCTTCATAAAGTGTCTCTCCCCTAACAGGATTTTTTCCCTCCAAGGCTTGCATACATACACATAAAAAGACAGAACAGAAACACTCCTTCAACAAGTCTAAAGCTACAAACAAAACGAAAAAAAAACAAAAAACACCCAAACCATAATAAATTGGCAGTTTAAGTACCATAACAACTGCGACCTGTTTGAGAAATCTAGCTAAATCAATCTGTCTAACAAGCACCCCAGCCCAGCTTGCCTTATTGCCAATTTATACTTCTGCATTTGCAACCTACATTTTGCTGTTTTGATGACAGCGATTGGCTATGCGTGTATACACTAGGCAACAACTGTAGACAAATAGATATGTTCTTTAAAAAAGGGAAACTATAACTGAAATACTATTTGTATGTCTGTCTAGGAGGTATCCGTGACACACAATACCATTTGTGCTTCATAAAATGTCAGTAGCAGATGGCATTTAAAGTTTGTGCACATGTGATATTATGAGTAGTTTTTGCATAAGGGACTGCTATATAATTTCCCACAATCCACATCCAAATCCATAGTCTATACCCAAGTAGGACACGTTGTATTTGACACGTAACATATCTACAAATGCATATATTTATATATATATATAAATAAATATATATATATATATAAATAAATATAATCGTGGGTGCACAGTCAAGCTGCAAATATGTCCTAAAGGGGCACTAGAGGCACCCAGTCCACTCCAGTTCATTGATGTGGTCTGGGTCTCAGGTCCCTTATCTGAGAAAAGGTTACTATTGCAGTTTTTAATAAAGTACAATAATTATCTTTGAGAGACTCCACCTCTAGTGGCTGTATACCAGACTTCCGGGTCTGACGCGATGCTTGGGGACTTCAAGCATCATGTAAAACCCAATAGGAAAGGTTTATACAATGCTTTCCTATGGAGGTTGTAATAATGCGAGCGCGGCCATTGCGAGCGCCCCATCGACTTTCTGCACCAAGGGGTAGGTTGGCGCTAGTGAGGGGGACACTATAGGGAGCTACAGTGCCAGGAAAACAGATTTGTTTTCCTGGCAATATATGTTACCTCTAAGAATCAAAAAAAGTGAGATTGTGGGAATTTATAAAAAGGAATGCAAGAACTACAGCAAATGAGGTAAATTTAGTCACTTCTCAATGCCCTTTACATTCTTTATCAATCTGCAGAAAATATGAGCTCTTATATTTAATTCCCCCTTCCTGGTCTATTTATACGCCAAATTAAAATGTCAGGTTTTGAGGTGTGATAATAAAAAGGTATTTTAAATGTTACTTTGATTATAAAGTTTTTGTATTATCTATAATTTCCTGTTAAGGAAATTTGCATTGGATACACAATATTTTGCAATGATGAGATTTATGCTATAATCATTTTGTGTCACCTAGGTTAGTGCACCTGTTGAGGAGAGGAGAATATGAGGCCATGTCATGACTCCATTCACATTTTGTAGTAATGAAATGAAGGCCAAACCACTTGGATATCAAAAATATCACCAATTTGCACTATGATGGTTTTAGAAAATGTGAGGAGAATGTGGTAATTATTAGTATCAGGCAAGACTTAATTAGAGCCAGGCATTATCGAATAATCTGGCCTTGCACAACAAAGTCAGTGCTTAATGGAACCGGATACTCTTTCTGATATGTATTTCACACAGGCTAAATTGCAGATGTAACAAAGTACCGGAAATAGAACATGACAACAAGAGAGCATGCACGTAGTTCACTATCGGACTCATGAAGCGGAGCCTAAAAATGGTCAATGTGATAATTTTGAGGCTTTTCCGGTTCTGTTAATAGTCATGTACAAAGATATTATCCAACATACCCCATAATCTGGTTTTTCTGAGGTAGTTAATCCCTCAATTTGCAAATAGCATTCTCGAAAACAATAAGATCAAAGAACAGCACAAGCAAGCACATTGAACAGCACCAATGCTGCAAAAAGTGACAAATCCACAAAACCAAAAATAAAAAAAATTAAAAAAAAAGGCTAATCTTGTTATCAAGATATAATATCTAATTATCCTTGACTTCCTGCCTTTTTCAATGTTCATTAAAATGGTTTACGAAATCAGAAGAGAACTCACACGTTTTAAATAAACCATTTTTTAAAACCATTTCCAAAGAACATGAAATGATTTGTTAAAAAAAGCTTGCAAATTACAACTTTATATTTTTTCTAAAATTGTAAAACTGGCACACTGAACTGGCAGCTTTACAGCAAAATGGTCACTCAGTGACTCATAAACCACAACCAAGTTAATGCAGTTCATGGCTGCAACCCCTGGTTCTTGTTCAAGGTTATAAATAAAGCCAGCTACTTCCTCTCTTTTCTATTTAAAAATAAAACATTTAATCACAATTTTAGCTTACTGGTTCCACCTGTTTGAAATCAGTCCCCTATGATTTACCCAATTGTCAGTGAGGCTTCAAACTGAAAGCAAGGTCCCAACTTCCACAGACAGCAATTACATAGATAACTTAGTAGAGCCTTCTGACCACGTCACTCGAAGTACTGAGGACATTTTAGATCTGCTTTCTAATTACGCATACAGCAATTTGTTTATTTCCTTAGAATGCTAATGAATACATCCAAAACAAACTAATTTACCAGGTGATAAATGCTACCAGTTTTACATTAATTGCACAACCTGCAACAGTAAATGTTTAGGTCCTGTTATATTATCTTGAAGTAAGGTTTCCAAATGACCAATAATTAAATAAACGAGTTCCCAAAACATACATAGAAAGCACTGTACAAATCAATCTGGAGATCAAAAAAGACTAATAAACTTTACAAATCAATTAAAAAAGTTATTATAGAAGTCAAAGAGTGAGTAGGGCCAATTAACAGGGAGGTCTTTTTCATAGATCTGAGAAATTTGGATGCCAAGGCAACACCGTTAACTTTTTGTAATGTTCCTCAAACCATTCCTGAACAATCTGTGCAGTGTGCATTATAGTGTGGCAATAGGCCACTGCCATCAGGGAACACCATTGCCATGAAGGAGTGTAAGTGGTCTGCAACACTAACTATTGCATATCAGGAACACCCCACAAAACTTGAGTTTTGGAGATGCTATGGCATCATATCAATAAACAATATTAGGCCCTTATCAAAGTCATTAAGATCTTTTCTCTTCCCCATTTTTCCTTTCAACAAATGAAATTGAAGAACTGACTGATACATGTGCACTACCATCCCTTTAAGAGAAAAAATAAATAAATTATTTCTGAGGCACAGGTTCCTCAAGCTGTAAATGTAAACAGCTGCATGAGCAGATGATGGAAGGGTTGAAGTTACATACAGAAAACCATTCCATATTGTGTTACCATGGAGTTTGTCTTGCACTCATTAAAAGTTCTTCACGGTCGTTCAGAAGCAGAACGTATTACAAAAAGTAATAAAAGTAATATACACAATATATAAAAAAGATTGAGAATATATAGCGATATATAGAAAACATATGGTAAGAGATTGGTGACGTGCATCATACAATCAACGTTTACTTTGAACAGAAATAGAGCCTATAGCACTGTTCAGATGAAGTGGGCCATGCATGTCTGTATGAACATTCATTCAAGGCAGTTATGGAATATCGGATTAATGTAACAATATTTGGGAATTGCCTATAAAATGTTGCCACTAGTCACGCCTCCTGGGCAGCAAGCTGCATGAGCTTTAAAATATGCTAAGTCAAAAATAGAAAAGAAGAATACTAAAATACGAGGAAATGTTTACTAACTTGTCCTCCATTTTGTTAATATCACACAGATTTGGAATAGTACCTTTTTGGGAGGGAATTTAAATAAGTGGAATTCATGGAGTGAAACCTTGGGGGATTGCAGTATTTGTTTAATGGGGCAGAAGTTGAATGTCTAATGAAAAACAAATAATGTATGATGTTAGAGCATTCAAATATTTTCTTTTGTCATTAGCAGTAAGAATTTGATATTAAAAGCACCCAAAATACTAGGTTACACCAATATGGTGACACCAAATGGTAGTGCTGGAATGCAAGCACTAAAAGATCAATCCTCTCGATGCATATTTTAATAATACAACACTATGTTCCCTACATACAGGTATAATTCTTTCATTTCATTTACCTGTGTATATTGTGATCATCTTACCTTTCTTATATCCCTACTGTAATCATAATAAACCAGAAGACAGCTCTTATTCTCAAAGGGTTCAATTCACAACAAAATATGTGAGAAACGATAGGTATTTATCAATTAGAAAACAGAGTTCACTAAACTGGCACTATCCTCTTTCTTGGCCTATGTGACACTGAAATAGTTTTGAAACGTATATATTCTTAAATTGTTATTTTAATGCATCCGTCTGCAATAAAATGAAGGTGTTTTACCAGAAGCAAAAATGAATTTTATATATTGAGAATCCCTGATGATTTTTTTAAATTTTGGTTTATGGAACGTTTTAGATTTCAAGGACCAGTTTGCAGTGGCATTTACAGGACTGAGCCCACATTTTATAAAAGAGAAAAATAAGTTGAGAATATAGTAAGTAGACTTTTAAGGATACTTTTTCCCCATGTTAAAATACAGTGATGTCTGTTTAGACACATCACGGTAGTTTTTTTTTTTCCTGTCATTATACCATCAGTTTCATGCCATTATACTATCAGAGTTAGTCACTATTAATTATTATTATATTATTTGTATAGTGCCAGCAAATTCCGTAGCGCTGTACAATGGGTGGACAAACAGACACGTGATTGTAACCAGACAAATGGACGTACAGGAACAGAGTGGTTGAGGGCCCTGCTCAATGAGCTTACATGCTAGAGGGAGTTTGTTATAGTGACACAAAGGGTATAAGTAGGGGTAATGAAATAGGTTGTTAATAAAGTATTCACTGAGAACTTAGGTTATTTTTAGCAGTTGCAGGAGAGAAGTCATGGGGGGGAGAGGGAAATGAAAACCACAACAGTTTAGTTGACACGCTTTCCTGAAGAAGTGTTTTCAAAGATTTTTTGAAGGAGTTGAGACTGTGTGAAAGTCTAACGGAGAAGGAAAGGGAGCTCCACAGAAAAGGTGCAGCCCTGGGGAAGTCTTGGAGGCGAGCATCAGAGATGGGAGTATGAACAGAGGATAGACATAGGTCTTCGGCAGAGCACAGGGGCCTCGATGGGACATACTTGTGTATTAGGGAGGATAGGTAGGTTGGAGCAGCATTAGTAGGGAGTTGTAAGCAAGCACCAGAATCTTAAATTGAGCCCTATATCTAACTGGAAACCAAAGCAGAAATTGACAGAGCCGGGAGGCGCTGACGGACAGGAAAATGAGCCTTGCCGCCTCGTTCATAGTAGATTGCAGTGGTCCACTCTGGGAACAAGTAAGAGCACTGAGAAGGGGATTGCAGTAGTCAAGATGATCACTAAAACGAGAACCACCAGGAATTCATAATAAATTGCAAATGTTAGGCCAAAAATGCCCCTAGTCAACCATATTTTTTCATTAAGTTATCAGAAAAATAAATAAAAAAAACAACATAAATAAATATCTCCTCTTATCATCCTCCAGGAATTTGGCTGCAAATAAAAAGGTAAGTAACTAGTATAATTTGTGCCAGTAGGATGTGGACACATGGCATTGGGGAGTGTAATATTTAAACTTTGTATGAAACTCAATATTAAAGCTAATTTAAAAGACCACTATAGGCACCCAGATCACTTCGCCTAATGAAGTGGTCTGGGTGCCAGGTCCATCTAATGTTAGCCCTGCAGCTGTAAACATAGCAGTTTCAGAGAAACTCAATGACAGCCGCTAGAGGCGCTTCCGTGCTTCTCACTGTGAAAATCACAGTGAGAAGACGCTGATGTCCATAGGAAAGCATTGAGTAATGCTTTCCTATGGACTGATTGAATGCCCGCGCACTGGAGAAAGGTAAGTGTTAAACCCCTTCAGCCCGGCGGGCCATGAGGGTGGGGGGGACCTAAAGACCCTATTGTGCCAGGAAAACGGGTTTATTTTCCTGGCACTATAGTGGTCCTTTAAGCTTTGTAGCAAGGTTTAATCTTGGAGTGGTACTTTAAATAAAATAAAATTATACAGTGGCAATGCTTCCAAATGCTGGATTTTGGTTGGTCTCACCATTATACTGAGAGGGGGTAAAAAAAAAATACAAACAAAACAAATTTACTAGCCAGACATGACTATAAGTAAACATTATACTGTGAAGGGGGAGAATATTAATAGTGAAGTATAGAGAATACTGGAGGCGTTTCTGCTGCACTGGCAGAGTAAAAATTGGTCATGTCACATTCTATTATATGCAGTTCATAGAAAAGCATTTGATTCAATAATTTCCTATGAGAAGTATTGGATGAGCTTTTTTTAAAGGGCACTGTTGGCACTTTCACAATTTCATCTTATTGAAGTTCTTACAATACCTGGAGTCCTGCCCTCAAGGTCATCCATAGAGAATCATTAAATACAATAAATCTCTATGGATGTATCGTAGTTGCTAGTGATGTGCATAGGCAAAAAATTTGGTTCGGTACTTCGGCAATTCCCTAACCCTACCCCTAACCACCACAACCACTTACACATCTAGGGGTAGGGTTAGATTCCTGTCATCATTCCTGTAATTTTCCCTCCCTCTCCTGTTTTGCCACTTTTCACAAATCCGAAGCACTTTGGCACTTCCGAAATTTGGAACTAAACTAATTGCACATGTCTAGTAGGTGCATCGCGGCTAACACTGTGCATGCACCCATGTTCCCCAATGCTCCTTTATGAGGAGCATTGGATTGACCAGTCGTCCTGGACCAGGGTGACCTCCAGGGTGACGCAACCTGAGGAAGAAGCCGTGGCAGTGCTGAGGGAAACTATACATTGGATTAAAGTTGTTATTCGTTTTACATTTATTTTACACTGAGGAGGAGAGACCTAAATTGATAAGGCCCATCAGTGCTGTAGCGTTAGGAATACAGATATGTATTCCCAATGCTCCAGTGTTCCTTTAAAGGGTTAAATCAATGCATCAAAACAATTTCAGCTTAATGAAGCAGTTTGGATGTATATGTCACACTCCTGCAGTCTCGATGCTCAATTATCTGCCATTTAGGAGTTAAACCACTTAGTTTTGGTTTATGCAGCCCTTGCCACAACTCCCCTGGCTGAGACTCACACAGCTTGCAGGAAAAAAATAAAGAAAAATGGTTTCCTGTTCAATCAGATGTCAACTTGCTTTAGAAGTTTCTATCTCCTGCTCTGTAAATTACACTTCAATCACACACACCGAAGACTTTTGTAGGGTCTAGAACACTATTAACAGAGCAGGAGGTAGAACATTCTCAATTAAACAGAATGCGCAATAATGTTTAAACATTAGATCTCGCTTCACAGGAAGGGTTTAGGAAAGCTGTATTAGTCACATGCAGGGAGGTCTGACTATAACTGTATAAACAAAGCGATTTAAATCCTAAATTGCAGAGAATTGAGCGGTGAGACTGCAGGGGCATAATGAATCTACTGCTTCATTAAGCTAAAGTTGTTTTGGTGCCTATAGTGTCTCTTTAATTCTCATAATTAGTTTGCAAATGAAACTACATAGGGAAATTAAAACATTACTGAAAAAAAAAATTATATATATAAAAATAAAAAAATATACACACACTCATTACAATATTAATATAACTATATTACTAACATGTATGTAAATATTGGTCTTGGCCTTCAACACTAAGTCCCAAATTTTACAGCTTCATAACTGGAATCATAAACTTGGGGCTAAAATATCTAAATTGTAACTATAGGCAAGTAAATTTTGCAATACAGATTTTATCTTCAGTACAATTCAGGGTTTAATAAATAATAGTGCACAACACTCTGCATTCAGATAAATCAGTTAAGGTACCTATCATGGACCAGTTTTTATAGGACTTGAGTTTTGCAAAATTTATATGGAGATTTGTTTGGCTGAGTTTAACAGAGTTATATGGGACAGGAAATGGAGTGACACCAGAAGTTTACACAGTGTGCTAATTCTGGCTAAACATTCTAAAATTACCATGACAAATGGAAGCTACATGGAATTCATTAGTAAATACAATGGCACATTTAGTGTTTTCCCCTCACAAACTGATGATGATGATGAACAGATAAGGATGAGACAGACTATGTAGACATGTGCATGTGACAGTCTTTTCTAGTTTGTCAGGAAATATTAAATGATTATTTTATTGACAGATTCCCTTATAAAGAGCATTGGAATTATGAAAAACAAAAATTAAAAACAACTGGAAAAACAAAAACAAAACTAAACAAAACAAAACAAAAAAAACCTAAATGGTTCAATACACACAGGTAAAATAAATAAACAAAATGTTTGGGTCATATGCCATATGTTTGAGAGAAATTCATAAAAATTGACAATCAATACAAAAGCTGGCTCTGAAAGTGTTAATATTCTGTCTTATTGTACACAGTAATTACAGTCAAGTAATTAACTAAACTTATATTTAAAAATCTGTAATATATTATGTACCCCCATTAACCATACTGCAAGAAAAATAAAATAAAAATAAAAAAATAAAAAATAAATCCAAAATACTGCAATCCAATTAATTCACTAGTAGTGGGTGTGGGGGCAGGGCAGAGGAAGCAGTATACAGCACACAGACTAACAAATTAACACAGTATCTGTGATAGTAGCTCTGGGGCTTACATTACTTCACAGGTTCATTCAGGGAAAGGGTGGCCAATTGTAAATACCCCAAATGTTGTACAACTACAACTCCCATGATGCTTTGGCAGCTTTAAGGCTGACAAAGCAAAGGAGTTGTAGTACTACTATAAAAAAGGATCTCTCAGGGTAGCGTGTATTTATTGTGATACTTCACATTGGGTACTATACTCTGTACATTGCATAGGGGGGCAACAGGAGCTGCCTGCGAGATTAACACATGGAGCAGTCTCAGTTAGCCATCATACATGGGGACTAGGTCTTACCTTGAAGTATGCCCTCTGCAGGAAGTTGTATGGGATCCTCCTGTAAAATTCACTCTTGATGTCCTCACTGACCCTGTGTACAGACAAGGTGCCTAGGCTTCCCTCCTCACACTTTGTCACACAAGCTGCTCTAGACAGCATAACATTGAAAAAACTCAACCCCCAAAACCTGGGTTTCAGCTCCATGGGATACCTCTCCTTACAGCCCAACCTGCATCTGATTTTAGTCAGCCTGAGCTGATGGTAGCTGTGTAGGGAGCCCTCCATGTAATCCACCACCTTCTGGTACTCATTCTTGTAATATGCCTCAATCCCATTGTCATATAGCAGGTCATAGGGCTTCAGGCTCTGGGTGCAGGGCTGCAGCAGGGACAGCAATAAAGGGACACACAGCTCCTTCCAAGTCATGTCTGCTCTGACTCTGGATCCCTTAGAAAGGGGCTCTGAACTTGTCCTCCCAGCACCATGTGCAGCTCTGACTCACACCGATCTCAGGCAGCCGGCAGTTCTTAAAGGCGTACGAACGGATTTAGGAGGAGTCCAGATCAACAACAGTCAGTCAGGGCTGAACACTAATTCAGCTATCCAGCAGGGGGGCAAGTCTAGTCAAAAGTTTTTCTACACAGCTATGGGAGGACGTGCAGTACGAGGGATCCAAGTTACTTATATGCATATAGTTTCAGTATTTTAACATGGTTCTAACGATACGCATCATGGTATCACTGTATATATTACATTAACTGATACAAATCAATATGTGCCTCTATATAATGATTTATTTATCTGTGGAATTTAACTGTCTCACACTCCAAATATTGATACACTGTGATACGTTTATTTCTCCATATTTTGATATACAGAGATACTTTCTAGGTATTTGATACACAAAACTACACATACATGCATCTAATATTGTTATTATTATTATTATTATACATACCAATATATTTATTTATCCATATTTTGTTGAAATTCTTTATTTTTAGCTCATTAATACATTTATCTAGCACTGGAATATAAGACGCGCCATATATTTTAACAAGAAATTTAGGAAAAAAATAAATAAAACAAACTGTACCATAATTACAGTAGAGTTCAGCTTATGTGTAGCGTATAATGCGTGCAGTGTGTGTTTGTAGAGGACGTAGTGTGTGTGTAAGCAGTGCTTGCCAAATTTGCTTTGAATCTAGAAGCCTTCTAAAAAAGTTAGGAGAGTTTTTTTTAACTAACAAAGCTTTATTTTCAAATGACCAAAATACAATTTTTAAAGGAACTCTATAGGGTCAGGAACACAAACGTATTCCTGACCCTATAGTGTTAAACTAACTATTTAGCAACCCTGGCCAAAGCCGCACGGATCGTATTGGCTGTGATCATCAAGCTTAATTATCTCAGGAGGCAGGGACAGCCACGGGAGACCTTTACGGCGTGGGAAAAAAGGTGAGCAAAAACACCTTTCCCATGCGATTGGAGGGGGGCTGGTCATAAAAAACAGATACACTCTCCGACAGACACCAACACTCACAGATAGACAGACAAAGACACACACACTCAAAAACAGACAGACACATGCACACACACATTAATTGACAGAAAGATAGACAGACACATTCTATTACACACACACAAATTATTTATTTTAATTAAATTTATAATAAAGGCTGTAAACAGCAGGTGTATCGGAGCTTCATGTGCCCAACCACCTCAAAGTGCATTAAAAATGAACAAACAATAGTTATCACAAATATAACCAATATTATACACCACCCAGTGATTATTAAATAGTATACTTCCCAAGAGTATTGGATATCCAGCTGTATTATGTAGTACTTGGTTCAGCTCTGTATACATACAGGGGTGGTTGGTGCAATTATTTTTGCCACCCTAGGCAAAACATATTTTGCCGCCCCCACTCATGCTGACTCAAGTGTAAACACACACTGATCCATGCAAACTAATGCACATGCACTGACCCATATACACACATTGATCCATGTAGAGACACACACTGACCCATACAATGAACCACTGTCACAGTACTCACCGTGACATCCAGACATGGTCACCCCAGAAGCAGGGGATTTGAACCTGGCTACTTTGCTGTGCTGGGCCTGCTATCTGCTGTACAACCACAGCAGTTCCTAGTCCTGTTAATCCTGGCTTGTTCTAGTCCTGTTAATCCTGGCTTGTCTGCAGCACTGGGGGCTGGACTTTGTCTATTGCTGTGCTTCACCCAAGATTGCTCAGTCATCAGTTGGGTATATAAGCACTAATAATAAAGAAAAAAAAGAGGGATGGAACAGCGCTATCCAAACTGATCACAACGGGGAGGAGGAGGCTGCACACCTGAAAGGAAGGGTAACCCTCAAAATCCTTCAAAGGACTGGAAAAACAGGAAAAAACAATTACAGGGTGCGCCAAGAACAAAGTAAATAAATAAAATGTATAATAGGAAAATAAATACCAGGGAAACAGGCAAATTAAAGTCTCTAATTCACAAGTATATTCTTCAGAAATTCTCAGGACGTCTTGGGTCAAGTTCTCATCAGCATATATGAAAAAAAAAAAAAAAACACACAGAGGGGACCAATGGTGCAATAACTTAAAGGAGTATGGCTACAGACAACACTGAGATTAAGAAATGCCAACTCACATTTATGGGAGCTATAACCAGCTCGAGTTAAAACAGTGGTATTTAAACTCCCAACATGTAGGATATTCCTCTCACAAGATTTTCAGTGCCGGTTATATGAAATAAAAACACAAGAGAAGGCCCATATTGCTCTCTATATTAAAAAAGTGCTGGATAAAATAAGAGATTTACTTACAATTTACAGAGCAGACAAACCGCTCTGTGTAAAGCGCCTGGGGGTACGATCCCCACCATGATTCTTTGGATGGTATAAAAGCTTCAGATGTTTAGGATATGCCAGGTAAAAAAAAATAAGGATAAATATAAAAGTATTTAAAATAGTCCAAATAAATACTTTTATTTAGATTAAAACACAACACGTTTCACCACAAAAGGCTTCTTCAAGTGTTTTAATCTAAATAAAAGTATTTTTTCAGACTATTTTAAATACTTTTATCTTAAACTTATTTTTTTACCTGGCATATCCTAAACATCTGAAGCTTTTATACCATCCAAAGAATCCATGGTGTGGATCGTACCACCCAGGCACTTTACACAGAGCGGTTTGTCTTCCCATAGTTTAATTTATTCAATGCAACTCTATGAGGAGATGCTGATTAGTGCAGCGTGGTGTTTTGCTGTGCATGCGCAATAACCTCTCAATGCTTTCCTTTATGATCATCAAATTTGGATGGAACCAGCTGCAATGAGATTGGCGCGGCACTGGTATAAATGTGAGTAAAAACACCTTTTACTTCTCTGGCGGGGGGCTGGCAACTGAAAAATGCTTTCAAAACTATAGTGTGGACACAGGAAAGTGTTGGTGTATGAATGCTAGTGTGTATTAGTGTGGAAAGTCCGAGTATGAATGCCAGGAGAGATTTATATGGATTGTCAGCGCTTGAATGCAGTATGTTTGAGCAGTGTGTATGTGAATGCTGGAGTGTATTTGTATGTGTGAAGAGTGTAAGCGCACTCTTATGTGTGTATGCGTCAATGAGAGGTGTATCTAAAATCTGTGTCAGAGTATGTGTGAATGAGGGGTGTATCTAAAATCTGTGTCAGAGTGTGTGTATGAGAGGTGTATCTAAAATCTGTGTCAGAGTATGTGTGAATGAGAGGTGTAGCTAAAATCTGTGTCAGACTATGTGTGAATGAGAGGTGTATCTAAAATCTGTGTCAGAGTATGTGAATGAGAGGTGTTATCTAAAATCTGTGTCAGAGTATCTGAGTATGTGTGAATGAGAGGTGTATCTAAAATCTGTGTCAGAGTATGTGAGAATGAGAGGTGTATCTAAAATCTGTGTCAGAGTGTGTGAATGAGAGGTGTATGTAAAATCTGTGTCAGAGTGTGAATTAGGGGTGTATCTAAAATCTGTGTCAGAGTGTGAATGAGGGGTGTATCTAAAATCTGTGTCAGAGTGTAAATGAGAAGTGTATCTAAAATCTGTGTCAGAGTATGTGTGAATGAGAGGTGTATCGAAAATCTGTGTCAGAGTGTGTGAGAATGAGAGGTGTATCTAAAATCTGTGACAGGGTGTGTGAATGAGAGGTGTATCTAAAATCTGTGTAAGAGTGTGTGTGACTAAGGGGTGTATCTAAAATCTGTGTCAGAGTGTGAATGAGAGGTGTATATAAAATTTGTGTCAGAGTATGTGAGAATGAGAGGTGTATCTAAAATCTGTGTCAGAGTATGTGTGAATGAGAGGTGTATCTAAAATCTGTGTCAGAGTGTGTGAATGAGAGGTGTATGTAAAATCTGTGTCAGAGTGTGAATTAGGGGTGTATCTAAAATCTGTGTCAGAGTGTGAATGAGGGGTGTATCTAAAATCTGTGTCAGAGTGTGAATGAGAAGTGTATCTAAAATCTGTGTCAGAGTATGTGTGAATGAGAGGTGTATCGAAAATCTGTGTCAGAGTGTGTGAGAATGAGAGGTGTATCTAAAATCTGTGACAGAGTGTGTGAATGAGAGGTGTATCTAAAATCTGTGTAAGAGTGTGTGTGACTAAGGGGTGTATCTAAAATCTGTGTCAGAGTGTGAATGAGAGGTGTATATAAAATTTGTGTCAGAGTGTGAATGAGAGGTGTATATAAAATCTGCGTCAGAGTATGTGTGAATGAGAGGTGTATATAAAATCTGTGTCAGAGTGTGTGAATGAGAGGTGTATTTGAAATCTGTGTCAGAGTATGTGATTGAGAGGTGTATCTAAAATCTGTGTCAGAGTATGTGAATGAGAGGTGTATCTAAAATCTGTGTCAGAGTGTGTGTATGAGAGGTGTATCTAAAATCTGTGTCAGAGTATGTGTGAATGAGAGGTGTATCTAAAATCTGTGTCAGACTATGTGTGAATGAGAGGTGTATCTAAAATCTGTGTCAGAGTATGTGAGAATGAGAGGTGTATCTAAAATCTGTGTCAGAGTATGTGTGAATGAGAGGTGTATCTAAAATCTGTGTCAGAGTGTGTGAATGAGATGTGTATGTAAAATCTGTGTCAGAGTGTGGATGAGGGGTGTATCTAAAATCTGTGTTAGAGTGTGAATGAGAGGTGTATCTAAAATCTGTGTCAGAGTGTGAATGAGAGGTGTATATAAAATCATTGTCAGAGTATGTGTGAATGAAAGGTGTATCTAAAATCTGTGTCAGAGTGTGTGAGAATGAGAGGTGTATCTAAAATCTGTGTCAGAGTGTGTGAATGAGAGGTGTATCTAAAATCTGTGTAAGAGTGTGTGTGAATAAGGGGTGTATTTAAAATCTGTGTCAGAGTGTGAATGAGAGGTGTATATAAAATCTGTGTCAGAGTATGTGTGAATGAGAAGTGTATATAAAATCTGTGTCAGAGTATGTGTGAATGAGAGGTGTATATAAAATCTGTGTCAGAGTATGTGTGAATGAGAGGTTTATCTAAAATCTGTGTCAGAGTGTGTGAATGAGAGGTGTATTTGAAACTTGAATCAGTGTGTATGTGAATGAGGAGTATATCTGAAATCAGTGTCAGCATGTGTGTAATGAGGTATGTTGTATATGCTGTAAGTGTTTTTGTGTTTTTTTTGACTCTCCATCTTCTTCCGAGTTTCTGTCTCTCTCGATCTTCACCAATCTGTATGTGTCTTCCCATTAACTTCCTATTTTATGAGTCACTCCTTGCCTCCTCTGTTGTTATTTTCTAACACAACCAGGGGTGGATCCAGAGCCTAATCTCGGGAGGGGCACTGGTAGTTGGCTGTAGTGGGGTGATAGGGGCTGTAATGGGGAGACAGCAGCTGTAATTGAGGAGTTAGGGGCTAGGAGCTCTACTGGGGGACAGAGGCTGTAGTGGGGGATAGGGAATGTAGTGGGAGGATTAGGGACTGTAAATGAGGGGTTAGGAAATGTAGTAGGGGGGTAGGGGTTGTAATAGGGGGAATGGATGCAATCGGGGATATGGGCTGAAATTGGGTGAGAGGGGCTGTAGTGGGGGTAGCAACTGTAGTAAGGGAATAGGGGCTGTAGTGGGGTGATATGGGCTGATGGGATGAATGGGGCTGTAGTGTGGGGGATATGGGCTGAAGTTGGGATGAATGGGGCTGAAGGGTGGGGGGATATGGGCTGAATATAGGGGGTAGGGACTGTAGTGTGGGATAGGGGCTGCAGTGAGGAGTAAGGGACTGTGGTAGAAAGGTTAGGGACTGTAGTAAAAGTGTTAGGGGCTATCGTGGGGTATTGGGAGTGTAGTGGGGGGGGGGGTAGGAGCTGTATTAGGGAATTAGGAACTGTAGTGGGGGATAGGTGCTACATTTGGAAGGTAGGGACTGTAGTAAGGAATAAAATCAACATTTGTAGGGTAGGGACTGTAGTGGGGATAGAAGCTACATTTGGAGAATATGGACTGTAATGGGGGTAGGGGGTGCCATAGGGGATAAAAGCAGCAGTGGGAATAAGGGGCTGTAGTAGGGATAGGGGCTGCAGTGGGGGAATAGGGGCTGCTGTTTGGTTAAAAGGGCTGTAGTAGAGGGCTTAGGGCTGTAGGGCATAGGGACTGCAATTGGAGGGTTAGGGGCTTCAATTGGGGGCTGCAGTAAAATGTAAGAAGCTTTAATATGGGTGTTAGGGGCTGGAGTAAAGGGCTTTAGTTGGGAGTGTTAGGGGCTGTAGTAAGGGGCTTTAGTAGAGGAGTTTAGGGTCTGTAGTAAGGGCTTTAGTAGCAGGTTAGGGGCAGGAGTAAGGGACTTTAATGGAGGAGGTTACGGGCTGGAGTAAGGGGTTAGGGGCTTTAATCAGGGTTTAGAGATGTAGTAAGGAGTAAGGGACTTTAGTAGAGGAGGTTAGGGGCTGGAGTAAGGGGTTAAGGGCTTTAATCGGGGTTTAGGGATGTAGTAAGGAGTAAGGGGCTTTAGTAAGTAAAGTTATGGGCTTTAGTGGGGGTTAGAGGTATAGTAAGGAGTAAGGGGATTTAGTAGGGGTGTTAGTGGCTGCAGTGGGGGTTAGGGGTGTAGTAAGGAGTAAAGGGAATTAGAAGGGGTGTTAGGGACTGTAGTGGGGATTAGGGGTGTAGTAAGAAGTAAGGGGCATTAGAAGGAGTGTTAGGGGCTGTAGTGGGGGATATGGGGTGTAGTAAGGAGTAAGGGGCATTAGAAGGGGTGTTAGGGGCTGTAGTGGGGGGTTAGAAGTTTAGTAAGGGGCATTACAAGGGGTGTTAGGGGCTTTAGTGGGGGTTAGGAGTGTAGTTAGGGGCATTAGAAGGAGTGTTAGGGGCTTTAGTTTGGGAGGTTAGGGGCTCTAGTGGATGGTAAGGGGGTGAATTTGGGCATAGGGGCTGCACTTGGGAGGCTGAAGAAAAAAAAAGTGTATTCCCCCCTCCCTGAGGCTTACCTTGGGTCAGGGAGGGGGAATCCTGTTCCCTGTTGGTCCGGTGGGAGATGTGCTGCTGTGCAGACAGTTCCTTCCAGCAGCCGCTGAGGTAAGGATCTGGACGGGGCGGGGCCTATACAGGGGCGGATCCTGTCACGAGGGGGCGGAGACTGGGGCTGCCGATGTAAAAGCAGCAAAGCAGGGCCATCAAAAGCCCTCTCATTGTGCTGCACGTCTATCTGGGGGGGCAATTGCCCCATTGCCCCCACCCTGGATCCGCCACTGAACACAACTTGTCAACCATCTGACCACTTTCTGTCCTCCTCACAACCCACTCAGTTGTGCCTTTGCTGCACCTCACACTTCTCCTTCCTAAATAACCCACATTTGTCTTCCATCTCACTTAAAGGGACACTGTAGGCACCCAGTCCAATTCAGCTTATTGAAGTGGTCTGGGTGCACTGTCCCAGGTCCCTTAACCCTGCAAAGGTAATTATTGCAGTATTTAAAAATAATTTCCTTTGGGGGTTAACTCCACCTGTAGTGGCTGTCTACCAGATAAATAAAAAAAAAAAAACAACAAAAATAAATGAACAAAAACAAACCCCTGAGGTGTCTGACCACATCCCTAAAAATCCCTGTGTGCCTCTACCCTGTCTTAATCTTCATCCCACATATTTATTTGCCCTGTTCACCCCAAGCCTGCTTACCTGCACCAGTTTTTTTGTTTTTTTTCCTCCTTCCAGCTTGGGAGGATCTGCTGTGTCTTCTCCTGTTCTCACCCTCCATTCATGCTGTGAGTACTGTGTGTGATAGGGGAGCAGGGGGTATGATTTTGCTTCCTTCCCCCTCCAATCCTCACACAGAGCACTGTCTACTGATGGCAGGGAGAGAGTGGAGACCCGGCAGTGAGATCAGGTAAGCTGCCAGGTCTCACACTGAGTCAGGGAATGGAATTGCAGAAAGGTGCGTGAAGCTGGGCCCCTGACTGCCATGGGCCCTCGGTCCATGACCGATCAGCCCAAGTGGTCAGTCTGCCCCTACTGCCAGGGGCAGACTCTACTCATGAACCTCAGCCATGTGCAGCACCAGAGCGTTGCTGTGATAACTTGTGTAACACTCGGACATGCTGGCACTCACAAGAAAGAGAGCTGAAGACAGAGAATCTCATAGGCTCCACCTGCCATGGCCCGGTGAGAAAGATCTTTGACACTCACATATACAGTGTAAAGGACACATTTGTCATACAGATTGGAATAAAAAATATGTGTCCTATATTCTGTAAAATACAGTATATTAAAACACACACACACACATACTGCAGCCTCTATGGTCCCCACACACAGTAGAGCTTCTAGAATACACACACACTACAGCCCGTGTCTTCCAGACACCTACATACAACAGTCCAAAACCACACACACTCTGCAACACAAGACAAATGATTAATTATAACTCCACTCACATACTACACTGCAAACAGTTTCATACACACACAAAGCCACAGGGAGCCTAACTGTATGCACACAATCCCACAAGCAGCATCCCCACACATTATCACAGCACAGCCCGAACCCTGAAGACAGCAAGGCGTGGCCGCCCCTTTAAGAGACCTGGCTTGGTTTCAACTCACTGCTCCAGCATCCCAGTCAGGTTCTCTGCCGTGATGTCCACCAGGGGGCTTCAGTTTCCCCTGACCCCTGGATTAAAGGGACTCTCCAGTGCCAGGAAAACAATCCGTTTTCCTGTCACTGCAGGTCCCCTCTGCTTCCCACCACCCATCCCCGGTTGCTGAAGGGGTAAAAACCCCTTCAGTGACTTACCCCGTCGATGTCCCTCGGCGGTGGTTTCGGGTCGCCCCCACTCCTCCCCATCATCACGTCAGCCGGCGGGGGAGACTGATCCCACCCGCCAGCTGAGGAGACCTAAAGTGCATTATTCTGCTTCCTGACCCCTTGCCTGGATTAAGCAGTGCTGATCCACCTGTAGACTTTTGCAATTTGGGTCAGCTGCATCTAATTTGCAGGCTGTAAAAGCCAGCCCTGCCTGAAACCTAGGATCTGTTCATTTTGCCTGTTTGGTGTTTCCTGACAGATCTTTGCTACGTTACTGACTGATTTCCTGGACTCTGACCTCTGCCTGCTTTACCGACTTTGTTACTCCGCTGCCAGCCCTGACTTCTGCTTCTCGTCTGACCCTGCCTTTGGATTTCCCCTTAATCTGTACTGCGCTTCTAGTTTTTGCCTCCTCCCTGTGCCATCTCCTGCAACTGGGCTCCAGCTCCTGGTAAACTGTTACATAAGTCCCCAGGTGACCGTTACACACATGTAATACCACCTACAGCCTCCCTACACACACATCACAAGCTGCATCCCCACCATTACAATACTGCATACAGCCTCCTTACACAAGTGATAGTAATTATTACAATAACATATATATATATAGCACCAACATATTCTGCAACTCAGTACAATAGGTAAAACAAGACAGATGAATTCTAACTCAGTACATTGACATACAGGAACACTACATCACAAGCAGCATCCCTAAACCCCACAAGTAGTCTACAAACAAATGTGTTCGGAGACTACTTTTATGGACTAGTATGGTGGCACATGTGGGGACTTGTGATGTCACTAACAAACACAGAGCGATCGTGTAATTAAATTTGCTTTATTTCTTTCTTTTAATGCCAGTAAGGGTTACTTCATACAAAAACAGTGTTTTATTAAAACATTGTTTTAGTTGGATTGACCCCTTAATTGTAAATCTAGCCCTGTTCGGAGGCCCTCTCACACAGCCATAATGCGTGCTGGGCAGCGTGCATATATCTGTATGAGAGCGCACAAAGACCTTGCATCAAGAGGGGGCCCTTGATCCTCTATTGCCCGAGGGCCCTGTGAGTTGTCAGTCCGCCCCTGGTGGAAACCACCCGAAAACTCCACACACCAGTTAACACTGCAAACGCTGTATAAACACAAATAGCCCAATAACGTGACTTCGCCAAGTGAATATACAATAACTGATTAGTGCATGTCACAGGTGAAATACACAGCAGACACAGATTCACTTACATTTATATTAGCATGAACCTTCACGTAAAGTTTGTAATAAAGGGAGCAGTTGTAGATAGTAAAAAACTGGAATATTGCGTTCTCTTTAATAACTTGAAAACAAAAAAATAACACACATAGTGCAACACCATCATTAATAAAACTGCCAATTTCTATTGAAATATGCAATGAAAAAAACATGCTTTCAATGTTTCAATGTTCATCCCATAGGCAGGACGCTAGTCTCATCATTAGTTAGGGGCTGGCGTGCAATGGCATTTCCTGGCATTCCCCGTGCCCAGTTTGCTGCTCCCATCAAAAGCATGCAACTTTAAACCACTTTAAGCATGGAAGACTGATATTTGGACAAGAGTCATGATGAAGTACAACCAGAACCACTGACGGCCAGCTTACAGAGATGGACCAGGGTGACCCGTACATATGAGCAGGGCCAGATTAACAGCCCAGTGGGCCTGGTGCTGACAATTATGACGGGCCTAATTAAAGAATCATATCGACCAAAAGCACTAAAACACTCCCAAGCGTCATGTATCTGATGGAGATGGTGCTTGAGAGAAAGAAAACAGCAGCTATAAGAAAACACACACCCTATGCTAATCTCCCTCTAATTTATGTTTTCATCTTTCAAGTAAATCCATAACCCTTTACAGCAGTGTCCAGTCAAGCAGGAAGTCAATGGGCACGGTAAAAGGGTGTGCTACTGACACAAATCACGTAACCTGCCAAAGGGGGCGAACATGCCCGCCCAAAGAATTAGAAGGCCAGCCTGGCATGAATGCATGGCAGACTGCCTGCCAATCATGCAGCTGGCCAACTAAGGGCATACTATACAGACAACACCCTGAGCTTGGCATAAATGCATCTAATCATGCGCTCGCTCAACGCTTTCTAAGGACTGTCCCCCAGCACTCTCTGGTCCACTTGCCTCTTTACCTTCTTACTAGCAGGCAGACGCTCCTGGTATATAGTCTGGGACAGAGAAAAGCTGTATGTAGTGAGTGTAGAAGAAAGAGAACATGCCACAGTGTTAGAGAGACCAAAGTCAGCATTACCTTAAAGGATCACTATAGGGTCAGGAATACAAACATGAATTCCTGACCCTATAGTGTTAACACCACCATCTAACCCCCCTGGGCCCCTCATGCCTCAATAAATATAGTAAAACTCTTACTGTATTCAAGCCTGAAGCTGTAACTCTGCATGCTGTTAGACTCAGAAAAACAAGCAGTCTGCTGTTATCATTAGAAGTGGTGGCCTGATCCAATCACAGTGCTTCCCCATAGGATTGGCTGATACTGACAAATTGGCAGATCAGGGCAGAGCCAACATGATTCAAACACAGCCTTGGCCAATCAGCATCTCCTCATAGAGATGAATTGAATAAATGAATCTCTATGAGGAAAGTTCAGTGTCTGCATGCAGAGGGAGGAGACACTGAATGTTTGGATGCATTTTAGGCAGCCATGACCCAGGAAGGATCTCTAACAGCCATCCAAGGAGTGGCCAGTGAAGTTATCACTAGGCTGTAATGTAAAGACTGCATTTTCTCTGAAAAGACAGTGTTTACAGCAAAAAGCCTGAAGGTAATGATTCTACTAACCAGAACAAATTCAATAAGCTGTAGTTGTTCTTGCGACTATAGTGTCCCTTTAACTATATTCATTGTCAGCCAGTCCACACAAGTTTTGTTCCCATACATCCCTCTTAAGTTTCCATACTTAAGTAAGAGTATGTAAAAAGTAGTTAGGGTTGCCACCTTTCTAGGAAAAACATACCCGCCTAACTAATTTGCATAATTAACCGCGTAAGGACCAAACTTCTGGAATAAAAGGGAATCATGACATGTCACACATGTCATGTGTCCTTAAGGGGTTAAATATGTATGGGTGACATTACATGATGTAAATCACAAGGAGTGACATAAGAGAAAATGCTGTAAAATCACCCAAAATACTACTTAATTTGATTATGCTGTATAGATGCATTCCTCCCAGTGCCCCCGTGTTCACCAGTGCCCCCATGTGTCGATTACTCCAGGTCTCAGTAATCCTATGTATCAGTGTCTCAGTGCCCCATGTCTCCCGGTGTCCCCAGGTCTCCCAGTGACCCTATGTATCACAGTGTCTCAATGCCCCATGTCACCCTGTGTCCTCCAGTATTCCCATGTGTCTATGTCCCCATGTGTCATGCCAAAAGCATGAGTTGGTGTTTGATGTGTGTTTATATATGTTAAGAGTTGTTTTTTTGTAAACCTTGGGATGACATTTATTGTGGTCTTTGATCTTGCACCAGGCCTAGACCATAAAACATCTAGATAGCCATCACCAGAGCTGGACACAAGGAATTTCATAGAGTGGGCAATAGACTGCCAGACCAACCCCCTGTGATCCCCCCCCCAGGGGTCTGCCCACTGAGAAACAACTAGTTTAGATATATGAGGGTGTTGGACTATCCAGGGAGGTCAGTGATTCATTTTTCTTTTTGTCAGTAACTTCTAGGAGACCTATACCATCTAAGACTCCCACAAGAATTCTATATGGGGTAAATATATGTAAGGAATTTCTTGTGTTTTCTCCTATTTTATTTTATGTACTGTTTTGCAATTTGTTATCTGTATGTCATTTATTTCTGTATTTTGTACTCAGCACTGTGAATCCTTTTTGTCAGATTAAATGTTTACTTAATCAGCTTGTGTCTCTGTTCTCTATGAGCTTCACTCTCCAGAGGAAAGCTCAGGTAAACACGTCACCAAAAAGGGTTAGCTATATATGTTTTATCAGTAAAAGTAGAACTGTGATACTATAATTCTCCTGTGTGTGGGGTAACCTAAGACGCCCGGGTTTAAAAGTTTTGGTGGTGGCAGTAGAGTAAAGTGTATTAAGGGGGTTAGTGTAGAAGGGATTGCAGGGGTTAATTGAGTGGTTGCTGGGACTAGCAACAGGTAACCAGGGGTCTGGTGTCATTAACCCTGTCACTTCCACACTCTCCCCACTGTCTCGGCTGGGCCTATAGCCCACGCACGTGACACCATGTATGTGTCACTAGGACACTAGGAAGATGGGGAGACCTATGGACACAGAGACACCAGTGACACTGGGAAACTAGGGGACACTGTCTGGGACACATGGGGACACTGGGAAAATAGGGGAACACTTGAAGACATGGGGACACAGACACTAGAGACACTGGCTGGGGGACATGGGGACATTGAGACATGGGGGCACTGGGAAACCTGGGAACACTAGGGACACTAGCTTGGAGACATGGGGACATTGAGACACTTGATGCACTAGGAGACATGGGGACAGTGAGACACTGGGAGACTAGGGGTCACTGGGAGACTAGGGGGCACTGAGACACCAGGGACACTGGCTGGGAGACATGGGGACACTGTGTCCCCATGTGTCTGTGTCATAATGTCTCCCAATGTCCCTTAGTTTCTCAGTGTCTGCCATAATGTCTCCCAGTGTCCCTTAGTGTCTCAGTGTATGTCTCCTTGCAGCCTTTCCCCCATCCCTTACTTCCCTGAGCTGTAGGCTGTCTTTGCAGGCTGGGAGTTGCTGTCTGGACTCTCTGTAGCTGCACCCCTGCAGATCAGTGAGTATAGATAGGCAGGGAGGGATATGCTGGAACTTCCTATCCCTGCCTGTCTCCACACACAGCGACCCCTACTGGCCAGTGCTGGTATTGCATAGTAATCTCTTGTTTATACTTAGAAAAATACCAGCATTTGTATTGCCAATATCACTGCAATATTGGCACCAGCCAGGCAGCCTCAAATACTGTCTGTGCCAATAAAATAAAAGCCAGGTGGAATCCCTAAGTGTAGTGTGTGAAAAATGTAAAAAAAAATATATATATAAATATATATTTTTTTAAATCAATGGGCCTATTCCATGGGCCTGGGCCTGGGCCTTGAGCTGCAGCTCTATCAGCCCCTATGTTAATCTGGCACTGCATATGAGTACAAACATAACTGCCATTTTTGAGTTTGTCCACATGTCTATAAGCAATGGCCTGCTATTTTAATGATAGCTCTTCTGATAAAAGCACAGGTTGAGATGAAAATAAACTGTTGTTCAGACATAGATTGTTCTGTTAGTCTTTGGCCCTATTCAGTTTGGCACAGACTTGTTTCGCAAATGGAAACATTCAAGACAGCATCAACTAATTATAAATAAGGCAAGATGGAGTATATATTCCAAAATATATACTGGTGCAACATTTGCATATCATGGGTGAAAATCAAGGAAAATATCTGCCTCATACACAGAGGCTCGCCTCTAAATGAATTACTTCCCATACAGAGTGTTATACATTGCACATCATGCAAATAAGCACACACAGTAGAGTCACTTTTTAAGATTCTATTTCCCGTTTCCTTACATTCCCCCTAGCAAGTCACTGGGGGGCACTAATAGGGTAACACATATGTCTCTGGCAGTGCAAATGCTCTTTTAGATCTTAATGTGTGGTTTTGGCATCTATATCCCTAATCATAATCATATAACCTGTATAGTAATAAAGAGTAATTGCACACTGTTTTATAAAATTGTAGCTCTATTTCTAACTTCAGTTGTTTCCATCTTCTTGATGTTTTGTAGCCTTTATTTATTTAGACTCTTTTTCCCAAATTGGCCTCTTCCAGCTTCTAGTACGTAGAAATGCAAATGAAAGTTGGAATGTTAGCTGGAAAAGAGGTAAAAGTCAAGGTTAGCTCTCCTCTGTTTATGTTTGTTTTGTAATTAATTCATTTTATTTCATACTGTATGTCTGTTAGCAGTTCTTGAAGCCATTTTGGAAGTTTTTAATTTGGGGAAATGTTTAAGGAACTGTGAGAGAATTATTCCCTGAGTGAATGCTGAAATATTCAGTTCTAATTTGGCCACAATTGCAGAACACAGGAATCTGGTGCAAAAAAAAATGAATTAACTAATACGCAAACTTAAATGGACAAGAGCCTGTCTTGTTTATACCTCTTTTGCAGCTTTGCTTCTCTGCTTTCTAAACCTTACTTATTTCTCTTGCCTTTTTATCTAATTATGTTTAATTCATTAATACATTATCACCACACAATTGCAGTTTAAGGGAACACTATAGACACCCAGACCACTTCATCTCAATGAAATGGCCAGGGTGCAATGTCCCTGTCTTCTTAACCCTGCAATGCAAAACATAGAATAAGGTGAGTGAATTTAACGGTTATTTAAACCTTTAGGGTGTGAGGGGCGAAGGAAGGATGGGCAGAGGAACACCTTCGTTTTAGGAATACAGCTTTGTATTCCTAACAACAAAGTGTTTCATTAATGTACTTATCTTAGTGACTTGATACTGTCCCAGCAATGTGATAAATGTAAGCATTGCTGTTTCTGAGAAACCACTGTGTTTACATTTGTTACTCAAGGCATCTCTAGTGACTGTCAATCAGACAACCACTGGTGGCTCTTGTTAGAGAACACTGTAAAACATTTTCACATCCAGTGTCATTAGAAAGATTAATGACGGTAAGTCTTCCCATAGAGAAAAATTGTAATGCTTTTCTATGATGCAGTAGGGCACTCAATGTTTCCCTATAGAAAATCATTTGATTGGCTGAGATAATCCATCTGGATGACTTCAGCAGAAGGAGGAGCAGCATCAATGAAAAAACACTCAAGGAAGTATGGGTTCTGAAGAGGCAGACAAGGAGGTGAGAAGAATGGAAAGAGACACACAACTAGGTGCGGTGAGGTTAAAAAGGCATAAACAGCAATGGGACATAAGTGAAACATACAAATAGGTAGGAATGCAAATGCAAAGGATTAGAGTGAAAATTCCCAAGGTATTAACAATGGAATAATAATACAAACTTCTTTTGTGAGAGCGTAGTTTGTGGTGTCTATAAGAGATACAAACTGAACATAGTGTGATCAGTGTATACTAAAGTAAAGACACACAATAGTTATAAGGAAAACTTACAAAAGGTAAGGGGATATCAGGCACATTATCGTTAATCAAGTGTGGAATAAAGTCATCGATATAGTAGGATCTTCTTACACCTCAAGGTAAATGAGAAAATAGTGCAAATTTAAATAAAAACATAAGAAATTTATTGCAATTGCACTTACAAGTTCACAAGATGGTCCATGGCTCACAAACGTCCGTAAAGGACACATGATGTGCCTGAAACGAAACTGCCCTTTTTGTGCTTTGAGGTCCCTCCTACATTTGCATTCTATGTTATATGCTGGACGCATATATTTGTGTCCCAGCTTGAAACGCATGTGAAAGCCAAAAAGCAGAAAACGGAAGTGATGTCGGAAGCCATCCGGAATCCATATGCGTCCCAGCGTGACACAAACACAATGCGAAGATACATCAGCTGAAATTGGTTCCTTCAATCCAAGTGGGGTATTTAAATGGAGAATGTGTGCAGGACGAAATGCGTAGGATACAGACGCTGGGGACTTGCATCAGTTCACTTTACCAGGTCCACTTTGAAGTAGAGACATGCCTTTTTATCTTGTGATCTTGTAAGTGTAATTGCAATACATTTCTTATGTTTTTATTTCTATCTGCACTATTTTCTGGTCTCTTTTTACCTTAAAGTGTAAGAAGATCCTACTATATCGAAGACTTCATTCCACACCTGATTAAGGATGATGTGACTGATATTCCCTTACTCTTTGTGAGTTTTCTTTATAACTATTGTGTGTCTTTACATCAGTATACACTGATCACACTATGTTCAGTTTGTATCTCTTATAGACACCACAGACTACGCTCAAGGCTGTATTATTTTTCCATTGTTAATTTATCTTGGGAATTTTCCTTGGGAATTTATACTCTGATCCTTTGCATTTGCATTCCCACCTATTTACATGTTTCACTATTTTTCGGTGTTCCAGAGGGCTCACTATTTAGTAGGTTTGCAAAACATCTGCTTCCAGTGGTTATTTCCTTGTATCTTATAACAAGACATAAGTGTTGGTGATGGAGCATAGAGAGGCACATGCAGGGACACAAGTGTGAAAAAATGGGGAAGAAGAACAAATGGGGAGAGTTGTGGTGAGGGAGTAGAAATAAACACAGCTGGAAGAGAAGTAGGAGAGATGCACAGATATATTGGACTAAACACTTAAGAAATTATGTTGCCAGACAGAATAGGGGGACAGATGGGGTGGCAGACATCAGAGTTTGCAGGAATCTATGATCTGCAAACTTTCTTTGTCTTAGGGATGAGCATAACCACCTAGCAAAGCTAGTGGGTATGCGGCAGCCTCCCAGAGTCAAATGCCAGAGCTGAAAACGCTTGCGCTGTGCATCTGCACAGCAACAGCATTTCAGCCAATCAGGTAATCAGAAGATTAGTGCTGAGCACAGGAATCCTGATTGTCTCAGACTTTTAAAATTGGGAAACTGCGGATGGTTAGCACATCCCACGAAGTACTAAGGATAAATATTGCCCAAAGTGTATAGGAATATAATTATACATCTAAACACAAAATAAAACAATTCAAGTAGCCAATAGTAGAGGGGAACAAGAAAAATGTTTAATAAGTCATGAAGACATATAAGATAGACTTGAAACTTTGTATAAAACAAACAGCTGAACTGAAAACAAGGCAACAATGTATAGCAAAGGAAAGTATCAAATGAACACTGGGACCATTCATCATAAATTGCAACAAAATAAGTTCAATAAAGAGAAAAGAAATGTAACAAGTCCCAGCAAACAGATTCTTTATGCAGGGAGTCCATGAGAATATCATACAGACGAGACTACTAGCATCCAATCCTCCTACTTAGGTGGATCCTTGGTTTGTTGGTCTTGTCTTGAAATACGGCTATAGTCTGTAAAAAACAAAACAGAGAACAGTTATCAATAGGCTGAATAAGCACCAGATAACCTTATGTTTTAGAAAAACAAACTACAACTAGCAGACAAAACCCTTAACTTAGAGGAGGGTGGGATGGGTGCTATTGCTAGGTAGTTATGATCATAGATTCCTGCAAACTCTGTTTTGTCCTCCGGGAGGCATAACCACCTAGCAAAGCTAGTGGGTAGAATAGCACACACCTGGTGGTGGTCCTAAGAAACTGAAGGCGTTCAACTTCTGATGGCCTCAAGTTAAATCTAACAAAGGTTTTACTGGACAACCATCTAGCAGCTTTCAAGATAGTAGGGAGAGGAAGGCCCCTTCCTGCTGCTTTAGTAGCCGAGGCTCCCCTAATTGAATGGCTTTTGAACACGGAAACATCAATACCAGTCAAAGACATGGTGGAAAGTATCCAGCCTCTAATTGTATTAACCTTGGCTGGATGACTTGATGCAATGAAGAATTGACTGATATCATTTCTAAATACAGCAGAAAGTTGAAGGTACGATTGTAGCAAACTGACTAAACATAAGCCTGGTTCAGAAGGATCTTGAACCAAATCCAATTCTACCAGAGCAGGAGAAAAATGGGATGTTTTTTGTCTGCCGTTTAGTATAATATGGAAAGCTCCCGGGGTCCTGGACAACCAAGGATCTGAAATATGGATTTGAGATAACTCGGCTCCTCTAGCTGCCAGGGCCAAGGGCAGCAGAGCAGCCAACTTGATAGCAGTCCATCTTAAATCAATTTTAGCATTATCCAAAGAATTAAGGAAATTTAATAAGATGTCTACATCCCAAGTAGATGTGTAGCGTAGGGTATATGGGCGGCAGACGGATAACCCTTTTAGTAATCTCAGATACAGGGCATCCTGAGTAAGGTTGGGGATCAGGAAGTTTAAAGCAGATCCATAGGTCTTGATTGAACTGACAGATAAACCAGTATGGAAGTAAAGGGTAAGAAATTCTCAAGCCAATGGAATGGTATCAGATCCCTGTGTGTTAGACAGAAAAGAAACCTCCCATTCTTTGAATTCCTCGATAATCTTTCTATATCTTACCCCAGTTCTACATCTTAAAGATGAGTTAATAATATCCAAGACCTGATCCCATAAAAGGGGATGTGTTAACAGCCTACCAGGGCTGCGATCCACATCAGCTGCGGGAGCTTGAGCAGAAGATCGCTGGTTCCCTGAAAGCAGTCCACTGTCATGCCCAATGGGATCTTGGTTCCCTTGACTAACTGATGAATCAAGGGATACCAGGGTCTGGAGGTCCATACTGGATGAACAAGAACTAAGCTCTGTACCCTGTCCATGCAGATCTTCTCCAGCACTTTCATCAGTAAAGGTGGAAGGGGAAAGCATATGGGGCTGGAACATCTGTTGATTGGAAAGACATTACATCCATTTTCCAAGCTCCCTTTGTCCAGGTCCAGGAGACGAACCTGGGAGTTTGTGCAGATGTTTGGGATGCAAACCGATCTACCTGTCTCTGGACAAAATTGCTTTCTTTCCGTTGGAATAGAGCAATCTTTAATTGAATCGTTGCCAGGGAAAAACTTTGGCGAGAGAGAGAGTCTGCAAGCTCTTTGCCTCTCCTGGAACGTATTTTGCGAAAACCTGAACATTGCTTGTTAAAGCCCAAGACCAAAGATCTAGAGCCTCTAAACAAAGACTCCTTGATCTTGTGCCCCCTCTGTGGTTTATATAAGCCACCACTGTCCTGTTGTCCGATTGGACTTTTACCGACGTCGGTGACTGGTTTAGAGGAACTAGGCCCTGGAGAGCTAATTTTATAGCTCTTAACTCCAAGATGTTTATATGGAGGTGACTCTCTTGGTCTGACCAAATTCCTCTTATGGCGTTCTGGGCTGTAAACGGACCCCAACTGTGACTTGAGGCATCTGACATCAGAGTGACTGCCACAGGCTGCTCTAACAGGGGACGAGGAAGTGGAATTTCTAACTCCAGAATGGACTTCAACTCTTCTCTGACCTTCTTGGGGAGAACGAATTTTGATTCCCAGTGGCCGCCCTGTCTTAGTTGATTCCCTAAAAACAGCTGACTTCTTCTGCAAAGTAAGGGGGAATTGTAGTATGCTGGTGTTAAAGCTATTAATTTCCTGATAATCTTTGCTAGGTCTCTCAAGGACCAACTCTGGTGCCTGAGGGATGAGGTCAGATGTACCAGTAATTTGTCCCATTTGTCTTGCGGGATTCCTAGAGACATAGCCCTGGTGTTCAGTACGAAACCCTGAAAGAGGATGCTTTGAGTGGGAATTAGGGCTGATTTCTGTAAATTTACTACAAATCCTAGGTCTTGTAAAAGGCAAGCAAGGTAATCCCTTTGAGAAGCAAGGACTTCCCCATCTGGGTGCATGAGCAGGATGTCGTCTAGATAGTACAGACACAATAAACCTTTTAGTCTGACATGAGCTATCACTGATTTCATAATTCTGGAGAATGTGTAACGGTCCACTGCCACACTTTCCCTTTCCACTGAAACCTGAGAAAACGCCTGTGTTTCTTGGCTATGGGGACTGAATGGAAAGCATCTTTTAGGTCTAACTTTATGCAGAAAAAAGCTTTCTGTACAAAGCCTGAAAGATCTGATAAACCCTCCATCCTGAACCTTTTCCTTTTGATGAAAGCGTTCAGAGACCTCGTTTAGGACCGGTCTCCAGGAACCGTCTGATTTTGGGGTTGGGAACAATGGACTGACCCATCCTGTAGACATTTCTGTCAACTCTATCTTCCCTTGACTTAAAACTAAGGAAAGGGAGGCATCTAGCACTGGGTTCAACTCTCTGTGGAGTGCAAATATCTGGACAGGGAACCTTAAAAGGGGGAGTTGTAAACCCCTTTGAAAAATCTTTAGAACCCATTTGTCTGAGAAAATATCCTTCCAATTTAGTGGCATATGAGGAGGCACACTTACTTGAATGCATGGGGTTTCTTTTGGAAGCTGAACCGCCTCTGGAATGCGCTCCTCTGCCACCGCCCGGGAGCTTGTGTCTTCCACTGTAATGGCGGTACTGGGCCTGGTGAGAGGCTTTTCGGGATGCTCCTGCAGCCCTATAGGGGCGACCCTCTGTCCAAAAGGGCTTTTTGTAGCCAGGGACAGACATCTTGAGTTCTGAAAAGGATCTCCTTGCCTTGTAACAGCCTTTAACCTCCTGAATTAACAAGGGACTGAATAGGTAAGAATCCTCCAAATTTGTGAACTCATGCGATTTGGGGGCTAGGTCGGACAGACCTGCTGCATGGAGCCAGCGGGATCTGTGGATGTTTGATATGTAATTAAAGGATTGGCCAATAATTAGCACTTCCCTGCCAGACGCTTTTAAAAGAGCCACCCTAGATGCCAACAGAGATGAAGCAGAAGGTTTCTGAGCATTGCCTTCTTTTTCTGCCTTATCCAGCATCAGTAATAGTGGGTCCACAGTATCAGCAATTTTGAACTGTATATTGTGAAAAGTCTGGTCTGTGGGATCAGAGGATACGCTGCTCCCTGTGATAGATAACAGAGCAGGATCTACCTCTGGAGCCATTAAAGCCTGAATGTCCGGGATACCAATGTGGTTCCTGAGGAGAAGGTCATCCTCCTTAACCAAGGGGGCTCTGAAGGTTAGTTTAGCGAAATCTCTAACCTCAGAATCGTGCTCCATAGCCCATCTAGAGTGAAATAATTTTGATGGGAGAGTCTTTCCTAGGAGACTTACTCTAGCCATATGAACATTGCTTAGCTTCCCTTGCTCAGTGGAAGCTGCTGAACGTACCACTTCCTCGGATTCCCAGTCTATTTCTGGAGAGCCGTATCTGGAACTGGAAAGGCTTTGGGAAGAAGAGTGAGCTAACGCTCGAGAAGAGGAAGGAGAGGGACTATCTAACCTCCAACGAGATTTGTCCTTTTTCTCTGGAAGGTATTTCTGGTGCTCAAAAGGTATTTCTGGTGCTATTCTTTTTTTGGGGTCTTTTTATGCTTACTCAAACAAGTATGAGGGGAAGGAGGAGCAGAAAAGTTTTCCTCAGACGAGAAACTGGCGGAAGAGACCAGCCGCCTTCCTTTATACTTTTTGCTTAAAACTGGGACCAAATCCTCCTCAGAAGATGAAGAGGATAGATCCCTGGCACTCCATGTCCCAGTTTGTGTTTTGAGCATTCTTGTGTTTCATGGTCATATAACCTGATCGCTCTAAGTAACTGTTGTACATATCCGCCCTGCTCAGAATTCCTCCTGTCTGTTCTTTTATACTCTTTGCAAGTTAGGGTTACAGGAAGTTGGGAGTTTTAAGAGAAATTCCAGAGGGGAAGGATAATTGAGACCATAAAGGGCATAAAAACATTCAGACTCTCACATACTTACAACACAAAAATACAGTGCTGCATTCACACAATACACACAATCCAACTACTTTCACACAAACTGAGACCACAAACAAATAAGGGAACCTATGTCAATTTAGTAGAAGGGCTTAAGCAAATCAGCGTCTGCAAATTCTGCTGTGCCATGTAAAGATATTTTAGATAGATAATGAGGAAGTGAAACTTTCTTGCCATGTTGTTTCATTCAGAGGACATAGGCTATGGAAATGTGGAATGTCCCTTTACTTTTCAAAGTTCCAAAGTGGGATGTCTACAATCAAATCAACCCTGGGCTTTAAGTACATTAGGTACTTCTTTGTTTATTGAGGTTGGAAAGGAAAGCCAAGCTTATTCATTTTTGTGGTATATTGGTGCATTAAAAAATCCATGTTCTTCATGGACTATATGACACATTCCACAGTCCATTGGACAAAGGAAGCAATGGAGGTCTATCGTTATAATAATTTCCTTCTTCACTTATTGCACGTTACTAGTGTGCATGTACCTTAAAGTTTCCCCATTCTACACCATCCTACACTATCCTACAATTTTCATGATTTAGATAGAAGTGTGTGCGAGGGGTGAGTTGTTGCTACACAAGGTTATTATTACTTCATTATTTTACACACAACTTTACAAACAATTCAAGGGGATTCCTTATTGTGTTTAGATTTTGTTTCTTCTCATATGCATGCAGAGGTTAGGAGATGCATTTGAATTTTTAAAATGTTTATTCTCCAGACAATATGTTTTATATGCGCATATGTAGTTTCTTTCATGTTTTTTTTTTTTTAAACAAATTGAAGAACTACTAAAGGCACCCAGACCACTTCATGTCAATGAAACGGTTTGGATGCAGTGGCCCTGTAGTTTTCAGCTTGCAATATAAAGTATTGCAGTTTTATAAAGTTAACACACCTCTAGTGGCTGTCTTCCTGATCAAAGGCTGCTCCTGATGGGAAAATATTGGACTATCAAAGATCATTAACAATCACAGCTTGAGTAATTGTGCTTAGAAAATTGTTAAAACTTGAAGAATGCATGATACTGGTAGAGACTTACTTACAAATACTAACAGATGCACTTTATACCCACTGGTGGCTCTTTCAAATATTGAGTCTTATAATAACAATCTTTTTTTCTAAATTTGATTTTGTAATACTACAAAATAAGGACACCACTAGGTAGATTAAAAATGTAAGGCCCAGCATATACCAAAACAACAAGAGTTGAACTGATCCACAAAAACTGAGAATATACCTGGTAAACAGTTTTTTAGTTCTCATTCTTGTAATAGGTAAATTCCTGGAAAATGCAATTTAGCTGTTATGACCAACTGTTTGCCTACCTGGATCCATTCCATTCCATCCATGTGTTTAAATCAAACTACAATAATTGCTCTCTTAATATTTGCAGTGGCATTCCGCATAGCATGGAATAAGAAGAATTTATTGGAAGCTATTTTCCCAGAATTTTTAAATTGCCTTTGATGCCATAAACATAATATTTGGGAATTATTCAGATACCAATGATTTTTCCCGTTCTGTTTGTTAATTATTTACCCATATTTTAAACAGCCTCATCTGGACACAATTCACAGTGGACACAGTGGATACCATAATATAGACCAGGGGTAGGCAACCTTTTAGCAGCACTGTGCCGATGTAGGATTGTGATGTCCCATAGCGTGCTGGTCCTATTTTTTTTAAATTGAGGTGTGTATGCTGCTGTATTCTGCTTGTGTTATTTATACTGTAATTGCTTTGTATCTTTGTATTTGTGCGTATATGAGCTATTATATTGTATATGTTCAGGAGTAGTTTGTGGTATTGTGTATGATACATATGAATGAGGGCTGTGTATGGGGCTGCTTGTGGAATTGTCTGTGTGGATGGATATGTCACATTGTGTGTTTGGTAGTGTGTGTATGTATGGGGCTGTTTGGGGTATTGCATGTGAGAGGCTGCATGTGGGGTTGTGTGCATGTATGTGGATTGTTTGTGGTGTTGCGTTTGTGGGGATTGTGTATTGTGTGTGTGTGTGTGTGTGGGCTGTTTATATTATTTGTATGAGGGGAGGGTTATTGTGCATTTCTGTGTATATCTAGCAGTGTGGGAAGCTCCCCTGGGTTCCAGTGGGGACCAGGCTGGCCAGGTACAGGTCAAGGACAGGAGCTGCAACAGCAGCTGCAGGCTGCTCTACTACAGTGTGGATTCCCATTCACAAGTGCTGGGAGGAACTGATCTGAGATCACTTACTCTATGTGCTGCAATGCATAAATTGAGGATTGTCCTTCACCACCTCTTCGTATTAGCAGATATCTGAAGTTTCACTGGGACGCCTGATAGGCCAGTGCCTGTTTGGCTCTAGCAGCCTTCAGTGCCGTGCAAAGACACCTTGAGTGCTGTGCATGGCACTAGTGCCGTAGGTTGCCTACACCTTATATAGACTAATAATAAACCAAACATCACAGCATGATGCTGTATTAAAGCAGAGCCTTTCAAAGCTGGTTTCAAAGATAGATTTCCAAACAACAAACTGTGTTTACGTACTGAGAAGGAAATTTCAATGGTTTATGGATAGAGTGCAAATTACTTGAAATTAACCAAAACAAAATAAATATCTCAGACCTAGCGAGCTATTTAGTATGTGGCTAGACCCTTTTTTTACTATAAATTTCATAAACTGCCATACAATCTGAATCCTATTATAGGTGTTATTTAAAAAAAAAATAAAAAAAAAAATTGTCTTCATAGATTCAGAATTCACAAACTAAAAATAGGAGGAAAAAAGGTAGACACCGTTTAGTGTATTTTAGTAGTAGAAAGCATAACAAACATGCTGCTACTAAAGATAGTCTTTTCAGTAATTCTGGTTTCACAACAGTCATTGACTAGAAGAGTAAGTGTAAATTCAGCATCCTTCTCTATCAGTATGTAGAAAGGAAGAGCACAACTCCAGATCTCAAAAAGCTCGAGGAGGGAAACACCCCTTTGTTGGAGTTTCAGGAAAATGGTTGTAAATTAAGGCCTTTTTATTTGCAATGTGTGTAAGCTGATTAACATGTGGGAATTTACAACAGGTATCTGGTTAGAAGGTTTTTTTTAAGGTGGCCAGATAAACTGTCAGAGAGCTTGAGAAACATCTTGCTATGTGTATTGTAATTTCAATAAAGGATCATTCACTCAAAGTGTAGGAAGTGATTTTAGATGCTGTTCTATTTTGGCGGCATTATAGATAAAATATTTATCTTGTTGTATGTATGTACAGTTGTGCTCAACAGTTTGCATACCCTGGCAGAAATTGTACATTTTGGCATTGATATTCAAAATATGACTGATCATGCTAAAAAAAAAATATTTTTGGGAAGGATAGTGATCATATGAAGCCATTTATTATTACATAGTTGTTTGGCTTCTTTTTAAATCATAATGACAACAGAATTCACCCAAATAATCCTGATCAAAAGTTTACATACCCTTGAATGTTTGGTGTTGTTACAGACACACAAGGTGACACACACAAGTTAAAATGGCAATTAAAGATTAATTTCCCACACCTGTGGCTCTTTAAATTGCAATTAGTGTCTGTGTATGAATTGTCAATGTGTTTGTTAGCTCTCACATGGATTCACTGAACAGGCTAGATACTGTGCCATGGGGAGCAGAAAAGAACTGTCAAAAGACATGCGTAACAAGATAATGGAACTTTATAAAGATGGAAAAGGATATCCAAAACCTTGAATATGCCAGTCAGTACTGTTCAATCACTTATTAAGAAGTGGAAAACTCTGGGATCTCTTGATAAGATTGCCAAGGTCAGGTAGACCAAGAAAGATTTCAGCCACAACTGCCAGAGGAATTGTTCAGAAAAACCCACAGGTTACCTCAGGAGAAATGCAGGCTGCTCTGGAAAAAGATGGTGTGGTTGTTTAAATGAGCACAATACTAAATCTTATTGAGCATCTGTGGGGCATCCTCAAACGGAAGGTGGGGGAGTGCAGGGTCTCTAACATCCAGAGGAGGAGTGGAAGAGGACTTCAGTGGCAACCTGTGACGCTCTGGTGATCTCCATGTCCATGAGGGTTAAGGCAGTGCTGGAAAATAATGGTGAGTTCATATATAACTCAAGGTAAGAACCAATTAATAATTTCAATCATTGGTGAACTTATCTTTCCATTCATGAATGATGGGAGTTGAAGTCCTTTCCAGAATAGAATGAATTATGGTTCCTTGAAGTAAGTGAAGAGAGATAAGAATCCAAAGTTAAGTTTGTTCCTTGAGAGGGAGAGGGGAGTAGAGCGTAGCCAGGATAAATGCCAGAGGTTTGGTACATAGGATATCAGGTCAGCAGAGTTCTGTAGCGAAGCAGCAACAAAGTAGCAAGTAGCTAGAGCACATCAAACCACAAGAGAGATTGATTGAGCTCTTTTGATGCTGTTGCGGCTTCCTTTTGAAGGAAGGCGTGTGACATCAGATGCATGGGCGGAGACTGATCGGCAAAACCCAGAAGTCATACGGGTAATGCCGATTGGAATTAAAACAACATAGAGGAGTTCTGAAACAGCATGGAGTAATCCTGACAACGGGACAGACTGTACACTTATTACTTTTCACTGTAGCAGAGTGTCAGAGTGTTGTCACATAAAAAGATATAATAATATTTACAAAAATGTGAGGTGTGTACTCACTTTTGTGAGATACTCTGTGTGTGTGTATGTGTATGTATATATATATATATATATATAGTCTTAAAGTAATTGTCTGTATAATCTATCCTGGCTACAAATGGATGATGAGTATCTGTACACAACTATACTGCATTGTACATTTTCCAGCCAGGTTTGGATGCTTTATTTGTGAGTCATAAAGCTAGGATCTATGAACCCCATTTTACCCCTCCTCAGGAGTGCTTGCCTAGAAATTGAAATGAGGAAAAAAGAATATATAATTTGACCAGACATAAAAACTTGGTAATCCATTTTGAGAGCCAAATCAAATTTCCAGTGGATTTCCATTTATCACCAAAACTAACTTGGGACAGTTGCATTTCACTAGTTATTTTCTTGGTTGTTATTAATTTCCTCATTTTTAATATTGTATGTTTGTTTTGTGTAAGTTGATTTGTAAAACATTTTGTATTTGTATGCACTACTTTTTATTTATAAATGTTCTGCCTTTGTCTGGCATAAGAATCATGTTACCGAAGAGAATTATAGAATTGTATTGTGGTTTTATAAGCATCTGCTAAAATATAAAACAAAAAAGTGAGACTGTTTCATAGCTTAGGTTCTAGGTATGTCCTCATAAAAAGTAATAGCAAAGTCCACCTAAAATAAGTAAGTCCTTTAGATATTCTTCTGATGTTGTTCATCTTACATAACATTTTTGCAACACGCAGTTTCAGCCCACTTTGCAGAAGCAAAGAATGGACATGCTTGGCTACTGGAATTTGGAGCAATTTGCCAGGTCCCAGCATATTGGTGAAGAACCGACCATATAAAAGAACTGGGAAGAAAAGAAATGAGATGGATATACCAACAAGAAACTTTGTATCCCCATGACCTCAATTCTGATTTAGAATTATGCGATTTCTTGGCATGAAGTTATACTATAGTGGGAAGAGACAGATAGTAACCAATAGGATAAATATTTCTCATATTTTAAATATTTAAATGTTTACCTTTTTTAAAATTACTAAATGGGTAAATATTTTAACATTTTATTTTTCTGTGAACGGGGCTCTGGGCTGCATCATGCGGTATCTGCGCTATACCAACATCTAGTTACGAATGACTGAACAGACAATAACACATTTCGAAGGGAGTGGGAGGAATCGCTCGGTAGAACATTCACAACACCACAATGGGACAAAGTGCTCCTGTGGCAACACAAGAGCTCAATGAGCTCTCACTACCAGGAGGTTAAATATAAATTGATTTCCTTCTGGTATAGAACGCCAACCGTGATACAGCGAATCTTCCCGGCAACACCACCAACGTGCTGGAGATGCCAAACAGAAAGAGGCACGCTGTTACATATCTGGTGGGAATGTCATACTGGGAAATGATAAAAAACGAGGTGACTCTGGTATTGGGAGAAGTCCCAGACTGGTCAGCGGAACCCACACTCCTACATATCTCTCAACAACCAATATCGAGCTACAAAAAAATCGATCATGCGCCATCTGTTGAACGCAGCTAAGACCTCCATACCGGCCTATTGGAAAAAGATGGAGGTTCCAACGAAAGAGGAGTGGATCAGGCAAGTGGAGGACATTCAGGGTGCAGAAGAGCTCCATGCCTCCCTGACAGGTAGGGAAACCAAACATGTGGAAGCATGGCAACCGTGGTTTATATATGTTTCCCGATATTTACGGAATGGGGGGACCCCAGGGCCGGGGGTGATGCGCGGGCTCCAGTCCCCTCTTAGCATGGACCATATACCGCCCCCTCCTACACACACATAACACACCAACTGTAGAACACAGAAGGGAAGATACCTACAAGTCCTGAAATACCACCTTTAACCACCCTCGATACCACTTACACACCTCTTAAAACAAAGACAATAGCCGCTTCCCCATTAGACTGAATAAAAGGGAACACGCACCGAAACGGAACATAATAAATTAACGGGGACGCTAAGCATAAGCAACGCAGGCTCCGAGCCTAAAGCATAACCAACAAATTGAGAAGGATCACAAATTGAGAATGACCATAAGACTCGGAGATGGATGCCCTGTACCCCTCAGAGGAGTACGGAGTGAGGGGCATGGAAAAGGCTTTGTTTCTAAGCCAAAAGTCTCAGGGGACCAATTCACAGCTTTGACCCTTGCACAAGTCAAAAACCTTAAAACGATGTGGATAGTATTCTCATATTGATGATATGAAAGAGACCTGCGTGTCCCAAAATGCAACCCTTCTTGCCGTATGTATTGACTATAAGTAAAACTTTTCAAGAACAACAGATTTACAAAAAAAAAAAGTTTCTGTTCATGAATGGTTTAACCCTTAAATGTAAGCCAAAGCCAGGGACATCCTTGCAGCATAACACTGTCATTTCAACTAAGTTGTTATGGTGCCTGGAGTATCCCTTTAAGGTTATTTTTCTGAAACACTTCTTATCACTCAAACCTTACAGAGGTTTTACTTATTTGATGTAGAAAGTATATCCAGTGATTAGCATGGAACAGGTTATTGATTATTTATGTACTTCAGTCTTTGTTTTGTGTGATCTTTATCTTTTATTTTTAGTTTGTTGGTTCCATAATATAATGGGAGCATGATATACTGAGACATACATTTATGTATTTAAGAATGTGGGATACTGGACATTATGTGCAGTCAAAGACATTAAAAACATGCATTAAACTTTGATTTACATCAAACAACATACAGTAAAAATCTGTGCACCTGGAAATTTTGACGTGGGTTTGATCCTTGGTCTAATGAAAGAAATGACTGTAAACAGACTTGAGATAGAGGAATGTTTATTCTGGAACATGTTGGTTGTTTTTTTCCATGCTGATGAAATGACCAAACAAACTTTGATGACTAAAAAAAGACGCTCAGATGAAAGGACCTCAGATGAAATGTACATTAACCTTTTAGCCTCTGGAGGGAGCCACTGAGAATCATACGCCAATGAATGTCTTAGTGTAGTATTTGTGTGTTCATTAATAGAAGTTGCAGCAGTGTACACTACAACAGTGTTAATATAGATATTTAACCTTTTCACAACAGAAAACACACCACCTCGTGAAATCATGGGATTAGCTTGACCACTTGTCACAATGGGCTGTTGTTGGTAAATATAGTCAGGATCATTTTATATGCTAAAACAGGAAATATCTGCTGGTAAAATGAAAATGTAGGACCTATGGCTACATCATTGGAAGACAAATTTTCCAAAGGTTGAAAATATGCTTAAAGATATGATACGATATGTATATCACTAAAGGATTTCATTTCTCATTAAAACATGGTTATTATGTTTTGTTTTTTAAATTCTACCACTTAAGATAGTTTTAAACTATAATAAAATGTTATAATGGTGGATGAGTTACATTTTTTTGGTCTAATTCTTTCTCTCTGAAAGGGCACTGTTATTGGAAAACGGGGAAGGCCCAGTGTCTAACAATCAATACAACTTCTGCAACAATTGTTGTTTAAATCTTTTTTTTAAGTAATACAATATTTACTGACAGCATCACTTTAAATTTGTATGGATTTTCATCAGTGAAACATATAACAATTACTTAAATATTTAAACTCGGAAATAAACATTTGCTAGTAAACATTACAAAATAAAAAAGGTAAACATCCTATATTTCACGTGGAGTTCAGAAAACAAATGAGACATATTTGGAAGCCAGAAGGTATTAACATAAGCTTTTTAGTTTAAAGGGCTTGAAATGTCCCTGCTAAATATCCCTTAATATGGGCATATTAGATGTCTGCTGCTTCTGTTTTCTGTTAGGAACAGACATTTTCTTAATTGGCAACTCCCAAATGTTGGCTTAAGTAGAAGAGAATCCCAAATCATGCTTTAGATGCAGTTAATTTGGCTTGTGAAAGGAAAATATGCAGCTGTCTGCGTATATAAATAAACGAAGATATGGGCCAATAAAAGCCTCTATTCACATTCCTCTGGAAGTCAAGTAAAGGATGTCCGAGTGCAAAGCGCTGCTGTCTTTCCTTAATGTTAAGTTTGTGGCTAACAATGAAGTTAGAATGTGTGAACATTATAGTTCTAATCGTCATTAAAACTGCAATATGATATTCAGTCTTTCTATGAAAGTGCACTCTCTGGTTGCTTCTGGTTGTAATAAAATGACATGCACGTTACAACATATCTAAAAGCCTCAAAAAGTGCCTGATAGAAGCAGATATCTCCACACTCTACCAACAATTACAAATAAATACATATATTTGTAATTGTTAATAGAGTGTGGGCCATCATCGACGATCTGGTTTTTGTTGTGGTCCAAAAAAAATGTAAACAAACCACAGAATTTTACTATATGTTTGTTCAACAATAATTTACCTCTTTCATACTAAGTGCACCCACAATTATTATATATCATTTTATTCAGGGGAAATGGGGTTTTCATTTAACATCAAATATTTAGGTATGGAACATAATTTATTATGAATCAAATCTTCAAAAAATGGAAGAAGTTTTTTTAGTTCTGCATGACATTTTAGCGGTGAATGTCAGAATACTGTTTGCTTTTACTGAAATAAAATATACATATTTGTATTCAGCGATGTCTCATGTGTAAAACAGTACCCCCTATGTACAGGTTTTATGGTGTTTTGGAAAGTTACAGAGTCAAATATAGCATGTTATATTTTTCAGTTTTTTCACATTGAAATTCGCCAGATTGGTTACGTTGCCTTTGAGACCATAAGGTAGCCCAGGAATAAGAATTACTCCAATGATGGCATACCATTTGCAATAGTAAAAACCCAAGGTATTGCAAATGGGGTATGTCCAGTCTTTTTTAGTAGGCACTTAGTCACAAACACTGCTGACCCCCCGACCGCGATGTGCAGCGGGGTAATGCCGCCGGCCACGTGGGAGGTAAAACTGCCCAGGGCGTTCTATGCTGCCCTGCGGCGTTTAGAGCCATCCCCTATTTTCCAAGGAACCCTTTTTCCAAACCCCTACATACATATTAACCCTTAACGTGGCAGGTGGTGTTACCCATAATGGCCATTGGAGTGAAACAAAAAACTTCCATTTGTTTAAATATGCATAAGGATTTGAGGTAGTGTGCAGGTAACTCTTTCTTTTGTTTTTTATTGTATGTATTAGGGCTGATGTGTAGTATGGTCATTTCTGCCGCCCAGGAATAGTGGGAGTCTGCGTGCAGGATTTATTTTTGTTGGGGCATAATTGTAATGACAATGCTTGGCCCCGTTTTTACAGTGTCATGAAGGGGAGGGGTGACCAGATTTTGGAAATAAAAAACCAGGACACCCATTAGGTAAGGAGACAGAGAGATCGGTGTGACGCTAGAAACAACATGTTTGTATTCCTGACACTATAGTGTTCCTTTAAGCAAATTAAAGGAACATTCTGGTCACCATAACAACTTCATCTAAATGAAAATGCTCTGATGCCCGGAGGCGCCTCTTTCCTTTAACGGGTTAAACCGCTCTCAAATGGTTTAACACCAAAGGCTTCCCCCAGCTCCAGGTTGCTCAGTGGTATTCGGCTTCTGAAATAGAATGTCAGGAAGTGCTAGAATGACTTCACGCATGGGTGCTGCTAATTGACTAGTTCTCAGTTCATAAAAATGTTTTACTTTTTTATGAATGGGGAGCTACTGATTGGCTTAGAGTGGCAGCTGACCACTCTAGCCAATTAGCGGCATCCCCACCCAGTGTCACTCTGTGCTTTCTGACACTCAGTAAATGAAAGTAAACACATTAACTAATATTTATTTTACTTTGGGAGATGAGAAGGTCCAAAGTTACCCTGCCAGGCCCAGGTACCAAATCCTTATGATGTGGTGTCCAGAATGAAGTGGAGGGATCACTTCACTTGTCATTCCTGTTCCAATCTCCTTTTCTTCTCCTTCATTTCAGTCTTCTCTTTCTATTGCCACTGTCTTCTTTCCTTCTTGGCTCCTTCACATTTCTGCTACTTTCTGATTCTTTTGCGCCCTTTTGCTCCTTTCTCTTTCTGATCCCTTTCTGCTCCTTGCAGACCCTTTCTGCTCCTTGCTGACCCTTTCTGTTCCTAGCAGACCCTTTCTGCTCCTTGTTGACCCTTCCTGCTCATTTCTGTTATTTTCTGCTCCTTCTCCTATTTTACCTTTGTGCCCCTTTCTGCACCTTTCAGCTCCTTGCTGATCCTGTCTGCTCCTTGCTGCCCTTTCCAGCTCCTTGCTGACCCTTTCTGCTCTCTCCTACTTTACCATTGTGCTCCTTCTGATTCTTTCTGCTCCTTGCTGCACCTTCTCCTCCTTTACCTTTGTGCTCCTTCTGCCCCCTCCAACTCATTGCTGCCCCTTCTGCTCTTTGATGTCCCTTCCTTCTCCTTTCTGCTCCTTCTCCTACTTTACCTTCCTGCTACTTGCTGACCCTTCCTTTAGGCTTCCCACCACCCCTCACTTACCTGATCTGTACGCTGTCTCTGCAGGCTTAGAGTTGCTGGCTGCACTCTGTGCTGCTCACCCTGCGGATTCAGTCAGGCGAGAGAAGCAGGGATAAGCTGTAGGTTCCTATCCCTGCCTCTCTCCTCATACAGCGCCACCTACTGCCTGGCGCCAGTATTGCAGTGTATTCTCAATCACACCGGCACAAGTTGAAAAATGCAGGGAGGGGGCAAGTGACGCCCAAGTGTGCATTTGCCCAGCGATGAATATTGCAACAGTTTTAAAAATATATAGAGGAGCAGAACAGTGTGTTATGAGTACTATGTGCAAGTCTAGCAAGGCAAAAACAAGTGCTATTCTGGGGCAAAGTGTTAAATAAGGACCAGTCATCATGGAAACTAATATATTTTAGTATGTGTAGTGCTTTAAATGTGTTGTTCTTTTAGCTTCAATTAATAAAAACTATAACATGGGAAGGAAAAAAGAAGTATCTTAGAAATTAATATGGTCCAGTAAACTAGGAATTCTGACTAGATTGAATAATAAAATTAATAGTATTAGCAGTATTGAAGAGTAGCGATGTACCGAACGGTTCGCCGGCGAACGGTTCCTGGCGAACATAGCATGTTAGCGTTCGCCACGGCGGGCGAACATATGCGCGGTTCGATCCGCCCCCTATTCGTCATCATTGAGTAAACTTTGACCCTGTACCTCACAGTCAGCAGACACATTCCAGCCAATTAGCAGCACACCCTCCCTAGCAGACCCTTCCACCTGCTGGAAGGCATCCATTTTAGATTCATTCTCAAGCTGCATGCTTAGTGAGAGGAGGGAAAGTGTAGCTGCTGTTGATTAGATAGGGAAATGCATAGCTAGGTTAGGGTATGCTTTTTTTTTTTTTTCTATGTAATGTAATTGCAGTTAGTTGTCTGCCACTGCTGCCAGCTTCTGTGTCAGGCTCACAGTGGATACTGTGCCCATTTCCCCAGTCAGTGCCACCACTTATATCTGGTGTCACAATAGCTTGCATTTAAAACAAAAAACTTTTTTCACTGTTATAGATTGAATAGCAGTCAGTGTCCTTAAAGCGGGTGTGTTACGCTAACAGTGGATACGGTGCCCAGTGCCACCACTCACTGGTGTCATAATAGCTTGCATTTAAAAACAAAAAACTTTTTTCACTGTTATAGATTGAATAGCAGTCAGTGTCCTTAAAGCGGGTGTGTTACGCTAACAGTGGATACGGTGCCCAGTGCCAGCACTCACTGGTGTCACAATAGCTTGCATTTAAAAACAAAAAACTTTTTTCACTGTTATAGATTGAATAGCAGTCAGTTGTCTGCCACTGCTGCCAGCTTCTGTGTCAGGCTCACAGTGGATACTGTGCCCATTTCCCCAGTCAGTGCCACCACTCACATCTGGTGTCACAATAGCTTGCATTTAAAAACAAAAAACTTTTTTCACTGTTATAGATTGAATAGCAGTCAGTTGTCTGCCAATTGCTGCCAGCTTGTGTCAGGCTCTACAGTGCATACTGTGCCCATTTCCCCAGTCAGTGCCACCACTTATATCTAGTGTCACAATAGCTTGGATTTAAAAAAAACAACCTTTTTTCACTGTTATAGATTGAATAGCAGTCAGTGTCCTTAAAGCGGGTGTGTTACGCTAACAGTGGATACGGTGACCAGTGCCACCACTTAGATCTGGTGTCACAATAGCTTGGATTTAAAAACAAAAAACTTTTTTCACTGTGTGACAAAAGTACTCCTTTCCCTTGGTACCTTGTCCTGGGATTGGGGTGTTACACACAGTCTTTTCAGGCTTTAGAGACACTTCACACGCTGGATGAGGTAAACTGACTTGCTCTTTTATTGAGGTTCCAAAATAAATGCACAGTAAGGTATAAAGGTAACAAAAATATATCAAACAAAAGCCTCGCTCTTCTGAGCACTAACTAAACAAAATAATCAGCTAACTGGGTTGGATGGCTTGTCCATTTCCCAACATAAACATAAACATAAACATAAACAGCCTTACTGCTTCAGGGTTTTCAGCTCTCTGTTTCCACTCACAGAAACCAAACACAATCTCCCTTCTTCCTTGGCAGGGGAGTACTTAATAGCACTGGTAATTGACAATCCTTTTCAGGTGAGTTAGATTAGGATTCAAACTCCAGAACTGGACTTCTCACCAAGCAACTTCCAAAATGTGGAGTGGAGCACTGGCCCACCCTACTCTCCATGTGCTCCACCCCAGGGCCCAAATATACACATATTTAAAGTGCAACATTCATTAGAACATAACACATTTCCCTGGGGCTAATTACACAAAGTAAGAACCTTGCAAAATCTGGGGAGGTATATAGGTTCCTTCCAGCACAATTCCTTGCTTTCTGTCACAACTGTTATAGATTGAATAGCAGTCAGTGTCCTTAAAGCGGGGGTGTGTTACGCTAACAGTGGATACGGTGACCAGTGCCACCACTTAGATCTGGTGACACAAAGCTTGCATTTAAAAACAAAAAACTTTTTTCACTGTTATAGATTGAATAGCGGTCAGTGTCCTTAAAGCGGGTGTGTTACGCTAACAGTGGATACGGTGACCAGTGCCACCACTCACTGGTGTCATAATAGCTTGCATTTAAAAACAAAAAACTTTTTTCACTGTTATAGATTGAATAGCAGTCAGTTAAAAACAAAAAACTTTTTTCACTGTTATAGATTGAATAGCAGTCAGTGTCCTTAAAGCGGGTGTGTTACGCTAACAGTGGATACGTTGCCCAGTGCCACCACTTATATCTGGTGTCATAATAGCTTGGATTTAAAAACAAAAAACTTTTTTCACTGTTATAGATTGAATAGCAGTCAGTGTCCTTAAAGCGGGTGTGTTACGCTAACAGTGGATACGGTGCCCAGTGCCACCACTCACTGGTGTCACAATATCTTGCATTTAAAAAAAAAAACTTTTTTCACTGTTATAGATTGAATAGCAGTCAGTGTCCTTAAAGCGGGTGTGTTACGCTAACAGTGGATACGGTGCCCAGTGCCACCACTCACTGGTGTCATAATAGCTTGGATTTAAAAACAAAAAACTTTTTTCACTGTTATAGATTGAATAGCAGTCAGTGTCCTTAAAGCGGGCATGTTACGCTAACAGTGGATACGGTGCCCAGTGCCACCACTCACTGGTGTCACAATAGCTTGCATTTAAAAAAAAAACTTTTTTCACTGTTATAGATTGAATAGCAGTCAGTTGTCTGCCACTGCTGCCAGCTTCTGTGTCAGGCTCACAGTGGATACTGTGCCCATTTCCCCAGTCAGTGCCACCACTTATATCTAGTGTCACAATAGCTTGCATTTAAAACAAAAAACTTTTTTCACTGTTATAGATTGAATAGCAGTCAGTGTCCTTAAAGCGGGTGTGTTACGCTAACAGTGGATACGGTGACCAGTGCCACCACTCACTGGTGTCATAGTAGCTTGCATTTAAAAACAAAAAACTTTTTTCACTGTTATAGATTGAATAGCAGTCAGTGTCCTTAAAGCGGGTGTGTTACGCTAACAGTGGATACGGTGCCCAGTGCCACCACTCACTGGTGTCATAATAGCTTGGATTTAAAAACAAAAAACTTTTTTCACTGTTATAGATTGAATAGCAGTCAGTGTCCTTAAAGCGGGTGTGTTACGCTAACAGGGGATACGGTGCCCAGTGCCACCACTCACTGGTGTCATAATAGCTTCGATTTAAAAACAAAAAACTTTTTTCACTGTTATAGATTGAATAGCAGTCAGTGTCCTTACAGCGGGTGTGTTACGCTAACAGTGGATACGGTGCCCAGTGCCACCACTCACTGGTGTCATAATAGCTTGGATTTAAAAACAAAAAACTTTTTTCACTGTTATAGATTGAATAGCAGTCAGTGTCCTTACAGCGGGTGTGTTACGCTAACAGTGGATACGGTGACCAGTGCCACCACTCACTGGTGTCACAATAGCTTGCATTTAAAAACAAAAAACTTTTTTCACTGTTATAGATTGAATAGCAGTCAGTGTCCTTAAAGCGGGTGTGTTACGCTAACAGTGGATACGGTGCCCAGTGCCACCGCTCACTGGTGTCATAATAGCTTGCATTTAAAAACAAAAAACTTTTTTCACTGTTATAGATTGAATAGCAGTCAGTGTCCTTAAAGCGGGTGTGTTACGCTAACAGTGGATACGGTGCCCAGTGCCACCACTCACTGGTGTCATAATAGCTTGGATTTAAAAACAAAAAACTTTTTTCACTGTTATAGATTGAATAGCAGTCAGTGTCCTTAAAGCAGGTGTGTTACGCTAACAGTGGATACGGTGCCCAGTGCCACCACTCACTGGTGTCATAATAGCTTGGATTTAAAAACAAAAAACTTTTTTCACTGTTATAGATTGAATAGCAGTCAGTGTCCTTAAAGCGGGTGTGTTACGCTAACAGTGGATACGGTGCCCAGTGCCACCACTCACTGGTGTCACAATAGCTTGCATTTAAAAAAAAAAACTTTTTTCACTGTTATAGATTGAATAGCAGTCAGTGTCCTTAAATCGGGTGTGTTACGCTAACAGTGGATACAGTTAAGGACATAGAAAACTATTTAGATAACACTAAGGTCCCAGTAAGCCCTGATTAAGTCACGCTTAATTGCCCTATAAAGACCCAGGAGCTGGGAGAGGTTATCAAAAACTTAAAAACAAAAAAAACAAAAAACAAACAGTGTCCAGATGGATTCTCATATCTATTTTACTTAGCTTTTAGCAGACACCTGTAACTATATAGTGATATTAGGCTACTTTCCGAATGAAATGCTTAGAGCCAATATACTACCGATTTTCAATCAGAATAAAGATCCATCTAGTGTAGAAAACTATAGGCCAATTTCACTTATAAATTTAGATGTCAAAATTTTCTCTGCGATGTTAGCAATTAGATTAAAAACAACATTAGACATCATTATTGATCAAGATTAAATAGGTTTTGTCCCTGTGAGCAAACGCCCAAGAATTGATCTTCAAAACAAAAACAACAAAAAATACTCTGCATGTGTGTGTAATTATAGTGCCATCAGTATACCTCTCTCAAGGAAGCTATATAGTTATAATTATGGTTAGTCCTTAGATTCTCAGGCATTTCAGCTTCTTAGTCATCTCAATTGACCTATCGTCCATACAAGCTTAAGTGTGTGGAGAGGTTAACTCCATACAATCAATATGACAGTCCCAAAATTTTCAATAAAGATGATGGTGGTACAGAAAAGAAAAAGGGTGGGTTATGGGGGGGGGGGACCATGTTATAACATAATCCTTTCATAAATTCAGGCATAAGTACATCGCAGTCTGGGTCACTTCAATGCTATCAAATTCTAGCATGGGATGTGGAGGTATGAGTGCTATACCTTGAACCACTAAAATATACAGGCAACCTTGACACATAAACAGAGTCCCAAGTCAAGCACCATGGGCCTATGATAACTGATGGAGCCCATTCCACGCTCCAGGTTTTTTTTTAAAAGGGTCTGTTAAAATGTGTTGGGATATGTAAGGATAGTGTGCATGTTGGTGTTCGACCTAGTCCAAGTAGTGGATGGTTGTGTGTGCCCTTATTTCTGTTATTGCAAAGTGCACTGTTTGTGTCTTAGTCCATGCCATGGGTGTCCCACGTGTTTGTGGCTATGTAAGGTTGTGCTATCCTTAGGCACATATGATGTCAACATTTGTCCTTCACGGCATCGGTAGTGGCGCATGTTTTGTGGTGATGGTGTGCTTGCCGAGGGGGAGTAAGTGAGCAATATGTGGTGTAGGAGGGTTGTGGGGAGGCATGAAAGAGAAGTGGGGGGGTGGGGAAGGATCCAGTACTTTCTCAGAATCTCCTAACCGTATCTACATTTTTCACACTATGGGCTATCTACCTCGTCTCACTTTTGTCTGGACTCATTCTTGTACGGTTGTATAGGTCCTTGTTTTGGAGCCTCAAGTCAAGAACAACAATAAAAAATCATATATTTACACTCAGTAATCTATAGCAACTAGGCTTAAAAACTCTTGTGATCCTAGAGGAAAAAAAAAAAAAAGGAGATAAAAAGCATGTTATAAAAAATGGCAAATTTCAAAATCTGAGTTGAGACCATTCGGTATAAGAGTATTAAAATTAAAAATAAATTTCATTCATTTCAATTTTAATACTCTTATACCGAATGGTCTCAACTCAGATTTTGAAATTTGCCATTTTTTATAACATGCTTTTTATCTCTTTTTTTTTTTCTCTAGGATCACAAGAGTTTTTAAGCCTAGTTGCTATAGATTACTGAGTGTAAATATATGATTTTTTTATTGTTGTTCTTGTATATTATTTGTTTTGTTCTTATTATGGGTTTTTATCCATATATGTGTGAATTTTATATATAATTTCATACATAACTTTTAAATGACAGTTTTTAATGGTTTTGTACAAAGTTGATAAGATTCCCTTTTATAAAGTATGGAGGTCTTTTCACTCCTTCTCACCCCACACTTGATACACCCATCAATATTCATATTTTCTATGGCACAAAGGAAAGAATAAAGCCTGCACAGATATGGACTTTTGTTCATGGACTAGAGAGTAAAGTTTGTTGAATGTGTGGAACGCATATGCGTTCCAACGACGACCCAGTCAACAACCCGCGGACCGGAAATACATCATCAATATGCGACCGGAAATGAAAAACGGCGCGAACCCGGAAAGAATCATTCTCCTGGACAGGTATAAATATACACTACTTTATGGATATTACTAGCAACTGAGGAAGCCCATGATTTGGGCGAAACGCGTTTTGCAACTTTTTTGGACTTTACAAGAACTTATTTTACTTACTATAGTATAAAGTTCTTATCTTCATTTTATACTTTTATATGTTTGTATTTTATTATCTATCATTAAAAGGATTTAGTTCCCAATATTTTATTGGAGTGGACATTTCTATTACTATTGGAAGACCACTTACATCCAGAAAGGGAGTGGGATCCCTTCTAACCATCCCACAGGCATTCTAACTGAGCCATTACTTATTGGCTCCTCCTTTGTGAGTACTGAATCATATATTTTGTGTTTACACATATTATACTGTACAATGTTGCACTAGGTGCTTGTATATTATTTTATCTCCACAGTTACTCCATTTGCCTACATGATACCATCTTTTACCCTGAACTGCATCATTCCACCCATTTGTATGTATATGACTATAAACATTTTGGGACTGTATATTGATTGTATGGAGTTAATAACTTCTCCCCACACTTAAGCTTGTATGGACTATAGGTCTATTGAGATGACTAAGATGCTGAAATGCCTGAGAATCTAAGCACTAACCAGAATTATAACTATATAGATTATAATGTGGTCCATGAAGGACCAATGGAATACCAACTATAGAGCCCCATTGAGGATGAATGATTACTTGCACAAAAAAAATTAGAGTCTCTCAAAAAACAGATTGAATGTTTTTTTGAGGAAAATAGTCCAAAAGATACCTCTCATGCTAATAATTGGTGTGCCTTTAAAACTACCATGAGAAGCAACCTTATAAGTTTGAACACCCAATTAAAAAAGGAAAAAATAGTTGACATGATAACGCTCTATGATTTAGCAAAAGCCTCAAAAAATAATAAATCAAATTCTTATAAGACGAACATGGCTGTAAGATTCAAAAACAAATTAACCAAAAAATATTAGATAGTAATGCTAAGATCAAGGAGAAACTAAGAATGAAGAACTATAGTAAAGGAACCGGGCAGAAAATATGCTAATGAGGAGGCTGCGAAACAAAATTACTAGAATAGAGGTTGATGGAGCGGTACACTATACTCCCAAGTCGATAGGCAATTTCTTTAACGCATATTATGCCCTCTCTGCTACTAATAAGGACATAGACAAGTATTTAGATAACACTAAGGTCCCGGTAATCCCTGATAGTCAAAAAGTCATGCTTAATTGCCCTAGGGAGGTGGGGGAGGTTATCAAAAACGTAAAAACTAAAAAGACACCATGTCCAGATGGATTCTCAAATCTATTTTACAAAACTTTTAGAGAACTACTCAGCACTCATTTAGCAGACACCTTTAAAGGACCACTATAGGCACCCAGACCACTTCATCTCAATGAAGTGGTCTGGGTGCCAGGTACCTCTAGTTTTAACCCTTTAGCTGAAAACATAGCAGTTTCAGAGAAACTGCTACGTTTCACTGAGGGTTAATCCAGCCTCTAGTGACTGTCTCACTGACAGCCCCTAGAGGTGCTTCCGCGATTCTCACTGTGAAAATCACCGTGAGAAAATGCTGGATGTCCATAGGAAAGCATTGAGTAATGCTTTCCTACGGGCGGTTTGAATGCGTGCGCGGCTCTTGCCGCGCATGAGCATTCGGATCAGGCCAGCGGCAGGGGGAGGAGAGGTCACCAGCGCTGGAGAAAGGTAAGTGGCTCACCCCTTCAGCCCAGCGGTAGGGGGGCTCTGAGGGTGGGGGGTACCTAATGTTTTCCTGGCATTATAGTGGTCCTTTAACTATATAGTGACAATGGGCCACTTTCTGAATGAAATGCTTAGAGCCATTATACTACCGATTTTAAATCAGCATAAATATCCATCAGAGTAGAAAACTATAGGCCAATTTCACTTATAAATATAGATGTCAAGATTTTCTTAATTAAAACCAATGTTAGACATCATTATTGATCAAGATCAAGTAGGTTTTGTCCCTGGACGCATAGCCTCATACAACACCAGACGCATTATCGATATCTTATATTGCGCCAAAAGAAAAAATATCCACTACTACTACTATTGGCAGGCATGGATACACCGGGCGATCCTGTCCTTGTATTCTTGACCTTCAGCGAGGATAATAGGCCCAAATATATGTGCCGACTGGTTTAATCTATACAATGGAACAAGAAAGGGCTGCCAGTTGTCTCCAGCCCTGTATTTTAGTTCTATGGAGATACAAGCAATTAATATCAGAAATACTAATTTCAACTAATAAAAGGCATTGCTACAAAACAAAGAGACCTAAAACTGAAGTTATATGCAGATGACCTGATTATAACCCTAACCGACCCTAAGTAGCATCTAATAGTGACATATCGAACTATAAAATTAATGAGAGTAAATCAACAGTATTGGATATTAATGTAGACAAAGAGAGTAGGAATCTTATTAATAATAGCTATAAATTTACTTGGGCAAAAATCACCCTTCCGTATTTTGGTATTTTCCTGACTACAGATGTGTCCAACGTAATGCAGATTAATTTACTAAGCTGTCTCAGGGAAATGAACAGCTCACTGAAAAAAATGACACGTTGAGATCACTTGATGAATTTGATTAATGCATACCTCCTTCCTAAATGGGCCTAATGATTTCAAAAGCTCCCCTTAAAAATAGCTAGGCCTTGGCTAGAAATAATCCAAAACAGAGTTAATAATTACATCTGGAAGGGCAAAAGACCAAGATCATCAGAGATGTATTTTTCGGTTTTCCAAGTATTATGAGCATATACCTCGCAAATCTGATCTTCCATATATATATATATCTATATATATATAGATATATATATATATATATATATATATAAAACTCAGTTAGACAGTGCTAAAAATGAAGGCTGGTATCATTTAGAAAGTGAGATCTGCGGAATAAAGGATTTAAGTTCTATCTTGTGGTTTGGGAGCACAGATCCCCAAATAATCTCTGTGAGAAAATTGAATACACACTTAGATTCACTACTGGAAGGCTGAAAGTTGGTTAAAAAGAAGTGTGGCATAGATAATCAACTAACAAACCAATATGCCATATATTTTAAAAATCAAACATTTAATGAACAATATTTAAACAAATATATGATTTAATATAATTTTATTTATAATTCCTTCAGTGTTTATTTTACTTTTCTTACAGACCATTTTGTTTTATTGCTTTGTTGGAAATAAAGAAGAGTTAAAAAAAAAAAAAAAAAGAAAACTAGGTAACTGAGCTCAAAAAGGAGCTCAAATTCTTCTTGTATGATCACAGTGTTGCCAACCCAGCCTTTCAACCAAATATTTGTATTACTGGTTTTGAAATGGTAACATTTAAGATGCAGCTAATACTATTTGAACCTTTTTAAATCAATATTAAATTCTGATGGTTGAGGCACCCCCAATTGAAATTAGATTTTAGCCTGATACACATATAAAGTGTCCCTAGATGACAGAGAGGAAATGTAATCACTCTACTCTTAATCAGTTAAAAATGAAGGAGAAAAAAATTACAATTCACTTATGCAATACATGATGTAATCTTATTTAAAACAACTAGGGAGCATCATACCTTTTCTACAAATATATAAAAGTACTCTTAAGCACAAATGACATCATGTATGAAAACAAAACTAACTGCAATAAAGTGGTGAATTTTGGAACACACATTTTAAGTTTGCTTATCATTATCTAGATTATTCTGCAATGTCTAACTACACAATCTATATAATGTTATATTTATTTATCTAGTAATTATATATGTCCTGGCCAGAACTTACAGCTAAAATATTCAGTGATGCAGTGGTAGTGATACGCATAGAAGATTGTAAGCTCATAAAGCAGTTTAAAATTGTTATTCTACATGGGATCTAGTTCTTGAGACAACTGACACTTAATATCTGCATTACTAAACAGTTCCCTTTTATCCAGTTCTGCATTTTCCACGGCGGTTCTGCTGCTGAAAACGTCTCAATTTGTGTGCCCAAACATCTCGCCATGGGAGTGCCAGACTATTCTTATCCAAAATTAAACGAGCTGGATCAGGTGACTCTTCATCATTACCAATAATTAAGTAGGACTTTCCAACTTGCATTCTTAGGCAGTCACATGCTAAGTCCTGATCTGGTACCCAAAGAGGCTGGTCACCACGGCGAATGGGCACCCTCCTCTGTCTGTATACAGTCAGCACTGTGGCTGTGAATTGCCACCACTCTCCAGACTGTTCCATTGACAACAGTTGAGCACGAAGAACTGTAGGATATAAATTAAAAAAAAAAAAAGACATACATTGTTAGCATAAGTTAATAAGGCAATGGCCCTTTACATTTATTTAAATCATTATGATTTGATAGGCTGGCTTAACTGTTGCAGCCAATCAGAATTGCACCTTATCTGAGATTTCTAGAAATCCTTATAAATGAAAAGTTAGAAATCTTTCTAATTGATTTTAAGGGAGTATGTAGATATCATCTTTATCATATCATATTTTTAAATTTTTTTCAATTGTTTTTTATTTTAAAGGGTGTCAAATTCCGAGTTCAGAGCAAAAGTTTTCAGGCACATCTATTGACAACATTGAATTAAGTGAGTGATATTATGAAATACAGTGCGGTATAAGTGACAGAGACCTGCACCTATAAGTGGAGTGCTCAAACGGATATAAAGCTTACCAAGCGTAACTTGATTCAATAGTATGGTGTGAACTACATGCCAAAAAGTATAAAGAACAAAAGATAGAATATATTACAGATGGTATTTTAAAACTGCAGACAGAACACTCACATTTTAAGGAGCCTGTGTGTAAAAACTGGTTCTGTACTTAGGCTTGTGTGCTTATTTTGGTAGCACCACCCTTCCGCTTCGGCTTGGAGTAGTTCTCATAGATAAAACATAAAAGGAGAACAAACCAATGTGCAGACTGTAGCAATAAAGAAAACGGGTGTAGAATAGTAAATGTGGTGCTCACCTGGTCCTGAGCCTATAGGTCCCGGCGCTAAGGTGTTTAGGTATGATGCCAATTTAAATAGGGATGGAACTGCCCGTATGGAGATTCCTAGAGGCTCCTGACTTGAGCAGGATATCTTGAGTAAAATAACAAATGTATTGATATACAATAGCAAATAAAAATAAAAAAGTTTAAAAAGTCCTTTGGAATAGTCCTTTAAAATGGCCAATACGCGTTTCACTCTCAGAGCTTCCTCAGTCAGCTGTAATGATGGTCCTCTGAATCTTCCATTTTTAATGTCCTTTAGTCCTTCCCCTTTAGTGATCTAAATACAGTTTGTCCAATCACAGTGATGCATAGTTATTTCATGTGTGTAACTGTGTGCATACTTTCAATTGGCTGAATTTTCAGTGCTTTTATTTACTTAAATTTTCATTGGTGGACAGTGGTGGTTGGCAGAAGTACTGGGAGCTCACCGGGGCGGTTGGCGGAAGTGACATCATGGACCGAAGAGACTCCCAGACACTCCGACCCTGCTACACACCTCTCATGCGTCCGGGCCGGAGGGAGGGGACTCTACTGGGTGGGAGGAGATTCATCCCTGAGAGGATGATGTGTAGGCACATCGGCTCATCCCGCCCTTCGGGCGTGCCGATGTGCTCACGGACTCCTCCCTCCAACACAACACGGCAATGGAAGGGAGTGTAAACATGAATAGATAAATAATGGGCAGGGGAAAAAATGTAGGGGGAGAGAAAAAAAAGGACATAAGATAATTATAATTAGTACTTATATTTGCCTATGTAAGAAAATTTAATGTGATATCCTTAATGTATATCTATATCAACTGACTTATTGTACATAAAGTGCATAAGGTATAGTGCTTATTTAGAGAAATATGAAAGAGGTTATATTAAGTGCTAAATTTAGATTGGTATGTACAGAGATGGGTATCCTTATGGATATATTTTGGTGTATCCAATAGAATATTAAATGCATGTTAATAAAATATTATCAAAGTAATATTCTCAATAAATTATTCAACAACAAATTTGGAATTTAATACATATTGGGATGGGGATTAAACAAAAGTGTTCAAGAATAGCATGTGTAAAATGTTTATTTAAAATATGTTTATTTAAAATGAGCCCCTAAAAAGAATTGTGAAAAGATGTCCAGATAAAAATAACTGGTGAAAGATGAATTCAAATAAAATGGCAAAGTTCAAAGACTATATTCAAACCCCAGGATTTTAAAGTCCCGAGGTTGAATATCCACCTCATCTCGGTCTGTCCCAAATGTTTGTTAGTGTCCCCTCCTCGCCAATTTCCCTTAACCTTATGTATGCCAGTGAATTTCAGCCCTCTTGGCTTGCTATTGTGTTTAAGTGCAAAGTGGTGTGATAACACTATGTCCTTCAAATTTTCTCCTGATGTTTCTGATATGTTCTTCAATCCTTATGTGTAGGTTACGTTTAGTGCGTCCCACATATTTTAAGCCACAGGGGCATTCCAATAAGTATATTACATTGCTCGAGTGGCAAGTAAAAAGTTCTTTAATTGGGAATTCTTCATTGTTATTGAAATTCTTAAACCTCTTAATGTGTCTCCTTTTTATCGTTTGTGTTTCTGCATGCCACGCATGTAACGCATCCATAAAAACCTTTTCCTTTGTCTAAGAAAGTAGTGGCCCTTGTTTTCTTAATATGTTTTTTTCCAGTAATCTATTTAGATTGGCAGCCCTTCTAAAGACTATTTTAGGTTTTTCTGGTAGGATTTGAGACAGAGCATGGTCTTGTAGTATGGTGGGCCAGTGTTTATTTAGAATTTTTCTTAATGCCCTGTTATTGTGGCTGTAGTTACATATAATAGGTAGATTGACTTCACCTTCATTTTTTGTTCTATTTTTTCTTGTAACAGAGTGTTTTGTTGTATTGTTGAGACTTGTGCGTAGGTGTCTTTTATTATTCCTTTTTATAGCCCTTATCTAATAGGTCAGTGATTAATTTGTCCGCTTGTTCCTTAAAAGTTTCCTCGTCCGTGCAATTTCTCTTAATTCGAATGAGTTGTGACTTGGGTACACTGTTTTCAAAACAACAGCACATGGAGAGATAAAATAATATAAGAACAGCCAGGTGCAAACCATATAAACACTCCCTCAAGTGCTTTAAATATTCAAATGTATATAGAATGCACACTATAACAATCTCAAAAAAACTTAGCTTTATTATGTACAAAAAAGTACCAGAGTGAAAACACAGGTACCCTTGATAAAGGCAGCCAGTTGGTGCAGAAATGTTGGGGGGGGGGTTTGGTGACTCGTGTTTCTGTCTTGAGGCTTGTAAGAATTTTTGTGGTAATTTATTATTATTTTATTGTATTTGCCCTTGCTTCTGTCACTTTGTTTATTTTTTCTTATATGTTTTCACTCTGGTACTTTTTTGTACATAATAAAGCTAAGTTTTCTTGAGATTGTTATAGTGTGCATTCTATATTCTATATACATTAGGGTACACTATTTAACCATGGGGAGAAATGGCAACTAGAGGTATGGATAAAACTATTGACATCCACATCTTTAAAATGTGTTTTAGTTTTCACCCTTTCATCATCTATAAAAATAAAGATCTAAAAATGTGACTGTGTGTTTACTAAAATTAGTAGTTAATATAATGCCCCATTCATTATTATTAAGCTGGCTTAAAAAAAGTATGTAATGTGTTCTCTGTGCCTTACCAAATAAAAAATAGGTAATCTATGTAACGTCAATAGGTCACCAGGCCCTCCACCCAGCCATCGTTAAGTTGTAGGTAATGGCGTTCCCAATCTACCATAAACAGATTGGCGTAGCTGGGTGCAAACCTGGTGCCCATCGCCGTCCTACACGCCTGCAGGTAAAAAGTATCGTAGTACCAAAAATAATTACTGGTTAAAATTAATTGTATTGCTTCCATGATAAAATCAATTTGGTCTAGTTCAAACGAATGGGATTGCTCCAAAAAGAGTCTCACTGCTGTGCAGCCCTACTGATGTGTGATAATGGTATACAGAGAGTTCACATCTGTGTTAACAAATAGTAATCTTTTTCCCATTTAACTGTTTGCAAGTGTCTCAGAATGCTTCCTGTATTCTTTAGATAACTGGGAATATATTGTACTATGGGCTGCAGGCATTTGCCCACATATTCTGAGAGTCTGCATGATATGGAATTTAGGCCCAAAACTATAGGTCTTCCGGGTGGAAGCTCTGGGTTTTTATGGACCTTGGGGAGGTAATAGAATACGGGAATTTTTGGATGTGTCACATTTAAGTAT
>OW240913.1:121752281-121783350 GCA_933207985.1 Pelobates cultripes | reverse complement strand
TTTTTTCAAAATATTTTAAAAAATAACACTGTATATATATATATATATATATATATATATATATATATATATATATATATATATATATATATATATATGTGGTAATAAATAATAAGATATGTATGACTATCTGAGATATGTGTATTCTCTTTCATTTTCTCTTTTTCTTCCTTTGTTTTTTTATGGGAACTGACTGAAATTGGGATTTGTGAGTCTTGGATTCTCGAAATCCCTTAAAATGACTCCTATATCCGGACACTGAATATGTGAGTATAACCTACCCCACTTAAAAACTTTTTGCCCTTCTTCAATATGGATACAGATAATCGGAGGTGAGGCGGTCAGAAATCCGCTGCTTCACTTTCTGAATGCACATTGAGGTTTGCCAGTAATGTGCCCTCACTCACTATGAACAAGCGAAACCGTAACTGAGGCGACGGGAGATTTGCCACGTCACTTCCGGGAAACACGATCAGAGGAAGGAGATACATTCAGAACGAAATGAAGTCACCAAGAAGCATAGGGATTGGGTAACGAGCAGAACAATCAACCAATGGAATCTGTTGTAAGGATTCAAATATGGAACAGGACTGATAGCACATTACACTGATTGATAAAGCCAATGGCAGGCGAAACGCATCTCGGAGAGGACTACAGGAAGATCTTCACACTTTTACAATTGTTTATTGATATTTTTCTTTTAATAATAAATAGTAATTTTAAGAATCCTCACATTAAGTCTGTGTAACCTATTGGTCCAGTTCTTAAAGAAAGGTTTGCGTCTCCTCTATTGGCACAATGGTCTTCAAACTTAGAGCTAATTTTCTTAGGCTCTAAATAAGGTGAGCAGTTTACAATATTACATTTAACCCACCAAATTTGGTAAACATACTGCACAAGAGGTTCTCTTTCTTCCCTTTTTTTCCTCTACAAGTTTGACAACATACAGAGGAAGAGGGACATTATCACCATAGTACACATCAGCCTGTGTGATTAGAGCTGTCCTGATTAGGCTCTATCAAATGTGAGTGTGTCCATAATAAAGCACCAATTATCACTTTAATATTGGCAATATTGCAGTATATATGTCTTTGTATTTTGTAGGCTGTACTACCTTTTAATATTTGGGGTAAGTGTTTTTAGCCTGTTGCGCTCCACAATAACTGGGGTGGGTGTTTACACCACACAATTGAATTTGTACACATTTGATGTTCACTTGTGTTTTTGTCCTGGAATTGGCTTCTATATTTGTTTTCCCACTTGCCCATCGAGTTCTTGATGGAGGCTCTTATTGTTATGTTGACCATGTATAGAGCCAAGCATTCCAGCATCCATTTGTGTGGCATCGTGTAATAAGCTTTCTTATTGTAAATCCAGGTTGTGCACAGACTGGTTTATCTGGTCTTAGAATTCCATTTGACTGCTTTGTCTACCAGTAGTTGGGGTTTTGATCCTCTGGTGATGTTTGAGCATGTATTGACTCATATGCCCATTGATTTTGGAGGCTATGATTCCTGATAGTACCTTCCATGTTGTGAGAGGCAGGTTATTGGTCGGTAATTGGATAGTGTTGCTCCATTTTGAGGATCCTACATGACCAATACTGTTCTGCCTTGTATTAGCCAGTCTGTTGCTAGTAGCTGGTTCATTTGTGCGGGTAGGTGCTGATGCAGCGTTGTTAATTTCTTTATCCTGTAGGTGTAGATCATGTCAGGTTTTGGGGTTGATTATCTCTTCATGTGGACTATTCACTGTTGGATAGCTTCGACAGTGATGGCGACTGGTTCCTGTTCTGGGAACATGTAGAGGTCTGTTTTCAGGTCTGGGTGGATATTGTAACGGTACTGACCTGATCCACGACCCCGCAGGCGGTCCTCTGATCAAGCCAGACGCGGCTCGAGCACTCCTGCCTCCAGGCGAGCCTCGTGTGGCTCGGAAGCTCCTTGCTTCTGGCGGGCCGTGCTCGCCGAAACACTCTGATCGGACGCGTGGCCCATACTGTATTGGGAACGCTGCTCACATTGCAAGCACATTCTTAAAGGGAAAATGGGAGCCTAACATTGCGGTTGGCTCCCATTGGCCTACGTAATTTCGGCACCCCCATTCACGCACGTTTTGGGGCGCAGGCATGACGTGGACCAATCAAATTAAAAATAAACGTATTTAAACTTACCAGGCCCTAGATTCTGTACCCTATTAAGGTTTCTTTTCCCAGTACCCTTTAGTGAGTTCCTAGTGATTTGTATTGTATTCTGGTACTGACCTTGGCTTTGTTTCCTGACTCTTAGTTTCTCATTAACCCTTACCTGTCTTGTTTGCTTTTCTGATTATTACCGTTTATTTGACTCTGGCTAGTTCTCGTTTTCGCGGTCTCTCAGTTACCCTGACCTCGGCTCGTATTTTGACTATGCTTTTCTCTGTCTAACGCTAGGTCCGGCACTCTAATGTCCGGTATGACGTTTATATTCCTTTTGTCAGTTCCTTGCTATCCTAAACTCTGCGTGTTAGGGTTATACTCCGTGACAGATATGCTGTGGTTACCCTGCAGCTGTGCATACACCTTTGATGGTTCTTTGGTGAACAGGGCCTCAATTATCTTACCCTCTGCTCTGGTGTATCTGCTCAGTCTAATTGCCAGTGCTGTCAGCCTTTGCTTATCTGTTTCTAGTGCCCCTGGTATAGGATATCCTTGATTTCCTCAGTAGTCAGGATCTGTCCTTTATTTCCACCTCTTAAGTTGAGTCATCCATGGTTCCCACATACGTATCATGTAGCCCCTCTTATTGCGTCTGCTGTTTTAGTAGCAGTCTGTGACGAAGTGCCCTTCGCCACTTGGTCCTGGAGAGGCCTACTTGCCAGCCTCCTCCCCTGTGACTATGACTCTTTCATCTATCTGGCTTTAAAGCCCCTAGTCTACCTTCAGACAGACTATTTATGTGGGCTGCTTTATTTATCCTATGTTTTAGTCACCCTGTACCCATTATAGGTGCAGGGTGTGTGTAATGTAATTGTTTATAGTGTGTGTGTGTGTGTACTGTGTAATGTATTGCCTGCTCTCTTGTATTGCTGAGGTTTGCTACCAACTAGATGGGTTTGGCTATGGAGCTGGTCTAGTGCCCTCTGTTGGTAGCAACAGCAATATGCACTACCTGAATTGCAAGACTGGTTCATTTGCATATTCGGGTAGATTTGCATATTGCTAATTCTGCAGGCAGGTGAGATATTTACTGTTAAATATTGTCTCCCCCCACCCCTTTAAAAATATGCCATTGTGTTGTGATAAGTCACTGTGTGTTTCTTGATATGGTTTGACTGTTTGTGATTTTATTGAGGTTTCACAACAATGTTATTGTGGTGACTGTATTGGCTGGTCCCAAGGGAATAAAGGTTTTGACAGTTCTTCTTGATCCCTCTAAACGTAGCCTTGTCTCGTTATTGGAGGGAGCTGTTATAATCACACTGGGGATTGCTATGCTCTGCATGCTCCCCTAAGCGTGAGTCATTTAGCTCTTTTAAGAGCTTGTTCCTGACACGCTTTCCTTGGAGGAGGGGTGTTCACCACACAGTCCTGGATGCTGGAGGTTCATACAGGGTGGAAGGAAGAGTTCTTTCCCACACAGTCCTGGAGGACAGAAGCTGATCCAGGGTGGAAGGAAGACGGCGAGACTCCAGTCCAGATACGGCGGTTGCGGAGTCTGCGGTGGTTGTGGTGTCTGCTGCAGCGCTTGGAGTCCTCAGGAAGCACTAGGAGCATCCGTCAACGGAGGGTACTCGGTCGGAGTACAGGGAGCTCCGTTACACAGTCAAGCAGATCTAGGCACCAATTCCAGGAAAGTTTGTTCCAGTAGCCTACTTGTCATCAGATTGCCAAATGTATTTACATGATATGGTCATATGGTGGAATATATGTTTTTTGAGATAGACGACTTTAAGTAGCCTTGTAAAATGTAAAACTGTATTTTTGTGTGCGCTGTTCTTTAATCTGTATTTTGTATAAATTTTGGTCTTTATGGCAGCACCACTGCTGAGAAATGCACGTTCCTTGTTGGTTGAGCAGCCCGCCCCTTGGAGGTGAAAACAGGAAAGTATACATTCAACGAGATTTTCAATAGCAATGTCACTTTAACAATATGTATCTGTCACTGTCACCTTACTTGTTTAGTTATGGCACTTTATTTTTTTTAATTGGGTTTTTGATCACCTGTGTATGACATATATTTACAATGCTCTAACAATTGATTAATTGAATGTACATTAGTTTGTAATTTTAATTTAGCAGTGGCACTCGTTAAGTTTTTGTTTGCCTCCCTTGTGAAAATTAGTGTAGTACCCACCGATATTAGGGTATTAGTGGTGGGCTTAACACATTATGGCCATATGGTGGAACTAAGCTTTTTTTCTGTGCAGTGGAAATTAATATATTTATATATCTTTGTATTTTTTTTATTAAATATCCTGGGCCAATTCAATTTGTAAACATTGCGAGACGATTTCACTTCTTGTTTGAAAAACTGACCTAGTTTACAGCTGGTTTTTATTTCAATTTTATTATCGGTAAAGCAACGTAATAAAAATAAAATTACATCATTTTTTTGGCAACTGGTATACAAACACAACAATACAAACTCTTTCTTGTTAAAGAATATTTATTTTACCTCAGCTTATGGATGTTAACTCTGTAACGTGGAAATCAGCAGAAGGTTGGGGGAAACTGAATTATTAAATGTATTTGGCCCTTATCTTACAGGAATGAAGTGCAATATGTTCCACAGCCAATAAGTTCCACATACTTATGACGTTGTGGAGTACAACTCTTTTGATGCTTTGCCGGCATTATAGCTGTAAGAGTATTATGGGAGATGGAGGGGAGTGTCTACCTTTGCTCGAGTTTATCCTCTAATCTAATTGGTTCTAATTTTACACTATGGATGTAGGAACTGGCACTAAATATCTGAAAATATGTATGGAATCATTTAAATAAATAGGCTTTTTCTAAATCTCTTTTAAAAAGAATTAAATGTATACTCAACTTCTCAAATACAAAAAAAAAATATATAAACAATTTATTTTTTATTATGCATTCTTTCATTATGGATATATCTAAGAAGCGCTTGCAAATGCTGCAGATGTCTTATCCAAATCCTTTGCAAGCCCTCCCCTTCTTCTGCAGCCCAGGCTTTCTTTGTCTATCCAATCAAAGCCTTCCCAATGCAACTCAATGAGAAATAGTGGAATACAAAAGTGAAGGTATGGCACTTTTTTGTGTGGAAAAAAATAGGACAATTTAATAGATGCAGCAACAACCTTATGTAGGGCAAAAACCTAATAAAACATCCACTATATCAATACATGTAAAATGAAGGGGCGCTACGACTTTAAAGACACTATAAACATTTACTATAGTAAGCAAAACGAATAAATTGATTAATACATTTATCTCAATAGTAAACAAAATTTTTAAAAAGTGCAAATGACCGTGTATATGATTGGTATTTGGTGGGGTGTTTTTCTCTCCCTGGTTATGTTTTGTCACAGCTGGTGGGATTCCTGGACAGTGCACCCAATATTTCTGTTGGACAAACCACTCAAAGGCTGAAAGGTTGTGTTGTAAATTGTTACAAATAAAACGGTATTTGGAAAGCATGTTATGGTCAGTGGTCATGAAGAGAGAAAGGGGTGGCTTGGATGGCACTGCTCAGAACTATGCAGCTCCTTAATTAAGGTGGAATACAGGAGGAGCTTTGCAAAGATAATGTCCAAATGAGTAGAAAATTTGCTAGACAAAATAGTCAAATTATTCATAGTATATATATATATAAAAATATAAAAACTTATAAGATTATATAAAAATATATAAGATATTGGTGTAATATAAAATATTGAAATATTAAAAATAAACAAGCACCTAATAAGGAAACAGAATAAACAATAAAAAAAATATAGATTGCAAGTTAAAATAATTCAAAAAGCAGTGTATCAAAAATAGTTCAATAAAAAGTATTTGCAAGGCAGATGCTCTGGGCAATTGCTACCTTTTAAATTTACGTCCACTAAGCTAAACAACCAAGAGGTAACAGGACCAGTTGCCTGATTGATAGGGGGCGTAACAAGGATAATCTATAAAAGGGCCAATTTCTATTGAAATCCTTACTTTTTGTAAAATCAAAAACCTGAACACATTATACACACATAGTGCCCCTTTAAATGAAATTGTAAAGGGACACTAAAGTCACCAAAATAACTTGAGCTTAATGAAGCAGTTTTTGTGTATAAATCATGCCTCTGATTTTTCACTGCAAATTCACTGCCATTTAGGCATTTAATGACTTTTGTTTCTCTTTATGCAGTCATAACCACACCTCTTCTAGCTGTGACTCACACGGCCCGCATAAAAAACAAAATTGCTTCATTTGCAATCAAATGTAGCTTAATTTAAAAGTTTTTATCTCCTGCTTTGTAAATTGAACTTTTATCATACACAGGAGGCTCCTGCAGGGTCTAGCAAGTTATTAATTTAGCAGGAGATAATACATTTTAAATTAAACATTATTTGCAATAAAGGAAGTGTAAATATTAGATTACTCTTTACAGGAAGTGTTTAGGAAGGATGAATAAGTCACATGCAGGGAGGTGTGACTAGGACTGCATAAACAAAGTGATTTAACTCCTAAATGTCAGTGAATTGAGCAGCGAGATTGAAGGATCATGAACTATACACTAAAATTGCTTCATTAAGCTAAAGTTGTCATGGTGACTATAGTGTTCATGTAATCTATCATCTGCCATTGCCAAATTAAAGTGGTTTCCTCCCCAAGCTGCACAGTTATATATTAAGTGAAATAATGGTAATAAACACACCAATGGAACAGAAACAGGCCAGAGCAGATATGTTTTCATTTTAAATGACTTCAGCATATAGTGGGATTTATTTTTTTCAATGAAAATTTTCTTTTGACACTGTCCATATATTATACACGCTCTCAAACAAGCAAGAGGTTGTATGACTGCCAATGCATTAAAATGTCTAATTTAAACTAAATGTAGGCTTCTAAAAAATAGCAACTGAACCTGCAGGCAGATTTAGATCCAAGTTAAATATAATCCCGATAGGCTGAATTAGCAGCCATTTATATCAAGGTATTGAACGTTTTATCTCTATGTGAAATATTTTAATGATACACATCAAATGTTTGAAAAAACAGCAGCATGCCCAATCATATACCTTAGACTTATGAACATGCTTTTCTACATAAATCCACAGCAAACAGTGCTGCTCCCACTCATTACGAAAAGAGCAAGAAAAAACTTGTATACATTTTATACAGTTTACATTATAAGAGAGCTGACAAGTACCAACTCACACAGAACAGAGGTCATGCCAGCCTCCTAGGAAAATCATTAGGCTTATACCCACTTCGACCACATAGAGCACAACCTTAGAAACCCGATTTCTACTGGAGGCTTTGGGTCTGAGAAATCATTGTTGTGACTCTGGGAAAGTGTAGAATACTACAGTTGATTAGATGAAGCAAATTGTCACATTACAAATATCAAATTAGTCTATTATTGCAGCCACTGGTTGCATACTGAATAGGGGGAAGGAGTTTTGCTGAGCAATTGACCACATAAAACCTAAATAGAAAGGGACAGATCCTGATTAATATTGTACTAACAAACATGAGGCCTCACAAGACTTAACCCCTTAAGGACACATGACATGTGTGACATGTCATGATTCCCTTTTATTCCAGAAGTTTGGTCCATAAGGGGTTAAAGAGACACTACAGGCACCCAGACCATTTCAGCTCATTGAAGTGGTCTTGGTACAGTGTCCCTATTCTACAAAGTCCTGCAATGTAAATCATTGGAGTTTTAGAGAAACTGCAATGATTACTTGGCAGGGCTAAGACTGCCTCTAGTGGCTGTCAATCAGATAGCCACTAGAGGCACTTCCTGGATCCTAATGGACTCAAGGTCACCTAAATGATGCTGAATGTCTTCACGCTCTGCAAGAGGACATAAAGCGTCCTTAAAATCCTCATAGGAAAACGTTGCCTTAATACCAGGGCTCGAGTCCTGCAGGAACGCATGGGAACGGCGTTCCTGCACTTTTTCCAAAGCAGGAAAGCCGTTCCCGTTACCTGTCCTGCAGGACCGGCCCTGCTACCTGCACAGAGGGGCCAGCACACGCTGTGTTCCTTCTCCAGCTATAACTCTCGCGAGACCCGCGGCTGTTACCATGGCAACGCTCAGCACAGGCGAGTCTCGCGAGAGTTAGAGCTGGAGAGGGAACACAGCGTGTGATGGCCCCTCTGTGCAGCGGCTGGCTCCCTCCAGCATACCACCGGACCACCAGGCGATCTCCCCCCTCCCTGACAAGGTAAGAAGCAGGGAGGGGGGAATAAAATAAAAAATATACATAAAGTAAAAAAATGCTTCCCCCCCACACACATCATCCAGCACACACACACCCATCATCCAGCACACACACCCATCATCCAGCACTCACACACACCCATCATCCAGCACTCACACACATCAATCATCCAGCACTCACACACATCAATCATCCAGCACACACACACCATCCAGCACACACACACACACCCATCATCCAGCACACACACACACACCCATCATCCAGCACACACACACACCCATCATCCAGCACTCACACACACCCATCATCCAGCGCGCGCACACACACACCCATCATCCAGCACACACACACACACACACACACCCATCATCCAGCACACACACACACACATCATCCAGCATCCAGCACGCACGCACACACCCATCATCCAGCACGCACGCACACACCCATCATCCAGCACGCGCACACACATCATCCAGCATCACACACAGCATCCGCGCGCACGCGCACACACATCATCCAGCACACGCACACACTGCATTCATTATACACACTCTTCACTCACTGCAAACACACTACATTCACTATACACCCTCTGCATTCACTATACACACTCTGCATTCACTATACACACTCTGCATTCACTATACACATTCTGCACTAACTACACACTACATTCACTATACACACTCTACATTCACTACAAACACACTACATACACTGCATTCATTGTACACACTCTGCACTCACTACAAACACACTAAATTCATTATACACACTCTGCATTCATTATACACACTCTGCACTCACTACAAATACACTACATTTATTATACACACTGCACTCACTACAAATACACTACATTCATTATACACACTGCACTCACTAAAAACACACTGCATTCATTATACACACTCTGCACTCACTAAAAACACACTGCATTCATTATACACACTGCACTCACTACAAATACACTACATTTATTATACACACTGCACTCACTACAAATACACTACATTTATTATACACACTGCACTCACTACAAATACACTACACATTATATGCACTCACTAAAAACACACTGCATTCATTATACACACTCTGCACTCACTACAAATACACTACAATTATTATTCACACTGCATTCACTACAAACACACTACATTCATTATACACGCACTGCACTATATGCATAGGAGTGTAATTTTTTTAAAAAAAAATTTTTTAAGGGGGAAAGAGGCGGGTATCTTGGGTGAGTTCCCACACTTTTTTCCCCAGGACTTGACCCCTGCTTAATACTTTCCTATGGGTAGGGTCTAATGTTCTTGCAGTGTCGGCTCTGGAGTCGGATTAGTAAATAAAGGGTGGTTTATGTCGAGTAGCATTTGCAGACACATTTGTATAAACCCTAGGAATTATTTGGCTGACTAATTTGAGGCCATGACATCTAGTTTCTAGTTTTATCAATTGAATTATTTATTGACAGAAGAAAATAATTGAGAAACATTACGTTCAAATTCAGATTAAATACCCAACAGACAGACAAAGTGCCTTTGCATTGTCAATAGAGCAATAAGTGCAATCCTGAAGTTATACCTTCGAGCAGAATACCTGATCAATGACATACAGGAAAATTGTTCTACTACTGCTCAAAGCATATTTATCTTGGGGATTGAATACCTATTGTGAAGATATATAGTTTTGAACTGTATAATATAAGAAGCAAAATCACAGTGAGCTTTGTTACTCTGTAGACATTTATCAGGTATGACACAAATTATATCAACTCTATTGTGTTATTTTTTATCAACTAGAAGGTAAGTTAGTATTATTTAAACGTTTTTATGTATATTGGTATAAGACCAATTTCAAGTAAAAAAAGAGAAAACATAGCTCATGTTATCTAGTATTTCAGATTTGATCACAATGTCAAAATTAAACATTTGAAACCAAATTGTACACTAAAAAAGGTTGTGTATTTCACTACAATGGTTGACTGCCCATTTGTTTAAATGTCATGAAAATGGTTAGAAAAACTGTAACGGCATGATTACTTTGACATCACTAAAGATTCTCAAGATCAACAGGATTGCCGAAAGCCAAGTTCAATTACACTTTAGCATGGTTTATGAAAATGTAGACACACCAAACATATCATGAAGTTCAATTAGACTTCAAAGAAGACGTGTCTCGTAAATTCCACATGAATAAAGTAACAGGACCAATGTTAATGTTTGATCTGTTGTGCCCATATTACCACATCAGTCATGTATATGTCTCAATATATATCTCTATACCAATAATCAATGAGTTCATTTTTTTATTTGCAATTATATTTCTAGCCAACATAAATTAATTTCGTGTGTATGCTTGATGAGATCCGAGATCATGCAATGGATTTGAACTAATGGAATAGCCATATTAGTTTATAGGTGGCTAACTGAGATTCATTTTATAATAAAACAACTGAAGCATCATATGTTCTCTACGTTTGGTTAGAGGATGAATTTGGCTATATGTGATGAAAGGTATTTTGTATAATCATATACAAAAAAAATCTAGTTTTTTTTTTTTTATTCATAAGAACTGGCTGTAAAGCTCATTTTTAGTGTTTCCATAAATACAAGAAGGCCTATAATTATGTACACAGACTGGCATTTTCTTTCATGTTTTTATTCTGTTATATAAATGTCAACTTTTTTTTTTAAATCACGCTGGAAAAATGTTTATTTTGTAAAATGCTAAAGTTGAATTGTCATTTGCATTTTGCTGCTTATCTTATCCAAGAAGTAAAAGGACAAACATGGCAAGCTGATAAAAATCAGGTGGAAAAAAATTATTTTTTGTATGACTAGCAAACAATAAGACGCAATAAAAACAAAAAGGTTGAAAATGCTTCTGAAGTGAAAAGTCAACTGATGACAAATGAAGAAAATGCAGAGACAGGTCTGCCCTTAGGGAGGTGTGGACCTTTGTCCTCCTGACCCCATGCCTCTTGGAGCCCTTGTTTCAAAGGAACAACTGCTTTAAATGTTATTTTTCCCTTCTGCAAGCTTATGTCTTGAAAAATTGCATTGCAGAGCTGTGAATCACTGGAACATGAACAGTAAGTGGTTACCATGTTCCTATGAACTCTCCTCACACTGTTGTGGCCAGGGCCAGATGTCCATATCAGGTGCCTGTAGGCACAGACTATAAATAAATGGCCGATAAAGTGAGATGCAAACATTTCTTAACTGTACACTGCAGGCATAGTAATATCTACAAACATACATTGGTATTGGATAACTGCATATTTATTTATTTATAAAATATTTTACCAGGAAGGGTACATTGAGATTTCTCTTGTTTTCAAGTATGTTCTGTCACAAAACATTGCATTGTTACAATAAGATACAATATTAGAAAAACAATACAATATACAAACAATATATATATTTCAATATTCCCATTAACCCATTTTTGACCTCAGCATCCTCTAAACTACTTTCAATTAATTCCTCCATCGGGCTATCACAGTGGGCTAATTCTCCCACCATGTTGCTGGTAATACCCTCAACCTCATTTTCTCTTATGCATGTATAGTATTTAATATCTGCAATACTCCATTTCCTCTCTCTGATCACCACCTCTGATCATTTGCTCTCGAGTACCCCCTCACCCAACAACCTCAGCCTAACTTCCCTCAACTCAGAAGGAACCTTAATTCTATTGACCTCCAGCAGCTGTCAGCTTATATTGATTCACAACTGCTACCCATTCCTTCCCTCTCCTGTCCCTCAATGGCCATCTCCACATATAACACTATCCTCACCTCTGCCTTGAATGCTGCAGCCCTGCTACAAACATGCACCTCGAGGAGGACATTCCCCCAACCGTGGCATACTAAATCAACACGCTACCTGCAAAGATGCTCCCGTTGTGCTAAACTCTCCTGGAGGAAGTCCCACACCCATTCAGAATATCTCCATTATAGATTCATATTGTGTTCATACAGCGCAGCCCTTGGCAAAGTCATACTTTTCCTCTATCATTAGTTCCTGCTCCCGCAATCCCAGGCGACACCTTTAACTCTCTTCTTTGCCCTGCTGTGGCCACCCCTCAAACTAACCTTACAGCCAATAGCTTTGCAAGCTACTTTACCGACAAGATTGAACAGCTAAGGAAATAATTCTCCCCACCTTGCCGTTCTCTTTCTCAACCACACGTAGATAATGCCTTTCCTACCCTTCAGAATTTCTCCCCAGCTACTGAACATGAAGTGGCTGCGCTTCTCCTTTCCTCTCACCCCACCACTTAACCGCTCAATCCTGTCCCATCTCACCTTATCAGATTTCTCTCCCCTTGTCTTGTGCCTTCCTTAACACACATCTTCAACTGCTCTCTCTTCTGGTGTTGTCCCTGCTGACCTTCAACATGCCACTGTAGTACGGACCCTGAAAAAAAACTTCTCTTGACCCATCCTCCCCCTCTAACTATCGTCCCATATCCATGCTCCCTTTTTCTTCAAAGCTTCTGGAAAGATTTGTCTTTACCCGCATGTCTCACTTCCAACTCTCTCCTTGACCCTCTTCAATCTGGCTTCCGCCCTCTCCACTCTACTGAGACTGCTCTTATCAAAGTTACTAACAACCTAATTGCAGCTAAATCCAAAGGCCACTACTCCTTACTAATTCTTCTTGACCTCTCTGCTGCCTTTAAAACCATTGATAATGCCCTCCTTCTTCAAACTCTTCAATCACTCGGTATCTGTGACTTTGTCCGCTCATGGTTTTCCTCTTATCTCTCCCAGCGCTCATTCAGTGTCTCCTTTTCTAATGATACCTCCTCCCCTCGTCTTGTCTCAGTTGGAGTCCACCAAGGCTCTGTCCTTGGTCCCCTTCTATTTTCTCTTTATACTGCCTCTCCTGGCAAACTGATAACATCATTTGGATTCCACTACCATCTGTACACTGATGACACCCAGATATATCTCTCTTCTCTGGACCTCTCCCCTACCGTCCTGCAACATGTCACTTGCCTTTCTTCAATCTCTGATGGGATGTCCTACCGCTTTCTGAAACTCAATCTCTCTAAAATCTCTCCTTGTCTGAGCTCCTCCTCCTCTTTCGCTCTCACTTCAAATTCGTGGTATCCACATCCTTGCAAGCGCGCTGTCTTTGCATTATACTTGATTCTGGCCTCAGCTTTGAGCCTCACATCTAGTCTGTTGCCAAATCCTGTAGATTCCATCTTAAAAAAATAGCCCGCATCCGCTCCTTTCTTACGCAGGATGCTACCAAGGAGCTTGTCCATGCTATAGTAATTTCCAGCATGGATTATTGTAGCCCTCTCCTAATTGGTCTTCCCAAAAGCCATATTTCCCCGCTACAGTCTGTAATGAATGCTGCCGCCAGATTGATTTTTTTTCTCTAGTCGGTCCTCTCACACCTCACCTCTCAGTCCTTACATTGGCTTCCTGTATCCTATAGGAGTCAATTCAAAGTGCTAACCCATACATATAAAGCACTGAAAAATTCTAGCTCCTCTTATATCTCTTCACAGATTCATAGGTATGCTCCTTCTCCTGTCCGCTGCTCGCACCCGTACGGCCAACTCATGCTTGCAGGACTTCTCTCCGGCAGCTCCCTTCTTATGGAATAGCCTGCCTAAAGCCATCAGACTCTCCCCTAGTCTTCAATTATTTAAGAAGTGCCTTAAAACCCATCTCTTTAGGAAAGCTTATGGCCTCCCAGAGTAACCTCTACCTCACATACCTGTCTCCTGCTCTCTCCTAAAGGACATCACTTTATTCTCTCCTTCAGCTCAGCTTTACTCCCACCTTATTTAAATTGCTATTTCCTGTTCTAATGTGTTTTATACCCCACCTCCTGTAGACTGTAAACTCATTTGAGCAGGGTCCTCTTCAACCTATCGCTCCTGTAAGTTTTATACCGTGGCGCATACATACATACATACATATTCCACAATCCTACACTCACATTTGTAGTATAAGTGCCACGGTGCTCTTTCAGCCAAATCAACATAAATTTCCACGAAGAAAGGCACACACTGGGCTTTTTGAAGAAAATTATTTGTCTTTATTAATAACACACAGGTTACAGTAAATTGACGTTTCAGTCGATCAAAGGACTTTCATCAGGATTTCAATGTGTAAAAACTGAAATGGGCAAGCCCTATATTTTACCCTATAACTTTCCAAAACCCCATAATACCTGTACATGTGGTGTACTGTTATTCTTGTGAGACATTGCTGAATACAAATATGAGTGTTTTAAAGCACTAAAATGTATAATGACGATGAAACATCCAGAAGGGGCTAGGGGTCATCGAGAACCTTTATTTGTTACACTGCCAGAAAATAATATAACTTCAATGGAGTGACAGTGCCAAGGACTCATGTCAGTATAGCCAATGTAATAGCATGAAATGGTTATAGTGCCGACAGTGTCCTTTTAACTACAAGACTTGCCTTGAGCTGCCATGTTTTTATAGAATGCCTCTCCCCATTATTCTTGCACTTTGTCCCAATTATTCCCTACAAAACCTACTTTTAATGGGAAACATGAACAATTAACCTGTTAATTTTGCTCCTAAAATGAATACCATTTTTTTTTTCATTATAAAGTCATTATAAAATGATATAATGGGGTTGTTTAATAATAAGCAATTGACATACACAATTAATACAAATAGACATAAAAAGTAAAGAAGACCTTGGTCAAACAATCTTGTAGTCTAGGGGAAATCATTGCCTCGCCATCCCATTGTCTTTACTAACCCTGCTCCAACTTGTCTGCACAAGTCATAGAGAGGAGACTGAACTACTACAATGGTTAAAAAGAGGTGTATATAAACCTTTTCTGAGCTTAGCAGTAGTAAAAAATAAATGAATGAACAGTTCCTTTAACCCCTTAAGGACCAAACTTCTGGAATAAAAGGGAATCATGATATGTCACACATGTCATGTGTCCTTAAGGGGTTAAAACAACGCTTTGTTTGAATGGCAATTTTACATGCACATATTAGCCATTATCTATTGCAAAAGTGCTAATATGGGAATCTACCTAAACGTCTTTTTCACATTGTTCAGATTCATGCCTGTATTTTCAATTTGAAGTTAGACCTTCCTACCAAAACTGTTGATATATTTTCATTTATTTCACCTAGCGATGTCCTTGACTGCACTGCGTTTACATAATTTTTGCTCTTTTTCCATAGTGTTTACACTTCCTAATTCTATTGTGTTACAAGTAGCTATTGTCATAGCAATGCTCTGGAATTTGTCGTCATTTTATTACCAACCATAGAATACAGAACATTCGCACAGTGGGATTTAGCGTGCGGCTATGAAATTTTAAAAATTGAAAAATAAAAATTTGTGGGCAAAGTGTGGGAAGAGAGTACGTAAAGCTACAAATTGCTCATAGGCTGTAAGTACATTTAATTACTTTCACAATGTATATAGGCAGCTAATCCATTGGAAGAGGTTAATGAAAATAATTGAGAACACTGGCTGTACAGTGAGGATGGAAGTAATGTAGGGAAAGGTGCAATAAAGTTTATAGCCATTTGGGAACGGATTCATTTGTGGGTGGAGGGGTCCGTAAGCTAAATGAACACAGACAAAAAGAATAAATATATAAATCAATTTAAATGTTTGATAACGAAGGGTGGCATTGCACATTTCCACTTTTTCCTTTCCTTATCATTACTAGTTAGAAATGATAAAGTGGCAATACATTCAGCAAGACTGTACAAATGCGAGATTACAAACAACAAATTGTCCAAGTTCTGAAACAAATAAAAACCTAGAATCTGCGTTTGTTCCACTGTAATCTAAGGGTTTCTATTTAAGTGTCCCCTAACATATTATATATCATTTTATTTAATGACAGAAAGGACTTTCTCTTCATATCATATAACTATGCCTAACACAATAAAATGTTAAAAATGGGGGAGGAGGGAAAGGAACAAAACTTTTTTTTTTCCCTTCACATTTTTGCTTACATTTTGGTAGTTAATGTTAACCAGGGCCGTCTTTAACGCGGGGCAAACAGGGCAGCTGCCCCGGGCCCAGTTACTCCTGAGGACCCCAAAGCAGATGCCGCATGGGCCCTGCAATTTGAGCAGCCCCCATGGACCTGCGGCTGCACATAGTCGCACCGGCCCGCACGCTAAGGAGGCCCACCGGGTGGCCCATGTACTAAGGGCCAGGTGGTGGGCATGTGTCAGCAGGGGCCCGGTCGGGCGCTGTGGCGCTTAAACAGCGCTACCGGGTTCCTTTCTGTTTGGCAGCCGGTTGGGCTGCCCGGGAGGAAGTGACAGCCGCGTCTCACTTCCTCCCACAGACAGATTAAAGCCGCGCAGAAGGATAAAGGCAGTGAGGAGGGGGCCAGGCCGAGAGTGCCATAGACTATATCCCAACTGCCTAAGCCTGCCACTGGACTTCAGGGGGACCACCCTTCAGAAAAAGGTAAGAACCTGGAGGGTGGTTAAGTGTATAACATGCGTGTGTGTCAGTATGTCTGTGTTTGTGTGTGTCAGTATGTCTGTGTTTGTGTGTGTCAGTATGCCTGTCAGTATGCCTGTCAGTGGGTGTCAGTATGCCTGTCAGTGGGTGTGTTTTCAGTATGCCTGTCAGTGGGTGTGTCAGTATATGTGTCTGTCAGTGTGTGTCAGTATGCATGTCAGTGTATTTGTCAGTGGGTGTGTCTGTCAGTGTGTCTGTCAGTATGTCTGCCAGTTTTTGTCAGTATGTCTGTGGGTGTGTGTCAGTATGTCATTGTGTGTCAGTATGTCTGTTAGTGTGTGTCAGTATGCCTGTCAGTGTGTGTGTCTGTCTGTGTGTAACAGTATGTCTGTCAGTGTGTGTCATCATGCCTGTCAGTGTGTGTCATCATGCCTGTCAGTGTGTGTCATCATGCCTGTCAGTGTGTGTCAGTATATGTGTGTCAGTGTGTTTCAGTAGGCCTGTCAGTGTATGTGAGTGTATGTGTCTTTCAGTTTGTTTGTCAGTATGTCTGTCAGTGTCTGTGTCAGTATATGTGTCAGTGTGTGTCTGTCAGTGCGTGTATGTCAGCATGTCTGTCAATGTGTGTGTCAGTATGTGTGTGTGTGTGCGTCAGTGCATCTGTCAGTATGTCTGACAGTGTGTGTGTCTGTGTCAGTATGAGTCAGTGTGTCTGTCAGTGTGTGTGTGTCAGAATGTCTCAGTGTATGTGTCAGTATGTCTGTCAGCATATATGTATTAGTATCTGTTTGCGGTCATTGTGTATCTGTATGTTGTAAGTTTGTGTATCTGTGTGTGTTTGTTTCAGTGTGTGTCTGCATGTTTTTTAGAATGTGTGTATCTGCGTATCTGCATGTGTGTCAATGTGTGTCTGCATGTTTTTTAGAATGTGTGTATCTGCGTGTGCGTTTGTGTGGCAGTGTATGTGTATATGTGTATACATCCCAGCATTCATGCACTAACACGACACACAAATAGTGCTCAGTGCTAAATGCAACTCTGCAAGCATGGGAAAATGTAGAGCCCCAGCTGTCAAAGAATTGTTGGAGCTGCACAACAGATGGGGATCTACCTTTTGGCCAACCTTGCAATAAGAAGCACAAAAATTCTTGCACCAGTGCCCTATCTACTGCCGTCACTGCCGTGGGATGTAGGGTGTGATTGCATCCAAGTGAGTGGAAGATGGGGGACAGGGTCCAGTGTGGTCTAATTCTTGGTCAGGGTCCATTCAATATTAAAGATGGCCCTGATGTTAACCCTTCACCAATCCCCAACTTACACTATACCAATCCTAACTCTACTTGTATGCTTACACCAATGCTAACCATATACCTACCCTAACCTTACTCCTAAACTTAACCATACACTATCCCTAACTGTAAAACAGCATTAACACTAACCCTACCTCCAACATCTAACCTAAACCCTGACCCTAGCCCTAATGAAACCCTCTGCTAATGTCAGTAGTTATATCAGCACATAGGTTTCATAGTTAAAACATTAGAGCATGGCTTGTGACTGCCATTTACTGGCTGTTTTCATTATTACATTCCCTCTATTAATGATGGCAGCATGCATTCCCAGGTGTTGGGCACCGATCACAGTTGTCTTGGGGGCATGCACAGGGTTCTCCGTTAGAGACGCTTCAAGAAGAGAATCATCATGGCTGAGTGTGATGGCTCAGCCGTAGTGTTGGGCTGTAGGCAGTGCTCATTTGAGCATACAGCTCATTGATCAGCTTGGGGCCACTAAATGAGGCTGTAGAGGGGGTCCCTTGGTATCGATTGATACACAGGTTTCCCTGTTGTGAGAAGGGCTTTAACCCTTCTCACACCAGGATCCTAGCTATAGGCATTCAATGCCTATATAATGAGCTGTTTGCACCTCTCAGTTTGAGCACTGCATACAGCCAGGGGCGTACCTAGAGCATTTGGCACCCGGGGCGAGTCCTATTTTTGGCACCCCCCTGCTCAACTTTAAATATATAAACAACTAAAAAATGTTTTAATGTATTTAGCACTAAGCAGTGTTTGTGTTTTTGAATGTACGCATGTTTTTGTATGGAGTATATGTGAGTGAATGTAGCGGTGTGTTTGTATGTAGTGTTGGCGTTTGAATGCAAGCATGCATTTGTGTGTTGTGTGGTATTTGAATGCAGTGATGTGGTTATATATAATGGTGGGGTTTGTATGTAGTGTTGACGTTGAAATGCAAGAGTGTATTTGTGTGTAGTGTTGGCGAGATTTTTAGATGTCTACACATATACACATACACAAACACAGTCACACACAGATACACATTGACACACATGCAGACATTGTGGCGACTCTAGGAACAATAAGAGGGGGGCACATAAGATACCACAGTCAAAACAGGAGGGCGAGGTGGAGCAGTAAAACTTCTCACTAGGGGATGGGGTAATATGCTGCCATTGGCTGTCTGATGCCAGCATGCTGTGTTCTGCATGCTAGCATCTGACTACACATTTGCATATAATTCACATTAGCCACCCAGATTTCTTGTTGTGGGCTGGCTGACACCTCTTAATTTCAATCTTTGTTTAGCAGATAACTCCTCTATTTGCTATCCTTTGTGGGATTGCCATATTTAAGGACACCAAATAACGTGCTATCTGCTAAACAGCACCCTCATTTGGTATCTTTAAATATGGAAATCTCACATACGGGCACCAATTTAGGGAATGATCTACTAAACAGCTAAAGGATTAAAAAAGCCCTTTTCTTATTTTCAGTTGCTTAGTAGATAAATCCCTTATTTGTTATCCTTGTGTGGGATTGCAATATTTGAGGACAGGAAATAAGGGAGCTATCTACTAAACACATACGCAGAGATACACACAATCACACACATAATCACAGATATACACAAGCACAATCACTGACCCACACACATACAATCACAGACACACAAACATTACATACATACTCACATTTAATAATTAAGAGGTCCACCCAGCCTCCCTACCTTGCTCTAGAAGGGCTGGAGTGGATCCTCAGTCCCTGGTGGTCAGTAGTTGCTGCTGGGATCTCTGTGCTCTTTCTGCACAGGTCCATCGCACGCCCTGTAATGACGCCGAGGCCGCAATGACATCATATCCTGGCTGCCGGCTCACTGCAGGACGAAGACCGTCAGACACAGTCAGATGCACACAGTCCCACACACAGTCACTCACACACAGTAACAGGCAAACAGGCAGACAGTCACACATACACAGAACACAGTCACAGACAGACACACACAATCACAGGCAGACAGTCACACACACACAGTCACAGACAGTCACTCATACACACACAATCACAGGCAGACAGTCACACACAGTCACAGTCACTCATACACACACAATCACAGGCAGACAGATACACACAGTGTAACACAGACAATCACAGGCAAACAGTCACACACAGTGACACACAATCACAGGCAGACAGTCACACACAGAGTAACACAGACAATCACAGGCAAACAGTCACACACACAGTGACACAATCACAGGCAAACAGTCACACACACACAATCACAGGCAGACAGTCATACATACACATAACACAATCACAGACAGTCACACACAGTCAGACAGTCACACACACAGTCACACAGACAATCACAGGTAGACAATCACAGGCAGTCACACACACACCCAAGCAGACAATCACACACACAGTCAAAGACAGTCACAATCACAGTTACACACAGCACACAGTCAAAGACAGTCACAATCACAGTTACACACAGCACACACTCTCTAACTTACAGTCAGCTTGGGCTGGAGGAGGAGTGGATTCAGTCCCTGCTGTAGTTGGGGAAGCAGGGACTCCTTCCTGCTTCCACTCTGTGTGCAGCAGTATGAGGCTGCATTTAGCTCCGCCCCCACATCCGGCTTGGCTCCGCCCCCATGGCCGATCTGGCTCCGCCCCCAAATTTCTGTGCAGGTCTCCTGCTGTATTCCCTGCCCCTGCGTGTGAGCTGTGTCGGCTGCCTGGCAGCCCTGCTGCTATGGAGCCCGGTGCAGCCACACAGCTCACTGACTCCTAAGCCTGGCCAGCCCTGGTGGCACCCCCTGCCTGATGGCACCCGGTGCGGACCGCCACCCCACCCCCCCTTAGTACGCCACTGCATACAGCTAATTTGTGAGTCTGGGGCCACTATAAATGACTCTAGCTGATGGGGGAGCCCCAGGTATGAATGGATATCTGGGTATCCTGGCATGAGCATGGATTTAACCTTGCTAAAGCCAAATCTTTAAGGGACACTATAGTCACCAACACAACTTTAGCTTAAATACGTAGTATTGGTGATCATGTCCCTTTAGTCTCACTGCTCAATTATCTGCCACCTAGGAATTAAATCACTTTGTTTGTGTAGCCCTAGTCACACCTCCCTGCATATGATTTACACAGTCCTCCTAATCACATCCTGCAAAAAGAGATCTAATGTTTAAACTTCCTTTATTGCACAGTCTGTTTAATCTAGAATTTCTTATCTCCTGCAGTGTTAATAGTCTTCTAGAACCAGCAGGAGCCTCCTGTGTGTGATAAAAGGGCAATTTACAGAGCTGGAGATAAAACTTCTAAAGTAAGTTAACATCAGATTGAAAATTAAAAATTGTTTTTCATGCAGACCAGGGGAGGTGTGGGTGGAGATGCATGGGCATAAACCAAGGTGATTTAACGTTTAAATGGCAGAGAATTGAGCAGTAAGACGGCAGAGGCATGATCTATACAATAAAACTGCTTCATTAAGCTAAAGTTGTTTTGGTGACTATTGTGTCCTTTTAGGATATTCCGTGCTGTCCTAACAGGGTTAAAGCCCACTCTGTAAAGGCTGGCATGGAACATCCTAATTTCATGAAGGGGATAACACATAACAACTTTGTACAAAGTATTTTCCAGAATAGCTTACCATAAAATGGCTCCAAAAACAGCTGTTGATGCTTGGAAATTGTGGAACACATGGAGTTTGGGGAAGTCCACATTACTACCTACTGGATACAGCTGAATTGCATCTAGTTACCTTATGAGTCTAACGGAAGGCTGTAACAACATTAGGCGGAGAAATATTGGTATGAAAAACCTGTAATCTGTACAAGTCCTAGGGTGTATTAGAAGATATGCACACTTCATGTGCATTGCTTCTTCCGTTTATTGTACACTTTTGATCCTTGATACTGATTGTATAACCCTTATTCTGGAGTGTAAAAATGTCTGACTTTAGAATGTGTGGATGCACAAAGATGACTGTACACCCCCCTTCTCTCAATATCTATTTTTCTGTATCCCTCCCCCTTCCCGATTTTTATTTGTGAAAAATACTTCAATCTTATTATGTTGGCTTTGTGAGTCACATACATTGGAGGTGTGGCTAGCGCTGTATAAAGAGAAACAAAAGTGGTTTAACTCCTAAGTGGCAGAGAAATGTGCAGTGAGACTGCAGGGGCATGATCTATACACCGGAAAATAGATGTTTTGGTACTTGTATTATCCCTTAAAATATCCCACAACCTTAAGTGCACCCATAAATACTATACATATATAAAGACAGAAATATACATCTAAAAAATTCCCTATATGTATGCCTAACACATTACACAAGTATGAATAAAATAGATTTTTGTTCTAACAATTTGGTTATAATAAGTCTTGCGTATCAATTGCAAAAAAAAAAAAAAAGGACTCAAAATAAATCTTCATATCAGTCCTCATTGTCTACCCTAACCTTACCCCTTTATCTCTAACCTTAACCTTACAGTATCCTTGCCCCAAAATTAACTGTAACAACACAAACAATTACCCTACTATAACACTAGGTGCTAGGTGGAAATAAGACCTGGGGCTTCAGCCTAGAGGTAAATTTGATGGCCCCTACCAATAAGGTTCATTTCAGCCCCTCACAAATTCATATCCTATATTTGACTTTAACTTGTTCTAATCACATTAGGACGCCAGATCTTTGAATGATACACCTACACATGTTGCATCCACAGAACTAATGTCAAATGTACAGCATTAAAACTGTTGCCTTTAAAAAAAATCCTGCCCCCTCACGGCATACCATGCTGTATTTACCCCTTCTCCTTTGCTCCTCTTATGTTCTACCATCTTACCACCCAATTCATTTTCAGACCCCCACAACCCCTCCCGAACCCCTTTTCAACTGCAAAAACAATCCTGACCTGTCTTCAGTCTTCTCGATACTATGAAATTCCAGGTACCTGACATTCTTCCTAATTATCTATTGAATCACCCTACACTCTAAACACAACTTGCCCAAAGTGCACATTAACCACTTAATGTTGTTAGAAATGTGCATGTCGTCCTAAAAATAGTGGACTTTAATGCTCTTGGTGCGTGTAATGTTAAATCCCTGTTTCCAGCAGGAAAACCCAAGTATCAATCAATAAACCCTCTATTGCCAAGTCTCTTACCCTAACAACCTTTAGTTCCCTTGTAAAATATTCTATATTTTGGAAATCCTTTACATGCATTTCACACGGAGGTGGAATTGATCTAAGGTGACATGAACAGATGACAATTAGTGTAAGCTCTTCTCTATTTCTGAGTGTCCGTGGAACATGGGGTGACCTAATGGAGTTATTAGAATTGCAAACAAGCATATTGTATCAATAGCATTGAGGTGAAATGCTTACACAGCCATTTTCGTGGCATATATGTAGAATGTATTGTGTGTAGGGGGTGTCTAGGAGAATGGGACACAGACACTGAGACACGGGATATCAAAGCAGAGTATCATCACACTCTGAATGTCCAGCATGTACCATCAGCTGTTGACCTAATTAACATCAATTACATTGTAAGTACTGACTTTGTATTTGTGAAGAAAGAAGGATAAATCTCTTTTATAAGAAAAGCCAAGAAAGTCTGATTGCATTATATGTTTAAGTGACACAGAAGAACTATAATATGCATGATACAAGGCGAGACACCCAACAATAAGAAAAAAGAGTTCACATTTATTACACCCCTAATCTACTGGTCACTGGTACCAAATCATCTTCTTAACTTCAATGCCCCATCCTCTTACATTCAGTACTCTGGTCTCTTACCTCCAGTCCCCAGCACTGGTACAATTTGTAAGATTTTGTTCTCTCCTGAGTAGTTCCACTGCTACAATACCATATTATTTCTGTCACTGCCTCTCCCCCCGTTTGCTGTCTTTCTGCTTTCTTACATGATATCATCCTCTCTTCCATTACCGTCCCTCTCGCTTCCATTTCTCTTCCCATTGCTTCCCTTGTTCAGTGCTATCTTTTTATTTTGGTTCCCCATCTTCTTCCATGAATCTCTCACTCTTCCATAGTTCTTATGCCACCTTGTCCAACATTTGTCACTGCATTTTTCTATGTCACAGTATAGTGTGGCTTTTTCAAGAATGCAAGAAGGGGAGATATTTGAATCTGACTTCTGGCACTACACTGTGCCCCAGTAAGATCTAGCATCCCTAAAAAGCCAAGGAATGGTCAGTCCAGGAGTCCATTGCATACACGATAGGAACAGTTGCATAAATAGAAGGCTTCAATGAAAATATAATTCAAAAGTACATAAAATAAAAATTGTACCTCAAATCAGTATTCCGAGCATGTCTTAAAGAGATGTGATTAGTCTTGCCACTGTGAGTAGCATATGCCCAGCAAATGGTGCTTGGTGAAAATCTTACTGAATTTTTACATGCTACATATATTTTTATACAGAGACTCGGCATACAACATTGATTTAAACTGTGTTATTTCAATGTTGAATCAAAGCTTAGAAGTTGCAAGCTGCTGATGATGGGAATTCTCGTAACATATTAGTGTTAGCGATTGCAATAAACATCTTATCAAACCGCTGATTGACCCTTAAGGAGCAAACTATTTCCTTAGACCAAACGTATTTTAGTTTGTTTGTTTCTTTCTACATAATTATTACAGGTAAGGCAAAGTACTTCATAATAAATTAACTGAGTTAATCATACACTGAACAAAATTATAAATGCAACACTTTTGTTTTTGCCCCCACTTTTCATGAGCTAAACTCAAAGATCCAAGACTCTTTCTAAGTACACAAAAGGCCCATTTCTCTCAAAGTACACAAAAGGCCCATTTCTCTCAAAGTACACAAAAGGCCCATTTCTCTCAAAGTACACAAAAGGCCCATTTCTCTCAAAGTACACAAAAGTCCTATTTCTCTCAAAGTACACAAAAGTCCTATTTCTCTCAAAGTACACAAAAGTCATATTTCCACAGGCCACAAACAACAACCTGATCAACACTCTGCGAAGAAGATGTGTTGCACTACATGAGGCAAATGGTGGCCACACCAGATACTGACTGGTTTTTGAACCCCCCTAGACCTTCACAATATAGTAAAATTGCACATTTTAGAGTGGCCTGTTATTGTGGCCAGCCTAAGGCACACCTGTGCAATAATCATGCTGTCTAATCAGGATCTTGATATGCCACACCTGTGAGGTGGATGGATTATCTCAGCAAAGGAGAAGTGCTCACTAACACAGATTTAGCCAGATTTGTGAACAATATGTGAGAGAAATAGGCCTTTTGTGTACATAGAAAAAAAGTCTTAGATCTTTGAGTTCAGCTCATGAAAAAATGGGGGCAAAAACAAAAGCGTTTATAATTTTGTTCAGTGTATGTTCCTTTTGCTTAAACGGACATGCATCACTTTGATACAATTGTCTCATTTAAAACATTTGGCTTTGAATGAGACAGTTTTCTCACTCTGCAGCTTCTAAATGTTTTTTTTTTTTCATGTAAGGGAGGGGGGTAAGAGGGAGGAGGTGATGGTGTGAGCAGTGATAGTGAGAAGGAGGGGATGAAGGATGAGAGGGATGGGGTGTGATGGTTTGAGGGAGGGGGGAAGGTGAGAGGGATTGGGGAGTAATACTGTGATGGAGGGGGTGATGGTGTGAGGGAGGTGGTGATGATGTGTGTAAGGGGGGTGAGGTGTGAGGAAGGGGGGTAATGGTGAGAGGGAGGGAGTGATGGTGTGAGAAAGGGGGTGATGGTGAGAAGGAGGGAGTGATGATGTGAGGGAGGGGGTGATGATAAGAGAGGAAGGGTGGGTGATGATGAGAGGGAGGGTGTGATGGTGAGAGGGAGGGGCAGTGATGTGAGAGAGGTGATGGTGTGAGGGAGGGGGGTGATGTGAGAGGGAGAGGGGGTGATCATAGACGTGCGCAGCCTATTGTATAAGGGTGTGCACCCTAAAGCAGAAACACACACACACACACACACACCGCGTATATATATATATATATATATATATATATACACACACATACATACATACACACACACACACACACACACACACACACATATACACACATACACACATACATGCACACACACTGCTGTGTGTGTGAGGGTGATGTGTGTAGGTGCTGTGTGTGAAGGCGATGTGTGTGTAAGGGAGCTGTTAGTGTGTGCTGTGTTTGTGTATGTGTAAGGGTGCTGTTAGTGTGTGCGCTGTGTGTATGTGTGAGGATGCTGTGTGTAAGGGTGTTAGTGTGAGGGTGCTGTTAGTGTGTGTGTGTGCTGTGTGTGTAAGGGTGATGAATGTGTGTGTGCTGTATGTTTGTGTGTAATGTGTGGGGGTCTGGGGGCCATTTAGTTAATATCCCCCCTCCCTTCTTACCTTATATAAGGAGAGGGGACCATGCTCCTGCCTTCCCTGGTGGTCCAATGGAGAGTGAACTCTAGCCCCCTGTGGGGCTAAAGTTCACTCTCGCAAGATCTGAGCCCATGGGGGTGATGGTGTGAGGGATGGGGAGAGGGTGGTCGGACTAAATACCTTAATTCCCTGGTGGTCCAGTGGGCTCCCTGGTGGTACGGTGGCCATGCAGTGGTGGTACGCAGTGTGCAGAGCTGCAGACTATGAATCTGGCTAGACTCAGTCAGAGTATTGCCGTGGTAACCGACGGCAACGCTCTAATTAATCAGATCTCGTGAGACACATGGTCTGCAGCTCTCAGCACACTGCAGAGCGGTGTATGCGATGAGCGCAGGAGGGGCATCTCACCCGGCGGCATATCGAGCAAGCTGCCGGGCCGCCTTTTGGTGTTGGGTCTTTGGTCAGTGATTCTGGTGTCAGGTCCTCGGTCAGTGACACAGTCTGCCCCTAGTGAGTGGTACCCGGGGCGGACCGCCCCCTCCTCCCCCCTCTACCAGGGCTGGACTGGATACCGGCACCTGGGGCTGGGCTTACAGCCCTAATCAGTGATCAGGCTCCTGTAATTGCGGCCGACTATGTGTGAGTTGTGCGTCCACACAGGGCCCCATGGGAGCAGGGAGAGCTAGGCGGCCGGCACAGCTCACACATGGCCGGCCGGGAGCATTAAAAAAATTTTTTTTAAAAATATTGCGGCGGGGCGGAGCTTAGCGTGCGGCAGGGCTGGGGCTTTCTGTGCAGCGGGGCCCTGGTAACTGCTGCATCGTAAGCAGGAAGGAGTCCCTGCTTCCCCAAAAAACAGCCTCCAGGAGCTCCAATGGATGTGGAGGTAAGAAGCAGGTCAGTGTGTCTGTGTGTGTGACTTTCTGCCTGTGTTTGTGTAACTGTCTGCCTGTGTGTGTGTGTGTGTGTGTGTGTGGCTGTCTGCCTCAGTGTCAGTGACTGTCTGCCTCTGTGTGTATGGATGTCTGTGTGTGTGCGCATCAGTGAGTGAGTGAGCTTGTGTGTGTGCATGCATCTGCTAGTAAGGGATGCTTCAGTGTGTGTGTGCCTGCTAGTGAGTTTGTATGTGTGTGTGCGCCTGCTAGTGAGTGAGCTTGTATGTGTGTCAGTGAACGTGTCTGTAGGGATCATATGTGTGTGTGTGCGCGTGTGTTAGTGAGTTTGTCTGTAGGGAGCATGGGTGTGTCTAAGCCTGTGGTGAGCATGTTTGTACAGTGAGCTTGTCTGTAGTAAGCATGTGTGTAATCGTGAGCTTGTCTGTAGTGACCATATGTGTGTTAGTGAGCTCTTCTGTAGGGAGCATGTGTGTCAATGGGCTTGTCTGTAGGGAGAGTGTGTGCACATCAGTGAGCTTGTCTGTAGTGAGCATGTGTGTGACAGTGAGCTTGTCTGTAGTAAGCTTGTGTGTATCAGAGTCTGTCTGTACTAAATTTGTGTGTGTGCCAGTAACCTTGTCTGTGTGTGTCATTGAGATTGTCTGTCAATGAGCCTATTTGTGTGCATCAGTAAGATTGTCTGTGAGTATGCTTTACTGTATAATTTAATTACCCTGAAAGGACTAATATTTTGAATAAGAAGAAGAAATGTATCAATAAAATATATATATATATATATATATATATATATATAGAGATATATATATATAGAGATATATATATATAGAGATATATATATAGATAGAGATATATATATAGATAGAGATATATATATAGATAGAGATATATATAGAGATAGATAGAGATAGATAGAGATAGATAGAGATAGATAGAGATAGATAGAGATAGATAGAGATAGATAGAGATAGATAGAGATAGATAGAGATAGATAGATAGAGATAGATAGATAGAGATAGATAGATAGATAGATAGAGATAGATAGAGATAGATAGATAGATAGATAGATAGAGATAGATAGATATATATATATATATATATATATATATATATATATATATATATATATATATATAACCCTACATAGCACAATGACTTATGGGGCTGGCATACATTTTTTTCCAGGGCTGCTTCATATCCCTTAGTCCAGCCCTGCCCTCTACTAAATCCCAGTCCCCCCCCCCCAATATACTAAATCCCAGTAACCCCCTCTAGCCAACAAGCAGACTCCACTCACATTGGCGCTGCCAGTATGCGACTCCGGAGTCTGGCCTCTGGTATACCCCAAATGGAGCTGTCCGCACCCTGTACAAAATCTGATCCTCCTGCTACTTCTTGAAACCCTGTGAAGGTGGAGCATGTAGATGTAACACACACACACTGACAGACACACACACACACACAGACACGCATACACAGACAGACACGCATACACAGAAAGACACGCATACACAGACAGACACGCATACACAGACAGACACGCATACACTGACAGACACAGTCACTGACAGACACAGTCACTGACAGACACACAAGCACACATTGACAAACACACACAAACACACCCATGTACACATTCTTGCACTCACATTTTATTTATTGCTCCCTACCTATGGGAACTGGTGTGGGTCCTCTTTTATTTGGAGATCTCCTTCCTGCTCTTCACTGCTCCCTCATGCGCAGGTTAGTGATGCCGGGTGCTGGAATATTCTGGCCCCCGGCATCACTACAGATGGCGCCCACGAGGGAGCAGTGAGGAGCAGGAAGGCTGAGCTCCCTCTCTGCCTCCAGGAACCTCTCCTCTCCGGCCGAGTAACTTTTAGCAGAGCAAGCACCTGCAATGTGGAGAAAGCAGGTGCCTACTCTGCTTTAACACTAAGCATGCACTCGCGGCTCACCGGGCCACAAAGATGTCCACTGTGGGCCGCAAGTTTGACATGCTTGCTCTACAATGGAGAACCTGCCTGAAGAGTAAAGAAAGTGTGTATGTCCCATTTAAGTGACATAAAAGCCATATAAGTTCCGAGCCTACTTTAAACGGCTCATCAAAGTGTGAGTGTTTTCTAACTCAGAATTTCCATTCTTACTGTGTACGATATACAGATTACACTATGTTTTGTTTTATGTTTATATTTTTTGTATAGGCAATACAATATTTAATATACCTACGTCAGGTAAATCACCTTCTTGGTGTGTTGTGTGCGCTTTTACCTTTTTTATGTTTTATTGCATCTTCTTTAAGTATATATAGTGGTGATATACTTGGGTATAGCAGCACCGGTCACTTACTTCATCCTCGAGCACCACTTCTATATCTCTTTGTTACTCTCACCAATTACCCAGCCCAGCTCCTAACAGCTACTTTTTGCTACCATTAAATATATACAATGTTATTCGGATGTAGAATTTAACCCCTTAACCCCTGAGCTCCTTAAAGCGGCACTGTCATGCCGAAACCCGTTTTTTTTAACCCCCCTCTCGCCTCCACTACATCCAATTGACCCACTAGTCACACCCAAATGCCCCTAAGCCCCCCACATTACCTATTTTTTAATCCTTATTTTCTGCCCCGATCTTGATTCAGGGCGCCGCCATCTTTGTGTGGGTAGGTGAAGTCCCTCAGGGACACGTCATCAGCCCACACTAGGCAGACACTGAGATTCCCGCACATGCCCAGTGAAACACCTGGACATGCGAACGGGAATTTCAGCTATTCATTCATTCATCAGACAGACGAATGAGTGAATAGAAATATCAACCGAACAAACTAACACAATGTATCAGTGTTAGTTTGTTCGTTCAGTTTATTACAAGGAGGGAGCTACCGGCACGCAGCTCCCTCCTTGTAATATGTAACTATAGAAGCGGCAGGGAGCAGTGCTCCCCACCACTTCATAAGCCCCCCCCAGTACCCCCTCTCACTCTATGGGGGTCAATATGACCCCCATAATAGCACAAGGGAGATTAAAATCTCCCAAATGCCCCTACTCGCTATACCCATAAGACATACATTAAGGGGCGGACCATTGTCCTCCTCCCCACCCTGAGCGGCGGGTGGGGGCCATAAAGATAATGGGGGGGACCTACTGTCCCTTCTCTCGGCCCCCACCCTGAGTGGTGGGTGGGGCCCTAATAAAACAATAAGGGGGACCTACTTCCTCCCCGCGCCGGTGGGTGGGGGGCCCTAGTAAAACAATAAGGGGGGGACCTACTGTCCTCCCCCTGAGCGGTGGGTGGGGGCCCTAATAAAACAATAAGGGGGGGGGACCTACTGTCCTCCCCCACCCCTGCGCGGTGGGTGGGGGCCCTAATAAAACACCCCCCCAATCAAGGTGACTAGGGGTCCCAAGCCCCTAGTCACCATCCCCCCCACCCAAAAAACCTATCCCCTACCTACCCCCCTCACCCTACAAATAGTGAGGGGGGAATAAAATAACTAACCTGTAAAAAAAAAAAAAATTAAACTTACCATTTGACGTCTTCTTTTTTCTAAAATCTTCTTTCTTCAGCCCCCAAAAAGGCCAAATAAAATCCATTACACCCGCCGCACTTTAAAAAAAAAAAAAAAAAAAAA
>OW240913.1:121721765-121749562 GCA_933207985.1 Pelobates cultripes | reverse complement strand
GACCCCACATGCTAGACACAAGTGTCGGCGGGGGTGTGGACAAAGATCTCTCCACCCCCACCCCTATTATTTATTTGAAAGTCACACACACAACACTGATGGGTGTGGGCACAGGGGAGGTACTATGTGCCCCAAATTATTTTACAGGCCCCATAGGGCTTTTCTAGTGATATGGCTATCCAGTCGCTAGTATTAAACATTTAGTACAGATGGCATGGCAGGTGATGGTATAAGTAGGTTTAAAAACCTACCTTAAAGTGATACAAGGGTATTATTTATCCCTGTAGTGATATTTTATTTATTTTTAAACTTTTTTAATGTGGTGGCTGGCCTGCAATTTTAATGTGGCCAGCTGCCAGATAAGTAGCCCTAGCACCGACTAAAGTTTTTAACTACTTGCCCGCTGCTAGAGCAGTGTATTTGGAAGTGTGTGTACATATGTATGTATTAACCAGTGTGTGTTTTTAATGAATATACCCATTTGTAAAAAAACACACTAAATAAACACAGGGTATGGAGAAAAAAAGACAGACTATAAAGATTTGGTAGAGAAAAGTAAGCAGAGAAATAATAAAGACTTTGGGGTTTATTTACAAAAGACCAAGTTGTAGAAAAATGAAAACCAAATTGCAAAACATAGGGTAAAATATTACAAAATTTCAAAACTTAGCACCGCTTTGCTACTTTAAACTAACTTTTGTGATGTGGTTTTTAATTTCCGACAGGGGGGCATAAAATTCAGGCTGCAATATGGATATTTGCATAGTGCGGGGCAGAAATCCTTGCACTGCCCTGGTTACTCCTGTAGCTTACTTTCTACTCGATCACAGACCACCAGGCAAAGTAAGCAACACATAAACATACAACAGTCAGGCTTCCCTACACACACACTCACAAACAACACTCAACCAGCATGCGCTCTCACACACACATCACCCATAGAAACAGAGCCCAAGACTCTAAAAAAGGGCACACATTTGGCACCCTGTCAAGGGCCCTGGGCAACCTTAATCCGTCTCTGATCTTGCTGAATGAACTCATTTCTGAAATGTATTAATATTGGTGCTTTGTAAGTCTTCCGTAATCAATACTTTGTGTGGGATTTGGATGGAAAAGGGATGATTTTAATCTGGACTTCGAATGCAGATTCGTTAGGGCCAGCCAAACTGAGAGTTGCCATTGCTGTCAGAATTTGGTTATTTTCACCGGATTTTGAACATCCGGACAAAATCTAGTATTAAGTGAATAACTCTGCAAGTCGTGACTAGTGATGTCGCGAACACGAAAATTTTGGGTTCGCGAACGGTGAACGCGAACTTCCGCAAATGTTTGCGAACCGCCATAGACTTCAATGGGCAGGCGAATTTTAAAACACACAGGGACTCTTTCTGGCCATGATAGGGATGGAAAAGTTGTTTCAAGGGGACTAACACCTGGACTGTGGCATGCCGGAGGGGGATCCATGGCAAAACTCCCATGGAAAATTACATAGTTGATGCAGAGTCTGGTTTTAATCCATAAAGGGCAGAAATCACCTAACATTCCTAAATCACAATGAATATGGATTGACACCTGACATATGACATATTGACACCTTGACATATGGATTGACACCTGTCCTCAGAGCCCTGATACACACTGACAAAGAGCAGAATAGGGACTGTTCCTCCTACATAGAGTCACTTGGCAGATATGGATTGACACTGTCCACAAGGACAAGCTGCAGGCTTCCTGGCAGGGCCCATACAAGGTGGTAGAGCAGGTTTGTGATACCACCTTTGTGATCGGTGCGGTCACAGGCACGGGAGGCCAGCGCATGCTCCATGTGAACATGCTCAAGCCATACCACGAGCGCACGGAAGAGATAACCGCGATTTGTGCACCTGCCACTGAAGATTATGATAATTTGCCACTCCCAGATCTCCTAGACCTAGAGGGCCAGAGCGGAGACCTGGGAGAAGTACAGTTAGACCCCCAGGAGCGATCCCAGGTCCAAAGACTAATCCAGGACAAAGGGGCCACGTCTTCCAACCTACCTGGGTACAGTCTGTTAACCACTCACAAAGTTGAAACCCTAGACCAGACCCCCCTTCGCCAAACCGCCTATCGCATACCTGAAGCAGTTAAAGAAAATATTCAGAAAGAAATTGAGGAAATGATGCAGTTAGGGGTGATAGAACACTCTGACAGCCCCTGGGCCTCCCCGGTAGTACTAGTACCGAAACGGGACGGCACGACCCGTTTCTGTGTAGACTACCGGAGGCTAAACGATAAAACAACCTCAGACGCCTACCCTATGCCCCGGATAGACGAGCTCCTAGACAAAATGGCCAGAGGCCAGTACCTCACCACAATAGATCTGTGCAAGGGGTAAATTCCATTAGCCGAGGACGCCATCCACAAGTCGGCATTTGTCACCTCGTTTGGCCTGTATCAGTTTAAGGCCATGCCATTCGGGATGAAGAATGCCCTGGCTAACTTTCAGAGGATGGTAGATCGGCTACTGGATGGGTTTCAGGAGTATGCCTGCGACTACTTGGATGATATAGCCATTTTTAGCTGCTCCTGGCCCAAACACCTGACCCACATAGGAGCCGTACTAGACCGGATTAGGGAGGCCGGACTGACCCTAAAGCCCAGTAAGTGCCATATAGGAACGCGTAAATTCTCCCCAAGATAGTAGTATGGGCCCCAGAGTGTGAACAGGCCTTCCAACAGCTCAAGACGGCGCTCATTAAATCACCTGTACTTTCTGCTCCTGATCCAACTAAACACTTTCTCGTCCATACAGACGCTTCTATGTTTGGATTGGGAGCAGTACTGAGCCAAGTCGGAGCAGATGGCGACGAGCAACCCGGGGCTTATCTAAGCTGGAAACTTTTGCCCAGGGAAGTAGATACACTGCCATTGAAAAGAGGTGCCTAGCGGTGGTGTGGGCCCTCAAAAAGCTGCAACCTTACTTGTATGGACAACCGTTTACCTTATTCACAGATCACAACAAATTTGGGGCACTGCGCATGCAATCTAATGTGCCACCAGATAGGAGTGGTGTGTTATGTAGTACTATTCTTATCCGTTTAATCCCTGTTATGTCCCCTATCCGTTGATGTGGAGCAAGACGCAGCAGCAGAAGAGGACTCAGCCGAGGAGGTTATGGAAGAGGATGGAGTAGAGGAGGTGGCAGCAGGCCTGCCTGCAAGTCATGGCGGTGTCACCAACTCCTCTGCAGAGCCACGCATTCCATGCTTGGCAGCTGTCAGCAGGTTTACCCAATGCGCAGTGAAGGTGATATACCTGCCCTGACCATGCTTTGCAGACCAGGTATCAGTGGTCAAATGGACCCTTGCCCCAACACTGTGTGCCAGAGATGCTATTACTTCCTTTTGCACAATTGAGTACAGGTTGGGGATTGCCTTTTGTGAAAATAAATTTCCTCCGGGTACCAGTGAGTGGTGGCACTGGGCACAGTATCCACTGTGAGCCTGACACACCCGCTTTAAGGACACTGACTGCTATTCAATCTATAACAGTGAAAAAAGTTTTTGGTTTTTAAATGCACGCTATTGTGACACCAGATATGAGTGGCAAAGTACACGGGCAGAGGTCTGCAGAGCACACGCTGAAGGAGGCCTGACACCCAGACGCTTGCAGACAACTATCTGCTATTCAATCTATTACAGTGAAAAAGTTTTTCTTTTTAAATGTCAAGCTTAAGCTATTGTGACACCAGATATGAGTCGTGGCACTGGGCAAATGGGCACAGTATCCACTGTGAGCCTGACACACCCGCTTTAAGGACACTGACTGCTATTCAATCTATAACAGTGAAAAAAGTTTTTTGTTTCTAAATGCAAGCTATTGTGACACCAGATATGAGTGGTGGCAATGACTGGGCAAATGGGCACAGTATCCACTGTGAGCCTGACACAGAAGCTGGCAGCAGTGGCAGACCACTAACTGCAATTACATTACACAGAAAAAAAAAACAGACTGATGTTCTAGCCCTAAAAAGGGCTTTTTGGGGTGCTGTCCTTACAGCAGAGATCAGATGAGTCCTTCAGGACTGTAGTGGACACTGTATACCCTAACCTAGCTATGCATTTCCCTATCTAATCATCAGCAGCTACACTTTCCCTCCTCTCACTAAGCATGCAGCTTGAGAATGAATCTAAAATGGATGCTGTCCAGTAGGTGGGAGGGTCTGCTAGGGAGGGTGTGCTGCTAACTGGTTGGAATGTGTCTGCTGACTGTGAGGTACAGGGTCAAAGTTTACTCAATGATGACGAATAGGGGGCAGATTGAACCGCGCATGTGTTCGCCGTCCACGGCGGACGCGAACACGCTATGTTCGCCAGGAACTGTTTGCTGGCGAACCGTTCGGTGCATCACTAGTCGTGACAGGTATTAAACAGGTAATTATTTTCTATTTCACAAAAAAAAACATGTTTTCTGTGGTTATAACTCTAAATGCCCTCTTTTTGTGGAACTATATTTGGACAGGTTTTTGGCTGCCAAATGATAAAAAGCCCTTTGCTAATAATATAATGGAAAATGTTTCATCAAACATGAATATCTTTAAAACGTTACTTTTACAGTACTTGACTTTTACCATGTATTCCTTTTTGTGAGTGCCAAACTATTTAAGTGCAATTCTGTAATAACTGAATGCTTTGAGATTCCTGAGTCTCCAAAGCTGAGGATATTGATTTAAAAATTAGTGTAAAAAAAAAAAAAATATAAGTATTCTTAAAGCATGTAACTCCTTGATATGTTCATTACCTTGAAAGCAGAAGCGTACTGCAGAAACTAGTTGGAAATAAAAGAAGATTGTAGACCATTCTTTGTCAATTGTATATTTGTTCTTATATTTCTTTTTTTTTAATCAAATAACTTTACTGTGCTTTGATACCATGGAAAACATAACCGCTTCTTAAAGTGGTGCCTGAAGTATTTGGAGCTGGATCCTCTAAAGATTTATCCCCAATGCCTTTTTATACTCCAAATGAATACAGAGATAGAGCTTGATTTATTGAAGAAATAATGGCCTGTTTTTGGGGGCATTGCAGCAAATTGACTCAAAAACTGCTATTTATTAACTGGCGTAACTTTCTTAAAAACAGCAGTTAGTAAAGACTTTCAAAGAGAGTGAGAGCACTTCATAGGAAAGCATAGGAATCACAATGCTATTTATTGAAAGGCATTGCAGTTTACAGGACAAAAAAAAGCCCCTTTTCCATCAGAAACTACCTATTGAAACCATATGCAAACTTGGCACCAATGATAGATGTGAATCAACTAATCACATTGTACCAAATGAGAATTCAATGCAGGATAGGCCTTTATAAAGATCTTTCCAACCTTCCACAGTCATTAAGTGCAGAGCCTTTCAACCCAACCAGTCGGGTTAGAATTTGGAGATTGAAACTGTTTTGTTGTTTTTATTTTACGGGAGTTTCTATTTTTGTCTGTTTTTTGTTTAGTTTTTTTCAATCCAGGATTTTTTTTTTCTTAATCTCTATAGATTATTCAAAATAATAACAAAATGTAATTATGGAGACTGGGCATGTCTTGGGCCCTGTGATGGGTAATAATCTTATTATTTGTGCTCAGAAAACAGAGCATTTATTGGGCCCTTCAGGAGCTCAGTTACATTGCTTCACACAATAATTCTTTTTTTTTTTTTTTCACCTTTTTTAGTGCCGCAGCTCCCTCAGTGCTGGCTCACCTGGTGCAACCTCATACAAATTGGCTCCCTAACGAAAAAATCTTGTTGCACGACTCACCCAGACGCTTTCTGCCCTAGAAATTAAAAACAAAACAAATCCTTTAAAAAAACCCCACAAACAAATGATGAAACTCAAAACAGAACTCCACTCCCTACAATTACAGACAGAGAAACATCTGCGTTGCCTAAAACAATCCAATTACATGTCCAGAAATAAAGTGGGTAAGTTTCTGGCCAAGGAACTGAAGCAGAAATACCTTCAATCTAAAATTCCCTACATAACGTCCACACAGGGGTACAAACTGTACAAACTGTACAAACCGCAGGATATTGTAGATGAACTGACAAGATATTATGCATCCTTATACCAGCTACAGAATGACCCAGAGACACACCAACCATTTAGCGCAGAGATAGAACACTTCCTAGACCAGGTGCACCTCCCTAAATTATCTCAGGACCAATGTACCTTCCTTACCCTTTATCCCCGCTAATCTATATTTTATGTCTTGAAACCCTGACACATCTTATAAATCAGAACACGCACATCAAAAGTCTAGGCCTATCCGACATAAGGGCCTATTATAGAGGTTCAGTGTTGGGCAGGGTATTCGCATTCTTCGATTATCAACTGCCTATCATACACCAAATTGGCTGCCCCTTGAAAATGCATGCCTGCACCCAAACATCACCCATTCACTTTGGGCACACACGCTTCCCCAGATACCTGGTGCACCCATGCTGCAATATTCAGTTTGTACTGTAGTCATGGAAATCATGGAGTCCACACATTCTGAACACACCATGTCTCCTTAGGTCCGTGCCGCTAGAAACCTTAATGGCACTCTCCCCTGATCTCCAAATGACACCATGGATGAATAAAGGCATGCATAGGGTGAATTACCTCTTAGAGGGTGACACGATAAAAACGTTCTCTATCTTACAAAATCAATATTCACTACCGCCAAGAGATATATTTAATTTTCTTAGAGTTAAAAATATTTTATTGTCCACTGTACATAACATACAAAGTCGAACTTGTGTAGCCCCGATATCCATGGGCCAACTGCATCTATCCAAACAGGTCACCCTTCCAACTGGAGCTTCCCCAGGGAAAATGCTCTATATGGTTCACTGGGAAAAGGAAATAGGATGTCAATTTCCCATTTCACAATGGCACGAGGACATGGTGAACACCAACAGGCCTCACGTAGTCTCTTACTATGGGAATTCTATTGTAAAATTACCATGAGTTGAAATCTGGTGCCGTATAGGTTGTCCCGTATCTACAGTGGTGCATCTCGGCTCTGATGGAGCTGCAGAGTGAGAATGGGCACCATGTTGCACGTGTTTTGGGACTGCCCTGACTTGTCTCCCTTCTGGGCATAAATCCAATATCTTATCTCTAAAATAACGCATGTAAACCTCTTAGCACCAGAATACTACCTACTGCATATCATCCCTCACTTACAAGCCACCACTCACTGCAAGGTCATAATTAACTTGCTTATAGTAGCGAAAGTGAGCATAGTGTAGCATTGTAAAAGCAAATCAATCCCATCAATGGAGGCAATTACTAACAGGTTAGACACCATTAGCTCGTATGAAAAGATGGAATGTAGGCTGCAAGGTTGTGCAGACAAATACGAATGAGACTGGGGAAATCCAGCAATAAACCATCAGGGTGGATGGGTATTGGAGGCATGGCGGGTCTGTATATTGGAACCGGAGGCTATGGAAATTGTGTAAACTGTGTACACTGATTGCATGCATTTAAAAACTAACTAGGTAACTGTGTGAACTCACTACCCCTATTTGTCCTTCTTTTCGGTTATCCCTAACCTCCTCCCTCCCCCTTTTTTTTTTTCTCTTTAAAAATTAGAAAAACAACAAATCCTGCAAAGGTCCTGTGCACTGGTGCCACAGCAGATATTATGTTATGTTAGGACATGTTATGTTAGAACAGGTTGTGATATTAGACATTGCCAATGACACTCCGCTATTTACCACTGTATAACTTCACACAGCTGTATGATCAGTAGTCGGCTGTGTGCCTCATGTACAATATTTGTGAAGAATGTATCCTTGTTGCTTTGACTCAATAAAAAATTATATATGGTGTAACAAAAACACCCCAGTTAACCAGTATAATGGCTGCTTATATATGTGTGTGTGTGTGTGTGTGTGTGTGTATGTGTGTGTGTATGTGTATGTGTGTGTATATATATATATATATATATATATATGTATATATATATGTATATAATATACACAGACTATGTGTTGTTTTGCCTTCAGTAATCGTTTATTTGGGCTCATGGACTTGTAAAAGACTGTTTCTGGCCCTTTAAGTACCTTGGGAAAAGACCTGCAGTTTTGAATTGGCACTTCGGATGCAGCCGAAGTAGTCGAAGTGGCCGCCATTCAAAAATCGAACACGTGGCGCAGCCATTTTGATTCATTCGAACGCAGTCAGCAGTGTGTGCTGGCAAATCTATGGAACTATTTTTGGCTACCCAATTGCGTGAACACCGCTGACCTGTACCTTCTACTCCCCTTCAACACTGCAGCTGGAGACTAAGTCCCGTTCGAAGATTCGAACGCACATTCGAATGGGATGTAAAATAGACCGACCGCACAGCCCAAATCTATGGAACTGTTTTGGGCAGGAAAATGTGCTTGCGGTAGGTCCAAAGGGACTTTTTACTATCTTTGGAACCCCTGAACGTATTTTCACAAATTTTGGATATGTTTGTCCCCAAGTTATACTGGTTATACAAATATAAGTTTTATGCATGTACAATATAAAATCAAGAAGTTATGAAAATATATAAAAAAATTACTTTTCAGTTTGGAGATAATTAGATACAGTTAATTAACTCAATTATCTCCTAAGCAGAGGGGAGGAATTCACTGTAACTGCTGGGTATGCTCTATTGTAATCTTGTGTATGATTGGTTGCTGTAACTGTATTGTCGGTGCCCCACAAGGTCCAGTGGGTGGACCTAACCTGTAAAATCCTGCATAAAAGCAGCAATAAACGCTCAGTGTAGGTGATGCAGTGTGTTTGTGTGTAGTGGAAGCAGTGTGTTTTTGTGTAAGGGATAGAAAGCAGTGAGTGTTTGTGTATAAGGGATGTATTGTGTGTTTCTTGTGTGTAAGGGATGCATTGTGTGAATCTGTGTTTTGTATGCATAAGGGATGCAAAGTGTGTTTCTGTGTATGTAAGGGATGCAGTGTGTGTGTGTGTGTGTGTCTGTAAGGGGTGCGTTGAGTGTGTGTAAGAGATGCATTGTGTTTCTGTGTGTGTAAGAGAAGCAGTGTTTGTTTGCATGTGTGTGTAAGGGATGCATTGTGTGTTTCTGTGTATATGTGCAAAGGATGCATTGTCTTTATGTGTAAGGGTTGCATTGTGTGTTTCTCTGTGTGTAAGGGAAGTATGTTGTGTTTCTGTGTGTATAGGGATGCATTGTGTGTGTGTGTGTGTGTGCGCGTGGTGTGAAAGAGCTCCCTGTCCCCCTGTCCTATAGAGCTCTCCCTTCCATTCCTTAGAGATCTCCCCTGCCCCTTAGTGGTGTCTCCTCTCCCCCCCACCTCCCTTAGTGGTCTCCTTTTCTCCCCGACTTTGCATTAGTGGTCTCTCCTCTTCCCCCTCCCTCCTTTAGTAGTCTCTCCCTCCCCTACGTTCTCCTCTTATTCCCCCCTCCCTGTGTTCTCCTCTTATTCCCCCCCTCCCTGTGTTCTCCTCTTCTTCTCCCCCGTCCCTGTAATCTCTTCTTCTCCCCCCTCCCTGTAATCTTCACTTCTTCTCCCCCCTCCCTGTAATTTTCTCTTCTTCTTCTCCCCCTAGATGGGCCGAATGGTTCTTATCTGCCGTCACATTCTATGTTTCCTTCCCTCCCTGTAATCTCTTCTTCGCCTCCCTCCAATATTCTTCTTCTCCCCCCTCCCTCCAATCTTCTCCCCCCCTTCCTCCCTGTAATCTTCTCCCCCTCCTATAATCAGTCAGTTCTTCTTCACCCTTCAAAACTTAGCTGTGTCTCGTTGTTGAAAGAGAATTTGCAGCTTAATCACCAGCTCTTTACAGAGCTCTGCATCTCTATTGCTTCAGGGATCCAGCGGATGGGACTTAGCCTCTCCCTTACAGCCCAGCATCTTGCCCGGAGGAAGGACGCCAACGGCAGATACCCCTCACTACTACTACTGGGTAGCCGTTACATATGGCAAAAAAATACACACACACACACACACACACACTGACTGCTGAGTCCATACACACATGGACTGATTTGTCCATACACACACATACATACACACACACACACACACACACAGACTGCTGAGTCCATACACACACATAGACTGCTGAGTCCATACACACACAGACTGACTGAGGAGTTCAGACACACAGAGTGCTGAGTCCATACACACACACACACACACATACACACACACAGACTTCTGAGTTCACACACACACAGACTTCTGAGTTCATACACACACACACACACACACACACACACTCTGGCGGCTGAGTCCATACACACACACACACACACACACACACACACACTCTGGCTGAGTCCACACACACACACACACGCGCACACACACACACTCTGGCTGAGTCACACACACACACACACTGGCGGCTGAGTCCACACACACACACACACACACACACACTCTGGCGGCTGAGTCCATACACACACACACACACACGCACACACACACACACACACACACACACACTCTGGCGGCTGAGTCCACACACACACACACACACACACACACATGAGTCCACACACACACACACACACACACTCTGACGGCTGAGTCCACACACACACACACACACACTCTGACGGCTGAGTCCACACACACACACACACTGACGGCTGAGTCCATACACACACACACACACAGACTGCTGAGTGCATACACACAGAGACACAGACTGCTGAGTGCATACACACAGAGACACAGACTGCTGAGTGCATACACACAGAGACACAGACTGCTGAGTGCATACACACAGAGACACAGACTGCTGAGTCCATACACACAGAGACACAGACTGCTGAGTCCATACACACAGAGACACAGACTGCTGAGTCCATACACACAGAGACACAGACTGCTGAGTCCATACACACAGAGACACAGACTGCTGAGTCCATACACACAGAGACTCAGACTGCTGAGTCCATACACACAGAGACTGCTGAGTCCATACACACAGAGACTGCTGAGTCCATACACCATACACACAGAGACTGCTGAGTCCATACACACAGAGACTGCTGAGTCCATACACACAGAGACTGCTGAGTCCATACACACAGAGACTGCTGAGTCCATACACACACACACACACACACACACACACACACACACCTGAGTCCACAGATACATACATACATACACACACACACACACACACAATGCTGAGTTAATACACACACACAATCTGGCCCCTTCCAGAAGCAGCAAAGTCTGTTGCTTAATAGTGGGGGTGGGGCTTATGTGCGGGAAGTGGGGCTTCATTTGGGGGTGGGGCCTTGCTGGGCGGAGCCTGTCAGTGCTCTCTCCGGTCACAGACAGCACCCAGGGCTCCAGTTCCTCTGTTCTGCATTCCCTTGGGCTGACAACCCAGACAGAAAGCCCAGAGAATTTGTTTCGCAAACCCAATATTTAACTCTGTAATTTTCGAATACACTATAAAACCTATACATGGGGGGTACTGATTTACTCGGGAGACTTCTCTGGACACAAATATTAGTGTTTTAAAACAGTAAAACATATCACAACGGTTATATCGTCAGTGAAGTGCCGTTTTTTTGGCCTTTTTCACACACAAATGGTACTTTCACTGATATCATTTTTGTGATATGATTTACTGTTTTGAAACACTGATATTTGTATTCAGCACTCATATATTTATATCCCTCTCCCCCTCTCCCCCAAAACACACTACAGGCTGATCCAACTTTGATGTAATATCCTTAAAACAAGTCAAAATGAGGCTCTGTAGTGTATGTGGCCTCCACTTGTCTGTATTATTATTATGATATTTATAGAGCGCCGTCAAATTCCTCAGCGCTTTACAATGGGTGGACGAACAGACATGTAGTTACGTATGATCCCCCCCTACAATGCCTGTGCATGCTCCTGATGAGGTGGCGGATGGTTTCCTGAGGGATCTCCTCCAAGACATGGCAGATGCTTTAGTCCAACTCCTGGACAGTCTGTGGTGCAACGTGACGTTGGTGGATGGAGCGAGACATGATGTGCTCAGTTGGATTCAGGTCTGACACACTCCAGCCACATGAGATCTAGCATTGTCTTGCATTAGGGGGAACCCAGGGTCAACCGCACCAGCATATGGTCTCACAAGGGGTCTGAGGATCTCATCTCGGTACCTAATGGCAGTCAGGCTACCTCTGGCGAGCACATGGAGGGCTGTGTGGCCCCCCAAAGAAATGCCACCCCACACCATTACTGACCCACTGCCAAACCGGTCATGCTGGAGGATGTTGCAGGCAGCAGAACGTTCTCCACAGCGTCTACAGACTGTCATGTCTGTCACATGTGCTCAGTGTAAACCTGCTTTCATCTGTGAAGAGCACAGGGCGCCAGTGGCGAATTTGCTAATCTTGGTGTTCTCTGGCAAATGCCAAACGTCCTGCACAACCCCCACCTGTGTACGTCGGGCCCTCATACCACCCTCATGGAGTCTGTTTCTGACCGTTTGAGCAGACACATGCACATTTGTGGCCTGCTGGAGGTCATTTTGCAGGACTCTGGCAGTGCTCCTCCTGTTCCTCCTTGCACAAAGGCGGAGGTAGCGGTCCTGCTGCTGGGTTGGTGCCGTCCTACGGTGTTCTCAATGTCTCTTGATGTACTGGCCTGTCTCCTGGTAGCGCCTCCATGCTCTGGACACTACGCTGACAGACACAGCAAACCTTCTTGCCACAGTGCCATGAGCAGCACTACCTGAGCCACTTGTGTGGGTTGTAGACTCCGTCTCATGCTACCACTAGAGTGAAAGCACCGCCAGCATTCAAAAGTGACCAAAACATCAGCCAGGAAGCATAGGAACTGAGAAGTGGTCTGTGGTCACCACCTGCAGAACCACTCCTTTATTGGGGGTGTCTAGAATTTCCACCTGTTGTCTATCCCATTTGCTTAACAGCATGTGAAATTGATTGTCACTCAGTGTTGCTTCCTAAGTGGACAGTTTGATTTCACAGAAGTGTGATTGACTTGGAGTTATATTGTGTTGTGTAAGTGTTCCCTTTATTTTTTTTGAGCAGTGTGTGTGTGTGTGTGTGTGTGTGTGTGTGTGTGTGTGTGTATATATAGTTAATCAATTTCATTCTACGTGTATCTTGATATTAATATATATATATATGTGTATTAAAATACACTTAGTGTATGTGTATGTATTTGTGTATATATAAACTTAGATCATATATATGATCTAAGTATATATTTTATTTTAAACTGTTTTTAAATATTTTATTTTACATTTTTCAGGCAGCAGGGGGAGAACCTATCATTCCAGGTTGCCAGGTGAGTCCCTCCCCACCGCGATTGCTGGTGTGGGATTGTCGGCGACCGGATAAGTAAACAGGATGACGTGGATGTGCTATGCCGCCCCCTGGTGTTTAGAGCTGGGTGCCCAAGGACGGCTTAGCACACCCGCCGTCCTTAAAGCGGCACTGTCATGCCGAACTTACCTTTCCTCAATCTCTTCCTCTTCTCCCCCTCTCTCAGGATCTGTTATTTTCTTCCTGTCTTCTTTAGTTTTCTTTAAAATCATAAGACAAAGGAGGGACTCTTTGCCTTATGAAGGATTCCTCCGCTTGACCAGCTCTGACCAGCGGAGGAGCAAAGTGTGCTTCATTTCCGCTGGTCAGAGCAATTTTCCCATGATCCCTAGCTTTCCTCTGTGATCCCACAATGCTTCCTGTCACTTTACACTAAACTGCCGAATTGCGTTCTAACTGAATGACAACAGTATCTTCGTTTCTTTTAGAACGCAATTCGGCATTTTATTCGGATCGGAATTTCATTCTAATGAATTAAACTCCGATCCTATTCTTGCTGTGGCTGCATTTTGCAGCCGCTTAGTAGATAACTCCCTAATTCCCACGGTATCAGGGAGCTATCTACTAAAAGGCTGAAAGACCTAAATTGGTCTAACAGCTGGACTTTACTTCAATACTGGCAAAGATTACGGTATTGGTAATATGGCCCTACCGCTATATCGCTGAAAGGGCATGTAGTAAAGCAGTGCGAGCAGTTTATAGCCGCTCACTGTAAAAACCGTAGAAACAAAAACATCTGACAACTCCCCATGCCCGGGGGCCCTAAATAAAGATGGGAATCCTATTGGCTCGCCCCCACCCCTGCGCGGTGGGTGGGTGGGGGCCCTAGTAAAACAATAAGGGGGGGGGACCTTAGAATATGTGTAATGGATGTAGTGTTTGTGTGTATTAGATACTGTTTTTACAGTGAATGCAAAGTGTGTGTTTGTGTAGCGGATGCAGTGTGTATAGTGAACGCAGAGTGTGTTTGAGTAGTGGATATACTGTGTGTACAGTGATGTAGTGTGTGTTTGTGTAGTGGATGTAGTGTGTGTTTGTGTAGTGGATGTAGTGTTTGTGTGTACTAGATGAAATGTGTTTAGTGGGTGCAGTGTCTTTAGTGGATGTAGTGCATGTATTAGACGCAGTGTTTGTGTATAGTGAATGCAGAGTGTTTCAATGTGTAGTGGATGTAGTGTGTGTACTGTGAATACAGGATGTTTGTGTAGTGGATGCTGTGTGTACAGTTAATGCAGAGTGTATGTTAGTGTAGTGAATGCAGAGTGTGTGTCAGTATAGTGAATCCAGAGTGTATGCATAGTTTAGTGAATGCAGAGTGTGTTAGTGTGTAGTGAATGCAGAGTGTGTCAGTGTAATAAATGTAGTGTGTGTTAGTGCAGTGAATGCAGAGTGTGTGTAAATTTGTAGTGAATGCAGAGTGTGTTAATGTGTAGTGAATGCAGAGTGTGTGTTAGTGTAGTGAATGCAGAGAGTGTGTTAGTGTGTAGCGGATGCAGAGTGTGTAAGTGTAGTGAATGCAGAGTGTTAATGTGTAGTGAATGCAGAGAGTGTGTTAGTGTGTAGCGGATGCAGAGTGTGTGTGTTAGTGTAGTGAATGCAGAGAGTGTGTTAATGTGTAGCGGATGCAGAGTGTGTGTCAGTATAGTGGATGCAGTGAGTGTGTAGTGTATACAGAGTGTATGTTGTATTAGTGTATGCAGTGTGTGTGTTGTATTAGTGTATGCAGTGTGTGTGTTGTATTGGTGTATGTAGTGTGTGTTGTGTTAGTGTATGTAGTGTGTGTTGGGTTAGTGTATGCAGTGTGTGTGTTGGGTTAGTGTATGCAGTGTGTGTGTTGGGTTAGTGTATGCAGTGTGTGTGTTGGGTTAGTGTATGCAGTGTGTGTGTTGGGTTAGTGTATGCAGTGTGTGTTGTGTTGTGTTAGTGTATGCAGTGTGTGTTGTGTTAGTGTATGCAGTGTGTTGTGTTGTGTTAGTGTATGCAGTGTGTTGTGTTGTGTTAGTGTATGCAGTGTGTTGTGTTGTGTTAGTGTATGGTGTGTGTGTTGTGTTGTGTTAGTGTATGCAGTGTGTGTTGTGTTGTGTTAGTGTATGCAGTGTGTGTTGTGTTAGTGTATGCAGTGTGTTGTGTTGTGTTAGTGTATGCAGTGTGTTGTGTTGTGTTAGTGTATGCAGTGTGTTGTGTTGTGTTAGTGTATGCAGTGTGTTGTGTTGTGTTAGTGTATGCAGTGTGTTGTGTGTGTTGGTGTATGCAGTGTGTGCTGTGTGTTAGTGTATGTGTGTGTGTTAGTGTATGCAGTGTGTTGTGCTGTGTTAGTGTATGCAGTGTGTTGTGTTGTGTTAGTGTATGCAGTGTGTGTTGTGCTGTGTTAGTGTATGCAGTGTGTTGTGTTAGTGTATGCAGTGTTGTGTTAATGTATGCAGTGTGTGTTGTGTTAATGTATGCAGTGTGTGTTGTGTTAGTGTATGCAGTGTGTGTTGTGTTAGTGTATGCAGTGTGTGTTGTGTTAGTGTATGTAGTGTGTTAGTGTATGCAGTGTGTGTGTGTTGTTAGTGTATGCAGTGTGTGTGTGTTGTGTTAGTGTATGCAGTGTGTGTTGTGTAAATGTGCAATCTGGGGGGGGAGGGGGAGGAAGGGGCATTTTAACATTAATTTTTTTATTAATTTAATTAAATGTTTCTCCCCCCTCCCTGCTTACCTGTGTCCATGGAGGGGGGAGATTCCATCCGTGGTGGTCCGGTGGGGGTCCCCCCGGCTCCCTGTCACCGTCCACAGAGGGGGCCCAGGCAGCACACAGCTTCTCCTCTTCTCATAACTCTCGCGAGACCCGCGGAGCGTTGCCATGGTAACCGGGTCTCGCGAGAGTTATGAGAAGAGAGAAGAGAGGAGGAGAAGCTGTGTTCTGCTTGGGCCCCCCTCTGCGGACGGTAACAGGGAGCCAGGGGCCCGCGGCTGCACACATAGATAGCGATATTCGCTATCTATGTGTGCAGAGAAACAAAGTGGGGCCCAGGACTGCCAGAGCAGTCCGGGCCGCTGGGCCCGTGACAACAGTCACGGTTGTCACCCCCTGATGGCGGCCCTGCTCCCCCCCCTGGCCCCCACCCCTGGCTTGGTGGGGGCCTTTAAATAACAATCAAGGTGACTAGGGGTCCCAAGCCCCTAGTCACCAACCCCCCACCCAAAAAAAACTATCCCCTACCTACCCCCCTCACCCTACAAATAGTGAGGGGGGAATAAAATAACTAACCTGTAAAAAAAAAAAAATTAAACTTACCATTTGGCGTCTTCTTTTTTCTAAAATCTTCTTTCTTCAGCCCCCAAAAAGGCCAAATAAAAATCCATTACACCCGTCGCACTTTAAAAAAAAAAAAACGAGCGCAAAAAAAAATAATCCATGTTTGCCCTTCGAGGGCACGCCGCATACTGAGCTCCGCAGGGCGGGTCAAGGTTTATAAAGCCTTGCCCCGCCCTGCAATTAGGCTTAGAACACTCTGATTGGCTTAAACCCACCAATCAGAGTGTTCTAAGCCTAATTGCAGGGCGGGGCAAGGCTTTATAAGCCTTGACCCGCCCTGCGGAGCTCAGTATGCGGCGTGCCCTCGAAGGGCGAACATGGATTAATTTTTTTTTAGCGCTCGTTTTTTTTTTTTTTTTGTTTTTTAAAGTGCGACGGGTGTAATGGATTTTTATTTGGCCTTTTTGGGGGCTGAAGAAAGAAGATTTTAGAAAAAAGAAGACGTCAAATGGTAAGTTTATTTTTTTTTTTACAGGTTAGTAATTTTATTCCCCCCTCACTATTTTTAGGGTGAGGGGGGTAGGTAGGGGATAGGTTTTTTGGGTGGGGGGGTGACTAGGGGCTTGGGACCCCTAATCACCTTGATTGGGGGGGGTGTTTCATTTAGGGCCCCCACCCACCGCTCAGGGGTGGGGGCCAGGGGGGGAGGACAGTAGGTCCCCCCCCTTATTGTTTTACTGGGGCCCCCACCCACCGCTCAGGGGTGGGGGCCGGGGGGGGAGGACAGTAGGTCCCCCCCCTTATTGTTTTACTAGGGCCCCCACCCACCGCTCAGGGGTGGGGGCCAGGGGGGGAGGACAGTAGGTCCCCCCCCCTTATTGTTTTATTAGGGCCCCCACCCACCGCTCAGGGGTGGGGGAGGACAGTAGGTCCCCCCCCATTATCTTTATGGCCCCCACCCGCCGCTCAGGGTGGGGGAGGGGGGAAGGACAATAGGTCCGCCCCCCCACAGGCTGCTCACTGTTTAGTAGACATGCCCCTACTCGCGGTATAGTGAGTAGGGGCATTTGGGAGATTTAAATCTCTCTTGTGCTATTATGGGGGTCATATTGACCCCCATAGAGTGAGAGGGGGTACTGGGGGGCTTATGAAGTGGTGGGGAGCACTGCTCCCTGCCGCTTCTATAGTTACATATTACAAGGAGGGAGCTGCGTGCCGGTAGCTCCCTCCTTGTAATAAACTAAACGAACAAACATACACTGATACTCAGATACACTGATACATAGTGTTAGTTTGTTCGGCTGATCTTTCTATTCACTCATTCGTCTGTCTGATGAATGAATGAATAGCTGAAATTCCCGTTCGCATGTCCAGGTGTTTCACTGGGCATGTGCGGGAATCTCACAGTCTGCCTAGTGTGGGCAGATGACGTGTCCCACAGGGACTTCACCTACCCACACAAAGATGGCGGCGCCCTGAATCAAGATCGGGGCAGAAAATAAGGATTAAAAAATAGGTAATGTGGGGGGCTTAGGGGCATTTGGGTGTGACTAGTGGGTCAATTGGATGTAGTGGAGGCGAGAGGGGGGTTAAAAAAAACGGGTTTCGGCATGACAGTGCCGCTTTAAGGAGCTCAGGGGTTAAGGGGTTAAATTCTACATCCGAATAACATTGTATATATTTAATGGTAGCAAAAAGTAGCTGTTAGGAGCTGGGCTGGGTAATTGGTGAGAGTAACAAAGAGATATAGAAGTGGTGCTCGAGGATGAAGTAAGTGACCGGTGCTGCTATACCCAAGTATATCACCACTATATATACTTAAAGAAGATGCAATAAAACATAAAAAAGGTAAAAGCGCACACAACACACCAAGAAGGTGATTTACCTGACGTAGGTATATTAAATATTGTATTGCCTATACAAAAAATATAAACATAAAACAAAACATAGTGTAATCTGTATATCGTACACAGTAAGAATGGAAATTCTGAGTTAGAAAACACTCACACTTTGATGAGCCGTTTAAAGTAGGCTCGGAACTTATATGGCTTTTATGTCACTTAAATGGGACATACACACTTTCTTTACTCTTCAGGCAGGTTCTCCATTGTAGAGCAAGCATGTCAAACTTGCGGCCCACAGTGGACATCTTTGTGGCCCGGTGAGCCGCGAGTGCATGCTTAGTGTTAAAGCAGAGTAGGCACCTGCTTTCTCCACATTGCAGGTGCTTGCTCTGCTAAAAGTTACTCGGCCGGAGAGGAGAGGTTCCTGGAGGCAGAGAGGGAGCTCAGCCTTCCTGCTCCTCACTGCTCCCTCGTGGGCGCCATCTGTAGTGATGCCGGGGGCCAGAATATTCCAGCACCCGGCATCACTAACCTGCGCATGAGGGAGCAGTGAAGAGCAGGAAGGAGATCTCCAAATAAAAGAGGACCCACACCAGTTCCCATAGGTAGGGAGCAATAAATAAAATGTGAGTGCAAGAATGTGTACATGGGTGTGTTTGTGTGTGTTTGTCAATGTGTGCTTGTGTGTCTGTCAGTGACTGTGTCTGTCAGTGACTGTGTCTGTCAGTGTATGCGTGTCTGTCTGTGTATGCGTGTCTGTCTGTGTATGCGTGTCTTTGTGTATGCGTGTCTGTCTGTGTATGCGTGTCTGTGTGTGTGTGTGTGTCTGTCAGTGTGTGTGTGTTACATCTACATGCTCCACCTTCACAGGGTTTCAAGAAGTAGCAGGAGGATCAGATTTTGTACAGGGTGCGGACAGCTCCATTTGGGGTATACCAGAGGCCAGACTCCGGAGTCGCATACTGGCAGCGCCAATGTGAGTGGAGTCTGCTTGTTGGCTAGAGGGGGTTACTGGGATTTAGTATATTGGGGGGGGGGGACTGGGATTTAGTAGAGGGCAGGGCTGGACTAAGGGATATGAAGCAGCCCTGGAAAAAAATGTATGCCAGCCCCATAAGTCATTGTGCTATGTAGGGTTATATATATATATATATATATATATATATATATATATATATATATATATATATATATATCTCTATCTATCTCTATCTCTATCTATCTCTATCTCTATCTATCTCTATCTCTATCTATCTCTATCTCTATCTATCTCTATCTCTATCTATCTCTATCTCTATCTATCTCTATCTCTATCTATCTCTATCTCTATCTATCTCTATCTATCTCTATCTCTATCTATCTCTATCTCTATCTCTATCTATCTATCTCTATCTATCTCTATCTATCTCTATCTATCTCTATCTATCTCTATCTATCTCTATCTATCTATCTCTATCTATCTATCTCTATCTATCTATCTCTATCTATCTCTATCTATCTCTATCTATCTCTATCTATCTCTATCTATCTCTATCTATCTCTATCTATCTCTATCTATCTCTATCTATCTATATATATCTCTATCTATATATATATCTCTATCTATATATATATCTCTATCTATATATATATCTCTATATATATATATCTCTATATATATATATCTCTATATATATATATATATATATATATATATATATTTTATTGATACATTTCTTCTTCTTATTCAAAATATTAGTCCTTTCAGGGTAATTAAATTATACAGTAAAGCATACTCACAGACAATCTTACTGATGCACACAAATAGGCTCATTGACAGACAATCTCAATGACACACACAGACAAGGTTACTGGCACACACACAAATTTAGTACAGACAGACTCTGATACACACAAGCTTACTACAGACAAGCTCACTGTCACACACATGCTCACTACAGACAAGCTCACTGATGTGCACACACTCTCCCTACAGACAAGCCCATTGACACACATGCTCCCTACAGAAGAGCTCACTAACACACATATGGTCACTACAGACAAGCTCACGATTACACACATGCTTACTACAGACAAGCTCACTGTACAAACATGCTCACCACAGGCTTAGACACACCCATGCTCCCTACAGACAAACTCACTAACACACGCGCACACACACACATATGATCCCTACAGACACGTTCACTGACACACATACAAGCTCACTCACTAGCAGGCGCACACACACATACAAACTCACTAGCAGGCACACACACACTGAAGCATCCCTTACTAGCAGATGCATGCACACACACAAGCTCACTCACTCACTGATGCGCACACACACAGACATCCATACACACAGAGGCAGACAGTCACTGACACTGAGGCAGACAGCCACACACACACACACACACACACACAGGCAGACAGTTACACAAACACAGGCAGAAAGTCACACACACAGACACACTGACCTGCTTCTTACCTCCACATCCATTGGAGCTCCTGGAGGCTGTTTTTTGGGGAAGCAGGGACTCCTTCCTGCTTACGATGCAGCAGTTACCAGGGCCCCGCTGCACAGAAAGCCCCAGCCCTGCCGCACGCTAAGCTCCGCCCCGCCGCAATATTTTTAAAAAAAATTTTTTTAATGCTCCCGGCCGGCCATGTGTGAGCTGTGCCGGCCGCCTAGCTCTCCCTGCTCCCATGGGGCCCTGTGTGGACGCACAACTCACACATAGTCGGCCGCAATTACAGGAGCCTGATCACTGATTAGGGCTGTAAGCCCAGCCCCAGGTGCCGGTATCCAGTCCAGCCCTGGTAGAGGGGGGAGGAGGGGGCGGTCCGCCCCGGGTACCACTCACTAGGGGCAGACTGTGTCACTGACCGAGGACCTGACACCAGAATCACTGACCAAAGACCCAACACCAAAAGGCGGCCCGGCAGCTTGCTCGATATGCCGCCGGGTGAGATGCCCCTCCTGCGCTCATCGCATACACCGCTCTGCAGTGTGCTGAGAGCTGCAGACCATGTGTCTCACGAGATCTGATTAATTAGAGCGTTGCCGTCGGTTACCACGGCAATACTCTGACTGAGTCTAGCCAGATTCATAGTCTGCAGCTCTGCACACTGCGTACCACCACTGCATGGCCACCGTACCACCAGGGAGCCCACTGGACCACCAGGGAATTAAGGTATTTAGTCCGACCACCCTCTCCCCATCCCTCACACCATCACCCCCATGGGCTCAGATCTTGCGAGAGTGAACTTTAGCCCCACAGGGGGCTAGAGTTCACTCTCCATTGGACCACCAGGGAAGGCAGGAGCATGGTCCCCTCTCCTTATATAAGGTAAGAAGGGAGGGGGGATATTAACTAAATGGCCCCCAGACCCCCACACATTACACACAAACATACAGCACACACACATTCATCACCCTTACACACACAGCACACACACACACTAACAGCACCCTCACACTAACACCCTTACACACAGCATCCTCACACATACACACAGCGCACACACTAACAGCACCCTTACACATACACAAACACAGCACACACTAACAGCTCCCTTACACACACATCGCCTTCACACACAGCACCTACACACATCACCCTCACACACACAGCAGTGTGTGTGCATGTATGTGTGTATGTGTGTATATGTGTGTGTGTGTGTGTGTGTGTGTGTGTGTATGTATGTATGTGTGTGTATATATATATATATATATATATATATATACGCGGTGTGTGTGTGTGTGTGTGTGTTTCTGCTTTAGGGTGCACACCCTTATACAATAGGCTGCGCACGTCTATGATCACCCCCTCTCCCTCTCACATCACCCCCCTCCCTCACACCATCACCTCTCTCACATCACTGCCCCTCCCTCTCACCATCACACCCTCCCTCTCATCATCACCCACCCTTCCTCTCTTATCATCACCCCCTCCCTCACATCATCACTCCTTCTCACCATCACCCCTTTCACACCATCACTCTCCCTCTCACCATTACCCCCCTTCCTCACACCTCACCCCCCTTACACACATCATCACCACCTCCCTCACACCATCACCCCCTCCATCACAGTATTACTCCCCAATCCCTCTCACCTTCCCCCCTCCCTCAAACCATCACACCCCATCCCTCTCATCCTTCATCCCCTCCTTCTCACTATCACTGCTCACACCATCACCTCCTCCCTCTTACCCCCCTCCCTTACATGAAAAAAAAAAAACATTTAGAAGCTGCAGAGTGAGAAAACTGTCTCATTCAAAGCCAAATGTTTTAAATGAGACAATTGTATCAAAGTGATGCATGTCCGTTTAAGCAAAAGGAACATACACTGAACAAAATTATAAACGCTTTTGTTTTTGCCCCCATTTTTTCATGAGCTGAACTCAAAGATCTAAGACTTTTTTTCTATGTACACAAAAGGCCTATTTCTCTCACATATTGTTCACAAATCTGGCTAAATCTGTGTTAGTGAGCACTTCTCCTTTGCTGAGATAATCCATCCACCTCACAGGTGTGGCATATCAAGATCCTGATTAGACAGCATGATTATTGCACAGGTGTGCCTTAGGCTGGCCACAATAACAGGCCACTCTAAAATGTGCAATTTTACTATATTGTGAAGGTCTAGGGGGGTTCAAAAACCAGTCAGTATCTGGTGTGGCCACCATTTGCCTCATGTAGTGCAACACATCTTCTTCGCAGAGTGTTGATCAGGTTGTTGTTTGTGGCCTGTGGAAATATGACTTTTGTGTACTTTGAGAGAAATAGGACTTTTGTGTACTTTGAGAGAAATAGGACTTTTGTGTACTTTGAGAGAAATGGGCCTTTTGTGTACTTTGAGAGAAATGGGCCTTTTGTGTACTTTGAGAGAAATGGGCCTTTTGTGTACTTTGAGAGAAATGGGCCTTTTGTGTACTTAGAAAGAGTCTTGGATCTTTGAGTTTAGCTCATGAAAAGTGGGGGCAAAAACAAAAGTGTTGCATTTATAATTTTGTTCAGTGTATGATTAACTCAGTTAATTTATTATGAAGTACTTTGCCTTACCTGTAATAATTATGTAGAAAGAAACAAACAAACTAAAATACGTTTGGTCTAAGGAAATAGTTTGCTCCTTAAGGGTCAATCAGCGGTTTGATAAGATGTTTATTGCAATCGCTAACACTAATATGTTACGAGAATTCCCATCATCAGCAGCTTGCAACTTCTAAGCTTTGATTCAACATTGAAATAACACAGTTTAAATCAATGTTGTATGCCGAGTCTCTGTATAAAAATATATGTAGCATGTAAAAATTCAGTAAGATTTTCACCAAGCACCATTTGCTGGGCATATGCTACTCACAGTGGCAAGACTAATCACATCTCTTTAAGACATGCTCGGAATACTGATTTGAGGTACAATTTTTATTTTATGTACTTTTGAATTATATTTTCATTGAAGCCTTCTATTTATGCAACTGTTCCTATCGTGTATGCAATGGACTCCTGGACTGACCATTCCTTGGCTTTTTAGGGATGCTAGATCTTACTGGGGCACAGTGTAGTGCCAGAAGTCAGATTCAAATATCTCCCCTTCTTGCATTCTTGAAAAAGCCACACTATACTGTGACATAGAAAAATGCAGTGACAAATGTTGGACAAGGTGGCATAAGAACTATGGAAGAGTGAGAGATTCATGGAAGAAGATGGGGAACCAAAATAAAAAGATAGCACTGAACAAGGGAAGCAATGGGAAGAGAAATGGAAGCGAGAGGGACGGTAATGGAAGAGAGGATGATATCATGTAAGAAAGCAGAAAGACAGCAAACGGGGGGAGAGGCAGTGACAGAAATAATATGGTATTGTAGCAGTGGAACTACTCAGGAGAGAACAAAATCTTACAAATTGTACCAGTGCTGGGGACTGGAGGTAAGAGACCAGAGTACTGAATGTAAGAGGATGGGGCATTGAAGTTAAGAAGATGATTTGGTACCAGTGACCAGTAGATTAGGGGTGTAATAAATGTGAACTCTTTTTTCTTATTGTTGGGTGTCTCGCCTTGTATCATGCATATTATAGTTCTTCTGTGTCACTTAAACATATAATGCAATCAGACTTTCTTGGCTTTTCTTATAAAAGAGATTTATCCTTCTTTCTTCACAAATACAAAGTCAGTACTTACAATGTAATTGATGTTAATTAGGTCAACAGCTGATGGTACATGCTGGACATTCAGAGTGTGATGATACTCTGCTTTGATATCCCGTGTCTCAGTGTCTGTGTCCCATTCTCCTAGACACCCCCTACACACAATACATTCTACATATATGCCACGAAAATGGCTGTGTAAGCATTTCACCTCAATGCTATTGATACAATATGCTTGTTTGCAATTCTAATAACTCCATTAGGTCACCCCATGTTCCACGGACACTCAGAAATAGAGAAGAGCTTACACTAATTGTCATCTGTTCATGTCACCTTAGATCAATTCCACCTCCGTGTGAAATGCATGTAAAGGATTTCCAAAATATAGAATATTTTACAAGGGAACTAAAGGTTGTTAGGGTAAGAGACTTGGCAATAGAGGGTTTATTGATTGATACTTGGGTTTTCCTGCTGGAAACAGGGATTTAACATTACACGCACCAAGAGCATTAAAGTCCACTATTTTTAGGACGACATGCACATTTCTAACAACATTAAGTGGTTAATGTGCACTTTGGGCAAGTTGTGTTTAGAGTGTAGGGTGATTCAATAGATAATTAGGAAGAATGTCAGGTACCTGGAATTTCATAGTATCGAGAAGACTGAAGACAGGTCAGGATTGTTTTTGCAGTTGAAAAGGGGTTCGGGAGGGGTTGTGGGGGTCTGAAAATGAATTGGGTGGTAAGATGGTAGAACATAAGAGGAGCAAAGGAGAAGGGGTAAATACAGCATGGTATGCCGTGAGGGGGCAGGATTTTTTTTAAAGGCAACAGTTTTAATGCTGTACATTTGACATTAGTTCTGTGGATGCAACATGTGTAGGTGTATCATTCAAAGATCTGGCGTCCTAATGTGATTAGAACAAGTTAAAGTCAAATATAGGATATGAATTTGTGAGGGGCTGAAATGAACCTTATTGGTAGGGGCCATCAAATTTACCTCTAGGCTGAAGCCCCAGGTCTTATTTCCACCTAGCACCTAGTGTTATAGTAGGGTAATTGTTTGTGTTGTTACAGTTAATTTTGGGGCAAGGATACTGTAAGGTTAAGGTTAGAGATAAAGGGGTAAGGTTAGGGTAGACAATGAGGACTGATATGAAGATTTATTTTGAGTCCTTTTTTTTTTTTTTTGCAATTGATACGCAAGACTTATTATAACCAAATTGTTAGAACAAAAATCTATTTTATTCATACTTGTGTAATGTGTTAGGCATACATATAGGGAATTTTTTAGATGTATATTTCTGTCTTTATATATGTATAGTATTTATGGGTGCACTTAAGGTTGTGGGATATTTTAAGGGATAATACAAGTACCAAAACATCTATTTTCCGGTGTATAGATCATGCCCCTGCAGTCTCACTGCACATTTCTCTGCCACTTAGGAGTTAAACCACTTTTGTTTCTCTTTATACAGCGCTAGCCACACCTCCAATGTATGTGACTCACAAAGCCAACATAATAAGATTGAAGTATTTTTCACAAATAAAAATCGGGAAGGGGGAGGGATACAGAAAAATAGATATTGAGAGAAGGGGGGTGTACAGTCATCTTTGTGCATCCACACATTCTAAAGTCAGACATTTTTACACTCCAGAATAAGGGTTATACAATCAGTATCAAGGATCAAAAGTGTACAATAAACGGAAGAAGCAATGCACATGAAGTGTGCATATCTTCTAATACACCCTAGGACTTGTACAGATTACAGGTTTTTCATACCAATATTTCTCCGCCTAATGTTGTTACAGCCTTCCGTTAGACTCATAAGGTAACTAGATGCAATTCAGCTGTATCCAGTAGGTAGTAATGTGGACTTCCCCAAACTCCATGTGTTCCACAATTTCCAAGCATCAACAGCTGTTTTTGGAGCCATTTTATGGTAAGCTATTCTGGAAAATACTTTGTACAAAGTTGTTATGTGTTATCCCCTTCATGAAATTAGGATGTTCCATGCCAGCCTTTACAGAGTGGGCTTTAACCCTGTTAGGACAGCACGGAATATCCTAAAAGGACACAATAGTCACCAAAACAACTTTAGCTTAATGAAGCAGTTTTATTGTATAGATCATGCCTCTGCCGTCTTACTGCTCAATTCTCTGCCATTTAAACGTTAAATCACCTTGGTTTATGCCCATGCATCTCCACCCACACCTCCCCTGGTCTGCATGAAAAACAATTTTTAATTTTCAATCTGATGTTAACTTACTTTAGAAGTTTTATCTCCAGCTCTGTAAATTGCCCTTTTATCACACACAGGAGGCTCCTGCTGGTTCTAGAAGACTATTAACACTGCAGGAGATAAGAAATTCTAGATTAAACAGACTGTGCAATAAAGGAAGTTTAAACATTAGATCTCTTTTTGCAGGATGTGATTAGGAGGACTGTGTAAATCATATGCAGGGAGGTGTGACTAGGGCTACACAAACAAAGTGATTTAATTCCTAGGTGGCAGATAATTGAGCAGTGAGACTAAAGGGACATGATCACCAATACTACGTATTTAAGCTAAAGTTGTGTTGGTGACTATAGTGTCCCTTAAAGATTTGGCTTTAGCAAGGTTAAATCCATGCTCATGCCAGGATACCCAGATATCCATTCATACCTGGGGCTCCCCCATCAGCTAGAGTCATTTATAGTGGCCCCAGACTCACAAATTAGCTGTATGCAGTGGCGTACTAAGGGGGGGTGGGGTGGCGGTCCGCACCGGGTGCCATCAGGCAGGGGGTGCCACCAGGGCTGGCCAGGCTTAGGAGTCAGTGAGCTGTGTGGCTGCACCGGGCTCCATAGCAGCAGGGCTGCCAGGCAGCCGACACAGCTCACACGCAGGGGCAGGGAATACAGCAGGAGACCTGCACAGAAATTTGGGGGCGGAGCCAGATCGGCCATGGGGGCGGAGCCAAGCCGGATGTGGGGGCGGAGCTAAATGCAGCCTCATACTGCTGCACACAGAGTGGAAGCAGGAAGGAGTCCCTGCTTCCCCAACTACAGCAGGGACTGAATCCACTCCTCCTCCAGCCCAAGCTGACTGTAAGTTAGAGAGTGTGTGCTGTGTGTAACTGTGATTGTGACTGTCTTTGACTGTGTGCTGTGTGTAACTGTGATTGTGACTGTCTTTGACTGTGTGTGTGATTGTCTGCTTGGGTGTGTGTGTGACTGCCTGTGATTGTCTACCTGTGATTGTC